>BCKW01000001.1:3352863-3635939 GCA_001600755.1 Ogataea methanolica
TTTAGGAGAAGACACTACCATCTCTTAATGTTACTATTATCAAATATTAAACTTTATTGTAAGACAAATAGAGTAAAAAAGGGAAACACTCTATTTGTTTAAGTTGCTATYTTATATTTCTCTTTTGTATATATAGAATTGCTTTTATTAACTAATTGATATATATATTACCCGTTATTAATATATATCATTTTATTTTAATCAATTGTTCACTTTATTACAAACTATTTTAGTTTTAACTGATCTGACTATGTCATCGAATATTGAGAGATTAAAACAGGTTATGGGCCTATTTCCAACTCAGAGGAAGCTACTAGATGAGCAAAAGTTGTCTGATACACAAAACTATAAGCCTTGGCTAATCTTCATCACGTACAAGGTTCGTTCTACTGGGCTTGGACTTCCTGAATATTTTCTTCATGGAAATGTTCCAGCTATTGCTAATGTTGATGAGGCTAATAGGTATAGTCAGTTACTTGGAGACCATGTGGAAACGAAACCCTCGTATGGAACACTGCTTCACCGTTGATACTTCAAGATCTTCATTGTTATGGTAGAGAGAAACTTAATGCGTTAAGATGCAAGTATGTTACTGCGTCTAGAAGATCATTGTACAATCAAATTTCAGATGCTCTTTTCAAACTCACGTCCAGAATGCTTTGTTTTACTAAGCTTTGTCGTTTAATGAAAGATCTTTCTATTAATGTTTTTAACGATCTTACAACTGACCAGGTTGTTTGTTATATGTTATTGGTAGGACTTGGTAATTCCCAGGCTGAGTCCCTTATTTTTGATGGAGAAAAGCAGCTAGGTTTAGATAATCTTGAAATGTTACTTATAGACTTAAATGTTTCCACCTCTCCTCGTGGTCTGAGTTGGAAATAGGCCCATAACCTGTTTTAATCTCTCAATATTCGATGACATAGTCAGATCAGTTAAAACTAAAATAGTTTGTAATAAAGTGAACAATTGATTAAAATAAAATGATATATATTAATAACGGGTAATATATATATCAATTAGTTAATAAAAGCAATTCTATATATACAAAAGAGAAATATAAAATAGCAACTTAAACAAATAGAGTGTTTCCCTTTTTTACTCTATTTGTCTTACAATAAAGTTTAATATTTGATAATAGTAACATTAAGAGATGGTAGTGTCTTCTCCTAAATCTCACAATAGTTACGACAGGAGGTTCAAGAACACCCGACCACCACGACAATAAAACTTGTAACAGCGGGTAACAGTTGTAAAACAAACAGTCGTGTCCCAAAAGATAAAACTGTCCACGCAAAATTAGGAAAGTGAGAAAGTGAAAAGTTTGAAAATTTTTTCATACTGAATGGGTACACCAACTACTAACTACTAACTACGGCCCCCTTGTTTCCTTTGTCTCTATACTCTTGTATTTCAAAAGTCTGCAAAATTCTTTCTCTCTCAAGATATAATATACCTTAAAATTAGTACTTAGATCTCTATCATCAATAACCATATTATCCAAAATGTCCAGACCACAAGTTACTGTCATTTCTTTAGAAGGTAAGACTACCTCAACTGCTTTACCACTACCAGCTGTCTTCAAGGCTCCAATTAGACCAGATATTGTTCACTCTGTCTTCACCAAGATTAACAAGAACAAGAGACAAGCTTACTCTGTTGCTGAAAACGCTGGTCACCAAACCTCAGCTGAATCATGGGGTACTGGTAGAGCTGTTGCTAGAATTCCAAGAGTTGGTGGTGGTGGTACCCACAGATCCGGTCAAGCTGCTTTTGGTAACATGTGTAGAGGTGGTCGTATGTTTGCTCCAACTAAGATCTGGAGAAGATGGCATGTCAAGGTTAACCACAATGAAAAGAGATACGCTACTGCTTCCGCTGTTGCCGCCTCTGCTGTCCAATCTTTAGTCTTAGCTAGAGGTCACAGAGTTGAAGCTATCCCAGAAATTCCATTAGTTGTTTCTTCTGACTTAGAATCCGTCACCAAGACCAAGGAAGCTGTTGCTGCCTTAAAGGCTGTTGGTGCCCACAAGGATGTCATCAAGGTTATCAAGTCCAAGAAGATGAGAGCCGGTAAGGGTAAATTAAGAGGTAGAAGATTCACTCAAAGAAGAGGTCCATTAGTCGTTTACGCTCAAGATAACGGTTTAGTTAAAGCCTTCAGAAACGTTCCAGGTGTTGAAACTGCTAACGTTAAGTCTTTAGGTTTATTACAATTAGCTCCAGGTGCTCACTTAGGTAGATTCATTATCTGGACTGAATCTGCTTTCGCTGCTTTAGATTCTGTCTACGGTTCTGAAACCACTACTTCCTCTAAGTCTGGTTACACTTTACCATCCAACATCATTTCCAACACTGATGTTACCAGAATCATTAACTCTGCTGAAATTCAAGCTGTTGTTAGACCAGCTGGTCAAGCCACTCAAAAGAGAACTCACGTCTTAAAGAAGAACCCATTAAAGAACAAGCAAGTCTTATTGAGACTAAACCCATATGCTAAGGCTTTCTCTGAAAAGAAGATTGGTTCCGCCAAAGCTCAAAACAAGGGTGAAAAGCCATCCAAGGGTACTTTCTTAGAAGTTTTAAAGCAAAACTAAGTTAATTGACTGATTTTATTATTGGCTACATTATTACTTACATACTTACATCGTTTTAAAATTCTGAAGGAGTTATTCACTGGGAATATTATTATATAAATTTTTTTTTTAAAATTATACCTTATGTGTAGTTTTTAGTTTTATTTATTTAATGTATTTGTTTCCAAAACAATCTACATGTAAAAGCAAACATGAAAAATGGAAAACAATGTTGATTTGAGACGTAAGCTAAATAAGCTTCCAGCGAAAACGCCCTTTGACCCGGCGATTTCGCCACCTCCACTTCAAAGAAGCTGCCCGGCGGTTGAACGGGGTAAGCGCCTGCGGGAAAGTGCCGTGGCAGGGTTTTCCCCAGATTTTTTTTCGTGCTGATAGTTGCAGGTGCATCTTTGAAATGGATCTGTAGTGTACAAGCATTGTTATACTGTATTCACTCAACTACCCAATTATATGATCCAAGTATGAAATTTAAGCTATTTGTGGCCAGCTATTCCTTTTTTCGTTGGCTGGTATTTTTCATAAGTGCTTAGTAGTTTTTTCAATTGCTTTCTGTTGCAGACCGTCGTTCCAACACTTTATTTCATATTTGGGTTCTTTCCAAAGAAATTGATACATCAGAGCCTGGGTTAGTACCGAATTTCTGCATTCTTTCTGAAAGAAATTATCAAATATCAAAACAGTCCTTCCTTCCGTTCCTGCATCAAGACTAAAGGGAACTCGAACACAGCATTGATAGGCTACAAACACTTGGGCAAAAAAGTTAGTTCCTCTGTTACAGCCAATAGCCTGATTAAGAGAATTGATTTACGTTTATATGAACACAGGCATACTCCCCACTCACCGCTTCATTCATGACTAAGAAACTGCCGTTGGAACTGAAATTGGCAAGAAAAGCAACAAGAGTTGCATGCGAGTTTTGCCATTCCAAGCACTTACAGTGTGATGACACGAGGCCATGTCAAAATTGTACCAAAAGAGGATTTCAAGGTACTTGTAAGGATTCAGTGAGGAAAAGAAAAACAGCTTATAAAACGAGGCCCAAGAAGAAAGCTGATCCATCTACTACTGAAGGTGAACCAAGAGTGAAAAAACCAAAGTTGCCACGCAAGCCTAAACAAGATGGAAGGCCGAATGGCGAAATCTTACTTGGCTCCAATGATACCGTGGGTCTACAATTGAAAATCGATTCAACATCATCTTCAACATCACCTGGAATAGCCGTAAATAAGCCTTTATCAAACAATCAGCTTACCAGTCAAAGATCAAGCTCATCAGAAGATCAAACAACGAGTTCTTCGTCATCGGCTAGCCCTCGCAGCAAATCTGAAGACGGATCAGAATCACAAAATACCCAAAAAGAAGAAGCTCAAAACACATCACAGGTGGAACCAGCGCCCTCGTTTACTTCATTGATACATCCACTGCTATCAAATTCTATCTCAAATGCAACTTTACCTAATTCGCTCAATGATAGTACTGGTGTTGGTGATGGAGGTTTGAGAACACCTACATTGTCACAAATCAACCTTTCAACTGATGGAGTCTTAACCCCTCCAAATCCATATAAACCTGACTTGAGAACACCTACTTTATCACCAGCTCTTCAATTCAAGGCACCAAGAACTGCACCGGCAAGCTACTACGGAAGTGATCATTCAGCGGGATTTGTCCAGACCGCAGGCCAACACATGTTTTACCCTGGCCTATCCGTGGGTAATAAATTAATAACTGATGACGAAGATATGGAAGGCTATTCGAAAGAGACAACAGTAACCCCAGCTGCTACATCCGATGTAATGTCGACAAATAGCAGCACGGCAAAAAACTTTGAGTCCACAATGGCGAACGATGAATACGTCCAGTTAACAGATTTGTTAAACACAAATCCACCTTCTCCATCAGAAGGGTTTTTCTACCAAAGTGACAACGAAAGTATGGACAGTGAAATATATGGAGTTCAGCGTCGCCCATTCATTGAAATTAATATTAAAGAAAACACAATGGTCTCTTCGTACCCAAATAATTCAACTCCAAACTCTTATGTTTATAACGACAAGCATTCTAAAATCTCCAACACTGCAAGAGTAATTCCAACGGATCTACAGGATGATCCTAATTACACCTCTCCGTTGATCATGAGACATGTGATCAAGACCCCAGATGACATTTATTTGACAAATATAGTGAAAGCCTATAGATATCCAACAGCATACCATGCGTTGATATCATATTTGAAACAAAGGTTCAATAAGGAACAATTAATAGAGATTGCTAAATGCATGGCCAAGTACAGACCGTCGTTTATTTCTGCAACCAAGAACCTTTATGAGAATGACTTGATTTTCACTGAACGGTCATTTCAAAGGACTTTACTAGAGTACGAAACTTTAATATCCTTGTCTCCTTCACCAACTATCATCTGGAGAAGAACTGGTGAAATTGTTGCTTTAACGAATGAATTTGCAGTGATGACTGGTTACTCTAAGATGTCACTCTTATCTAAGCGTACTTTTATCGTGGAATTATTTGATGATGAAAGTACCATTAAATACTTCAAAAGCTTTAGCGCTTTTGCGTTTGGAGATTTGAATGCTACACATCTAACGGATTGCAGTTTACGGAAGGCTGAGGATGATGACTATTTGAGGTGTACTTGTGTCTGGACTATAAAAAGGGATGTCTTCGATATCCCAATGCTAATTGTCGGACAGTTTTTACCCGTGCTAGACTAGAATTTCTTTATGTATACTACTACTACTAATAATAATAATTGAATTGCTTTAAATTACGAGTTGGGGGATATGAATACGAATTAATATGTATAGAAAGAGTATGAGAACCGGCGTACCTATTTATTGCTTTAGATCTAGGGCATCCTTGATCACCTTACCAAAAGCAACAACTTCTTCGTCAAAGTATCTTCTGCCAACCAATTGTAAACAAATTGGAGCACCGACGGACAACTCAGGTATGTATTTATTTTGCTCAATAGTGTCAATCTCGGATCTTGGGACGTATGATTCGTCCTTGACATCGATCGATGGATCCTGGTATAAGCCAGTTGGGTGAATCAAACCAGGTAGGTCTAACAAGTTGAATAATGAAGTGTAACCCCAGTAGTATGGACCAGCAATACCATCGTCGATACACACTGGCGCAACACCAGTATTTGTTGGACATAGGATGAAATCAACTTTATTTTCAACAAAGTAATCATTGTAAGCACTTCTCAAACAGTCTCTTTGATAGTTTAATTCCTTGTTTTCAGTGATTGAGAGTTCTTTATCACCGAAGCCCATTGACAAAGCCCATTTAGTCAATGGTAGCAATGGCTCACCGGATGGTCTCAGCATGTCCTTCTGAGAAGCGTTACCATCACAGGTGTACATTTGATGAACAACATCGTAAGCCTTTTGAGTTTCTATTGGTTCAAATTTAACAACGTTAACACCAGCGGCCTTTAATTTTTCAGCGGTATATTCTAAACCTCTAGTGATTGGTGGATGTGGCTTAACTAATCCGTCGTCATACATCACAGCAACAGTAACCTTAGATGGATCTAACTTTTCAACCTTTCTCCATGGCATTGGCATTGACCAGGGATCAAAATCCCATGGATGACCAGAATTAATGTAAGCATCCATGAACAATTCAATATCGTCAATAGAGTTGGCTAATGGACCCGCAACAGCAACGACGGATTCTTGACCTTTACCCGAAGAAACACCGCCTAAGCATGAAATTCTTCTGGTACTTGGTCTCAAACCGTAACAACCGCTGAATGCAGCAGGAGATCTAATAGAACCACCGATATCAGTACCGACACCAATAGCAGAACCTCTAGCACCAATAATGGCACCTTCACCACCTGAGGAACCACCGGCAGTTAATAATGAGTTATGTGGGTTTCTGGTTCTACCAATGATATTGTTATTGGAGTCCAAGTGCATTAGCGATTGTGGTTCGTTAGTTCTGACGTAAAACACAGCACCCAAGTTTCTTAAAACTTTGACAGTAACAGCATCTTCTTTTGGAATATTATCTAACCATGCGACCCAACCACCGTTTGTGATTCTACCACCGTAACCTATTTGTTCTTTCAAGGAGATTGGAACACCATGTAATGGACCAACAGTCTTACCGGTTTCAGAATAGTACTTGTCCAATTCTTCAGCTCTGGCTAGACCTTCGTTGATGAAGAAATCCATTGCAAGGTTAGTAAATTGATTGGCGATAACAGCCCTATGTGCAAACGCTTTCAACACGTTAACTGAGGAGTACTTTCCTTCAGCGATCGATGCGACCAATTCTGTAGCACTTGATTCGGTAATGGTTTTCTCTTCTGGTGATAGGTATGATGATTCATTGATGAATTTCAAAGCATTGAAAGGTTTTTCTTCCAAAGTTGTTGGAATTTCGGATTCTGGAACCTTGTATTCTTCGGGTTGGGAGACAGCTAACGCTTCTTGATAAGCTTTGATCTTTGGTTTCCAAGTTTCGAATAATTCGGGGTTAGAGACGTCATCAGTGAACTTGTAGAATGATTCAATATTAGTTGGGGCACCTGAGTAAACCATTTTGTTTTAGAAATCTATATATGCCTTTTGTTTTTCTGTGTTTTCTGAAAATATTTCCTTTTCTGGACACAAAAAAAAAACTTAAATATAAAGTTAATTGGAAAGATAATAAAATGGAGAGTTTGCCGTATTTATAATTCGACCATTTGAGTGAAATAAATCAAAACGGGAGTTAAAGATTACAACTCTATGAGATTATCAGTGCTGCAGATAAGAGATTTAGGTGTGGCTGATACCTAATTCTTATTACCAATAGCGGCACTGAGCCACGTTGCATCGCGCTTCGCTCAATTTGCCGTGGCTGATATGATATGTAATTGTCACTACCAAAGACTGGCTGTGCAAAGGGGATTAGCTGCTTGGTGTTTCCGCTTTGGGAAATTGGAGACGTATCCTTGTCCATTCTTCCTAGTCTAACCCTCAACTCCAGGACTACAATTACTTACAAGACAGCATATGGGGAATCTATAGGAATGCTGAAGGTGGTGTGCCTGCACCCAATGGCAACTTCTTACATTATATACAGCATCTCATCGCCAGCCGCCCACTCCCATAAAGATCAGATCAGATCCAACTTGCCCAAATCACTTGCCTACTTGGGCACTTGGCACTCTCGAATAATTCCCGCGAAGGCAGATCGAGTTGGGCCAAGATCTATCTCCCCGATCGCATAAATCACAGCCGCAGAGCAGGGCTCTTCCCCTTAAATTCATTTCAGAATACCAATGGCCAATGGACTATAACTGACAAGCAGTTGAGCCATTCAAATCTGGTATCAGACTTTTTCTCCTTTCAATTCAGTTGTATTCGTGTAGACAGTATAATATATACGTATATATATATATAAAGTTGTAGAGAGGAAGATTCAGTGGTGAAACGATAAGTGCGAGATCGTGTGGATTCCCCCCGGAGGCCTGGACAAACCCGAAAACAACTTTCTCTCTTTCGCGAGAGTGCACGTGACCTCTGAGCGGAGAATGAAAAAACTTCTAATCGGGCGAGTTTGCTTGCAGGCAAGGAGGGCTCTTCAAGCCCCATGAAAAGTGTTCTCACTTGATAGGTAATCAATCAACCTTTGATATTTCTCTGTATTTGATATATTAAATACATCACAATCTAAAGATTATTTTGCTGGATTAGAAATTAACCGATCTTTAAACTTCTTGCTATCAACCATTTTTCGTTGATATTAAATACCCCCAACAAACAAAACTTCCTAGAGTTGCCGAATGCACAATACAAACAACCAACTAATTACATTGATTTATTATTCTTACTCCTATAATATTTCATTCAAAGATTCAAATAATGAGTTCCCATCCGAATATAACCATCCACGAAAAAGAAAAACATTCTCAGGATAGTGAGGAATCGCCGTCAACAAGCAGCGATTTGGAACCTCGAAGCAGTCGAAGCAGAAAGAGAACAAAAGTTGCTTCTAATGCTAAAAGACCAACCACAAGATTGCCAAAGACAAGAACCAAGTCTGGGTGTTTCACTTGTAGAAAGAGAAAGAAGAAGTGTGATGAAAGATTTCCTGTTTGTTCAGGTTGCTCAAGAAACTTTCTGGAATGTACTTGGCCAAGCTCATGTACCGAAACGTTACCAAAACATTTTGAGATAAATTCTTCAACAGGTGCACAATTAGAGATTGCACCAGATTCTCTACAAGTGGATTTAGACCCTGTTATTGCCAAAGAAATGGAGTCTTCTATGACTACATTCAAAATAAACTCCAAAGACAGTATGTTGCAACAAATCAACGTTGACGAAAATGCTGAGATGCAGGAAGAGTACGAGATTCCAGCAAGTATGTGTTCTATTATTCAACTACCATCCTACAAACATTCAAATCAAGATACTGAAGCTTCTTCTCCATTATCTTCAACTGCTGAATCTCCATCCTCTAGCGGATTTGAGTTTGTGGTTAATCTTCCAAATGGTAGATCGCCAATTAATCTTCGATCCCCAATCATGGATCCCCCAATTTCCACTGCTTCTTTATCCCCACTCGAACTTCCTACGAAGCTATCACCACATCACTCTGCTATTGATTCACAATCAGTGAACCAAATGTTTTCGTCGTTGTATGATACTTTGAGTACTACAAAATCGTCAACTGCGTCTTGGGAACCACCTGATGATATTCCTGAATTGTACAGAGACTTTGTTGAACAGTTCCAAGACAACCAAACGCTGTATGAACAGAACAGCAAGGTTTCTAGTGTTCGTGATATTATTTATAGCTATGGTAGCAGTTTCTTCTCCAACAGTGTCAGTGTCAGAAACGCCGATTCCCATTACTTTAACCACCTGAACACGAAGTATGCAAAGACTGAATTTCTGAATTCATTAAATTCAGAATACTCAAATGAAGATTCTTTCGAATTTCTATCAACTGCAAAGAGCTGCCTATCACTGTTGAATATTCCTTGTTCCACGACACCAAAAGCAGTGTTATCAGCATTCATAACAAACTACCCATTATTGATCTACTTTTCTTCCTCATTATCTTCAGTTCCATCTCCGTTTGAATTACTAAAGTATAAAGAAAGAATGCAGTTATCTTCCCATTTAAACTCTGTTGACAATACCGACACTGATGAATGGTTAATAAATTCCTTAAGAATAACGATGTACTTAAACATGGCGAAGTTGACATACTTGCTACGTACATCTTCTCAGTTCATCCGACAACCAGAACAGAGAATGAGTTTACTCAACCCTGTTAAATCCTCAATGACGATTACTTGGACCCAATTGCAAACTTTAGAAATCCGGCATTTCCAATCGGGTACTCCTTCAAGAGACTTGAAAGTTTTGAAGATCATTCATTACAGTATGGAAATCATGCTCTTAAAATTGAACGATCTAAGTACTTCTGGCGAATCACATGTTGTCCAACATTACTTAGACTTGCTGATTGAAGAGTTATCTTGCTCATCTGTGGTGTCATCTCCATCCGCAACAAGCAGTTTGCCCACTGGATCCAAGTCTCTGTCAGCCCCAGCTACAGGTTCCAGCTCCAACTCGCAGAGTCGCCACTCTAGCGGAAGCGTTATATCCTCAAGCGAAAGCGAATCAGGTATGCTGTTGATTTCCTTGTTCGTTGCAGGTTGCGTTGCTAAAAGTCTCTCTTGTAGAGAGTTCATAGCCAAAGAAGTCTATTTACTTTCTACAACCGCCTCCGAAGGTAAGCATTGCGGTGATTTTGATTCACGAGGTCTAGGATTCCGTTTGGAGGATTTATGGTGTCTTGAGGAGAATGGAGGCATGAATGCACTCGATGCATTCGTGTCTAGGTTTGGATTAGACAGTGTTTGTTTTTAAAATGGCAAATGCTATTCGCTTTATTTTTAAGGCTGTTGTTAGTGACTGTGCTTTAATATTACGCGCTTTTTTAGCTATTTTGGGTCGCTTTTTTATTCTGTGCTATTTCCCGCTTCTTGGTATATTCATCGCTTTTTAATACCTTTTTTTTTCCTTTTTTTATCGCTTATCCCTTTATGTTTCTCTTGAGAATTTGAGTTTACTTCTTCATTATTTTTACAGTCCAAAGTATTGCCTCTTTGAAAGAAGCATACATCAAATCGAATAATATGTATCTTTGATCAAAAACATACAAAAACTATTCAGAGAGAAGTACGATCCACAATCCCATCGTAAACTTCACCGATAGTCAACTCATATTTCCCCAATTTCTTCACAAATGCATCTTCTTCAGCACCATGGATTTTTCTTTTACTACTCTGTGTAACCTCAACCTCCAATTGATCCCGCAATTTCTCAAATTTTTCAACCATCAACATCTTTGTTCTGTTAACAATTGAGTCGATACGAACTTTTTCAGTCGTGCTGATTATGACTAAACCTAACTGAGCATGAGTAGTTTTATTCATACCGCTTGAACTTGAAGACTGGATTGCGGGATCATCCAACGATCCATCGCCTTCTAATTTAACACTGTCTGTAGCATCAGTTACAGTCTCGTTGGATCTGTCAAGCGCTTCCTGCGCATCAATCAAGATGCATATAACGTTGTCTAATTGTGCTAAGATGACTAAAACTTTATTCAAGTGATCGAAATCCTCAATGGAGTATTTCTCCAAGTAGTCAAATAAATCTCCCATTATTTTAATCAAGTACGAAGATTGGCCGAAGATTGTTTCTGGATCTGGGATGGTGATTTGTGGTTCGCTGTTGTTGTAGTCGTCTGTTGTTTTGAGAAGAACGTTCTGGTGGTTTATCACCGGAATTTCACGTGTGCTATAGATCGAATACCAT
This sequence comes from Ogataea methanolica, assembly GCA_001600755.1. NCBI lineage: Eukaryota > Fungi > Ascomycota > Pichiomycetes > Pichiales > Pichiaceae > Ogataea > Ogataea methanolica. Next base: position 3,364,322 of record BCKW01000001.1, read on the forward strand.
ATTAGAAGGATCACATCCGATAGACCCTTCAACACATGGTCGAGATTAAAAGGTGTTACATTTGGGGCTTTGTTCAATGGTCCTGATATTGTAGGCGGCGTTGCTGTTGGGTCTTCACTCTCTAAAGTGTCTTCAGGATCAGAATCAGAAGTTGCGTTTTGTTTCAAGGATAAATACTTGATGAACTTTCTTTGAATCTTCAATAGCTCACCATCAATGTAATTAATCAACCTACTTTGCTGAGATAGTGACAATGACCTACGGCGACCAGTCGTATTGTTGGATACTGAGTTTCGTTGAGGAAGTGAACCACGAACCGATGATGAAGATAAACGAGAATTGATTTCGAATGGATTCAATGGTTGGATTCTTGTAGCATTGTCATCGTAAAAGCCTTCAGGAAGTGGGTTAATACCGTCTATACTTGACAAAACAGAGTAAGATGATGGTATCCCAGTGGAGAGTTCCGAGTGTGCTGTTGTATCTGTATATGTTGGAGACTGGCGGTTTAGGATACTGTCCTTAGTAAGAACCACAACCTCTTGAGGCTCATCATCATTATCATCATCTGACATAATTTCATCTCCAGCAACCGGATGTGAATGTTTTGGAGTTTCAATGGCGGATGAATCATCGTCCTCATCATCAAAGTCTAACGCAGAGGCTAGTTCTTTTGGAATGTCACTGTGTTGGACTTCAATCTCTTGGTCAGGATCTGGGTGAAGGGGTGTTTTCGGTTTCTCAAATGACATAACCTGTGTGTTTCTTTTGTTTGACTTGCTAATTTTCGAGTGCGATTGATTGTTTGTTGTGTAGGATAGAATATCTTTGGTATTAACAGAAATTTCTCGGGGAAGTAATGTAGTGTCAGTCGGTGTTCGGAGAGTGTTGCGCAAGGCAGAGCCACGGAGTTGGGTAGCTTATATATGAACTGGGAATCGGGTATGCAATTGTCTATACCCCAGAAAGTAACTTGATTATAGATTAAAGGTGACCAGCTTGAAATGTCATCAAGTACATGATCATCAGTAAACCTTAACAGTTGCCATCTTATCGATTGTTGCTTGTTGTCTGACCAGTCTCTCTGGTCACTACCAAAAAACTTCCTCGCACCGCCGAAAAGCAACGAAAAAGAAAAATTGGGTGATCGTCGCTCACTCATATCTTTCGAGAAATCTGGGGAAGATGCTCCACAGTTTACAACTGGTGGTGGTGCTGCCTTCTCGGATCTCAACACCGAATAGGATTAAACTGCTTGTAACTCTGTCACTTGGAAACTTCTTCGAAGTATATTTATATATTCTCTGAATTTGGGATGCATTATCCTGTTTGCCGACGTTCAACCGGATGTATAACTTTACTGTTTGGGGAACCATGTTTCATTCACCGATTCTTTTGCAGTTACAATAGTTGTTGATCTGTTGTAAAATTGTGAGAACTCTTGTATCGTTCATTAACTACTTAACCTTTTGAGGACAGCATCTAGTTTTCCAGGAAGCGGTCTGACCAACCCCGGGGCATCACTGTACCAGAAACACCTTCAAGCCCGTTCATAAACACCTTCAAAGGCCGTTCAAAACCACGAAATAACCGCCAATTTGGCAATTCCGAGGTGTAACTGCACCGCCACTCATTACGTCATCGCATTAGCCATATGTTGATACATTAAGAAAGTGGATGCACAGCACCAGCCACACATTTCTTATCGTTTCCAATGTATAAATACCTCTTCAGTTTGCTTTGCTTGATCCAAACCTCTATTCAAAGGATAAAGAGCAACCTAATACTAATCAATTAAAGGATACACACAGATCCAATTAATAATAATAATAATAGCCTATTACCATAATGTCTTTACCACTCTCTGTCGATATCAAATTATCAAACGGTAAAGTGTACCAACAACCAACTGGTTTGTTCATCAATAACGAATTCGTTGCATCCTCAGATAACAAGTCTATTCCAGTTATCAACCCAGCAAACGGTGAAGAGATCTGTTCAGTTTATATTGCAAGTGAAGAAGACGTTGACAAAGCCGTTGCAATTGCTCGTAGTGCTTACGAAAACACTTGGTCAAAATACACAGGAAAGCAAAGATCTGAACTTTTATACAAGATTGGTGAATTGCTAGCTCAGCATGCTGATAGAGTTGCTGATTTAGAAGCAGTCGAAGCTGGTAAGCCAAAGGACACTAATGCCATTTATGATGTTCTACACTCTGCTGATGTCTTCAAGTATTATGCTGGTCTAGCTTGCGGCGCATCAAATGGAAAAACCATCGAGACTGACACATCCAAGTTCACTTATACAATCACTGAACCTTACGGTGTTTGTGCCGCTATTATTGCTTGGAACTTCCCAGTTTCGACATTGGCTTGGAAGTTGGCCCCTTGTTTAGCGGCCGGTAACACAATCATTTTGAAAACTGCCGAAAATACTCCCTTGTCTGCTTTACAGCTATGTACAATTTTCCAAGAAGCTGGTGTTCCAGCTGGTGTTGTCAATGTCACATGTGGTTTAGGTGCCGTTTGTGGTTCTGCTCTTGCTTCTCATCATGGTGTTGATAAAGTTTCATTCACAGGGTCCACTGCTATTGGTAAGACCATTCAAAAATTGGCTGCTTCCAACCTGAAAGCTTGCACTTTAGAATGTGGTGGCAAGTCTCCATTAGTCATTTATGATGATGCCGACTTAGATCAAGCTGTCAAATGGGCTGCATTTGGTATTTTCTTCAATAAAGGTGAAACTTGTATCGCATCCTCAAGAATTTATGTCCAAGATACCATTTATGATGAATTCTTAGCAAAGTACAAAGAACACGTTGAAGCAAACTACAAAACAGGGGACCAATTCACGGCTGGTGTCAATCTTGGACCTCAAGTTTCAAAAGTTCAACAAGAGAAAGTTTTAGGGTACATTCAGTCAGGTCTTGATGAAGGTGCCAGATTAGTCACCGGTGGTGGTGTTCCTGCTGGTTTACCCGCTAAAGGCTTCTACGTTCAACCAACTATTTTGGCTGACTGTAACCAAAGCATGAAGGTTGTGAGAGAGGAAATCTTTGGACCTGTCGTCACTGTTTCCAAGTTTTCAACCGAAGAGGAAGCCATTAGATACTCCAACGATTCTGACTATGGTTTAGCTGCTTACTTGTTCACCAAGGACATCGTCAAGTCACAAAATTATATAAGAGCCGTCCAGTCTGGTCAAGTGTTTGTTAACGTTACATTTGGTACTGATTACAGAATGCCATTTGGTGGTTACAAGTTGAGTGGTTTTGGTAGAGAGTTAGGCGAAGCTGGTATGGCTGCTTTCCAACAAACCAAAGCTGTGCATATCAATCTAAACGCTAAATTGTAGTGATTTTGTCATAAAAATAATATTCTATATTCATATGGTTTACGTTGTAAGTTAGTTTTTGCTTAATTTATCAGATTCAAAGTTATATCGGTAGTATATCCACAGTAAAGTGGTCAGTATCAGTAGTTGGTGTATTTCAGTTTAACGACAGTTCATTTGTTTGTTTGAGAGAAAACTTTTCAGTTTCTGCACGACTCTTTCAAGAGATCTTTCGATCACAAAATTTTTATAGCCATTATTAATTGGTTACTATCCATATAAGGCCATTGGATACTGATATTGGTGTTGATTGTAAACGGGTATTGCATGCATCCGTGGATACTATAGACTCCACAATCAATATTCACCTGTACATATATACAATAGCAATTCTGCACTTCTACTACTTCACTCCTTTTTTTTTCACCGGTCCTGAGCTTATTTCTTGTTTATAAACCTCTCATACAGAGATCACGATCACTTCCACTACTGCATTATTGTATTCATTCTCATAATACACGCAATTCTTAATAGAAACATATAAATAATAATAAGCATAATCAACTCAAATTAATACTGTATCCACTCACAGTAATAGCACATGCCTCATACAACACACCAATTAGTAAACACTACAATACATCAGAATGATACGTGGAAGAGGCAGACTGCGAAGTCGATTGAATGTTAGGTCCTCTATAACTATGCCATCCAATCCAATGAGTAAAATCATAGCTAAATCAAACATACATTACAATCAAACATATGAAAATACTTTCAGGTACAACACTGTACTATCGCAAGTGCGGTTCATTTTCAATTCAAAAAGATGTTTTTCAAATACGATACCAATAGGATTATCAACGAGGACTCAATTTGACGATGAGCTTGTGACAACTACGAACGTGAAATCGGATGAGAAACCAATATCGTCTGCATATGCTTCTTCTTCTTCTTCTTCTTCTTCTTCTTCTTCTTCTTCTTCCATACTTCTGGGGGACTATATTCCAACGGAAATACGAACTGAAACGATAGGCACTAAACTTGCAAAAGAAGCTGTGAAAACAGAACCAATAGCCCCACCAACTTCATTACCGAAATCCACCGCAAAAGAAACAACTTCTACTAGTTCTATAGAGGATTATATCGCCATATTGTCCAAAACAATTGATGATCCAAAGCCATACGAAGTTCTCTTACAAAAGAGTTATAAGAAATTGAAACCTAGAAATGAAAGGAGGATAACGAACTCAGAAATTACAGAGTATAAAACATTTGAAGGGCTATCCGAAGCCTCCAAAGCTTCAAATTTTGTCGAAGTCTACAATATTGTTCACAATTCATACCTGAATGGTAATTACCTAACTCCAAATGAGTTTGAGCAAATAGTGAAGGATACATTCGAACATAAACCAATCGCATATGCCATAGTCAAACTCTACTCCAGTAAATACGATCCTACAGCTTTCACTTCAAGAAGTCTAGCGTCCAAGATGCTAATCCTAACAAGCTCACAAAAGGACTATCAGTTGTTCGACGAACTGTTCGTTTCCTACATGTCGCTGGTCAAAGGTAAACCTGGTCCAGGTACACTACTAACGGCTATAAGATTCTATTTAGAACTGTCTAACATAACCATGGCGACTCAACTGTTTAATCAATCGGTGATGATGGCATCTAAAGAATACAAGACACGTCCGAAGTTCCTACACACGTACTTGAAGGATTTGAAACTGGCAACCATGAACCCGTCATTGTGCTACATGGCATACCGCCTCTGGCAATCAAAGGACATGGAAATAAGCACTGAAACAGATGTGATGCTATTCATATTTTTGCGTGAACATGGAAGTGACGAGCAATTCCAATGGTTTCGCGGTATGCTAAAGAGAAAGGAAAGGGACTGTGCCTTGTTTAGAGTTCTTGTTGAGCTAAAGACCAATATAGATAGTTTGGAGTTATTGAATGAATTCTATTCTAGTGGGACTTACCAAAAATGGCTCAAGGAACTAGAAATGCCTGAAAAGAAGATTCTATATGAATACCTGTTTGACATTCATTTGAAACTGGGTGATTACCATAAAGTCAGTGACAGACTGCAAATTGTTCCAAACAAGTCTTACTTAAGAATAAACAAAGTTTTAACAAACCTTGTTGAAAAACGCCAACCTCGCATTTTGGTTAAACTATTGGTCAAATTACACATCGATTCAGGACTTGCGATAAGTGGGGATCACATTACTAACTTGTGGATTGCTACGAAGAGAAAATACCCCCAATTTACAACTGACATCGACAAGAAATTCAAGAAATTCATGTCCTGCAATTCATCCAGAATGTTTGCACATTTCCCTAGAACCATCAACTCGCGTAATGACACTCAATTAGACCCGGCAATGATACAGGATTTATCACCTAAATCACAACAAAAATTATCCAAATCAATACCGAATGTGAACACCATTGAAGCTAAGATACGGGCAGGAATAGCTCCCACGACAAGAACAGTGATAACCGCTATCAGATATACCAATGATGTGAATGACTTCAACAATCTGTTGTCTATTGTTAAAAACTATCCGAAACTAATAGATTCCAACGACTGCCATCTACAAACTGAGATTTTTTGGAGACATCGAGCATTGAAGACACCACATAGGCAATCACTTGAGGAATTTCTAGACAATTTCTCGTTTGGCAATAATACTAAGAATAATACTAAACCAGCAGAGCTTTCATTCAACCAATTGTTAAGACTACTTCATACCTGTTCAAAATTATACCAATATAATACAGCGAATTTGATTCTTGATGAAATAGTGAAGTCATCACCACCACCAAGTGATCAAATCTGGCTTAAATTTGCATATCATTTGATAGTGCTATACAGCCGGCAAAACAAATTCAGAGAATTGATTATCTTACTTGAACATTTGAAGACCACTGCGTCTGCCCAGCTAACTCCTTATTTTATTGATTTAGTAGCTCAGCAAAATCGTAAATACACAACTTATTTATTCAATAAGACTCAGGTTAACAGCATCAGTGAAGATGAAAAACTCGTTGAAGATAATGGATTTTCTAAAGAACAACTGTATTCTGAAATAGTTAGATATCTAGATGGTTCAATTGAGGAATTACGAGCTAAATGTGAAAGGCAAAGACTAGATGTGTTGAATGAAGTCGATGAGTGGCTTACCTTGTTAGAAGAGACTATCAAGGACAACGGAGTAAAGCATTAAAGCACACGACAAACGTGACATGAAGATGTTTTTGCTTGATGTGACTTTTTGTTTTCTTTTTATTTTATTTATAAAGCTTATTTAATATTCTAATCACTGTACATAATACAATATACATGGGATGCTTCTATCAGTATTTTATTCATTATCGAATGGTTACCTTGAAGGTAGATATCTCCGCTCCACAGCCTTCGCATTTAGATAGTGTAGTGCACGTAAGAAATTCTCGTTTTGAATCAAATGATCTATCAAAATGCTTGTATGTAAATAAAAATTAAATATTAGTTGGATCTAACATATCATAATGCTAAATAAGTTTTATTTGAACTGATCTGAATTTGTTTTTATAATCCATTAATAGCCAATCTATTTGATTAAACTAATGCTATATATATAGATACCCAGAATATTTGGGCTGTTGAATGGAATCATTACTGAGATTGACGAAACTCTAATTGGATCAACACTGAAGGCAAATAACTCATATAGTTCGACAGAGAAATCTCAACTGATAAGGACAACAAAAGCGATAATCTTCTACAATACATAAATGGCTGAATTTTTTGAAGAACCATTCAGGAATATCAACGTTGATCTCCTCCGAGAGTTTTCCCAACAAAATCTAAAATCACTAGAATGCTCAATTTGTCAAGAAATTATGTCTACGCCGTTTATGATCACGACATGTGGTCATTCGTTCTGTCACGGTTGTTTATACGATTGGTTGGATAACAAGTTGGCTTGTCCAATTTGTAGGGCACACGTGAGACATCCACCAGTTATAAACCAGGCATTAAGAGACATTATACGGAACACGGTGGAAGTGTTGATTAAGGATGATGAAAGTAGGAAAGAGAAAATAACTGAGTTTATGAGAGATAAAGATGAAAGGTACATTCACGATAGTAAGTTAAAGAAAAAGCATTTTACAAAGTTTTTTGAGAATGTCAGTGAAGCTGTAGTGGATTCAAGTGACGGTGTTCCTAGATGCAGCTCTTGCCACTGGGAAGTCCACGGTTCGGTTTGTTTGAACTGTGGGAGACATATGATCCGTGGTCCTGGCACTGGTGAAGGTGATGACGTTTTTGATTCTGATTCTGATGGGTTTGCTGAACAGTCTGAGAACGAAGACCCTGAAGTTGATTTAGAAGCTATCACGTCGAGCGGGAGATGGAATGACATGCATTCTTCATCTGATGAAGACGAACCTAACGAAGAAGATGATGGGTTTGTTGATGATAGATCAACAGATGAAATCCTCGAGTCAGAAGAAAACTCTTCAGATAGTGATAGTTTAGGATGGGCAGGCTCAGAAGTCATAGAACCAATAACAAATACTCGAATATCCGAAACTAGATCAAGCAACAGAAGTAGAACAGTATTCAGATCTCGTATTCCGTCGAGTGATGAAAGTGGCGACGATGAAATACTTGTTGCAGGCGTCAGTCAAGGTCTTGGACAAAGGCTTGGAGGTGGCAGTCGCCTTTCAAGAGTGACTATTGCTGAATCAGGATCGGATGATGAAGAACCTGTGGATCTTTCCGGTCATGCTGGCGGAGTCAGAGGAGGGTTTTACGTAAGAAGACGAACGAGGCGAACAGTTCAATCATCTGAGGATGAAGATGATAATGAGCACAGAATCGACTATGAAGAAGGTTATGACGTGCAGGATGTGAATGGTTCCAATGAGGATGATGAAAACGAGGAGGATTTTGATCTTCAAGATATTGCTGCTACCACTCCTCAAAGAAGGTTGTTGCGATCTGTTTACGGCGATGAAGATGAAGATGCAGAAGATGAGGATGAGGATGAGGATGGGAATTATGAAGAAGACCGCAACAGTAATGCGGATCGTCATCACAGTAGAATAGGGTCAGCAAGCGCAAATGCTATTGCTCGTGCGAGACGAGTGTTTCCTAGTTCCAGAAGAGTTTTGGGTGATAGGTCCAGAAGAAGGAGAAGAGCCGGCCCATGGTACAGCCGGTAAACTTCATACTTAATGCATTTTGTTCTGGAGGAAGTATTTAATGAATTACTTATGGATATCTATAATAGAGAAAATTATTAACTAATAACGACTTCAAGATTTGCATCTGAATATTATTCTTAAGAATATTTCAATAAAGTAAATAATCAACAAATCTGGGAAATTCTAGATGTAGTGAACATTGTTTAAATTGAACACTTAGTCAAGTGGAGCCATACGATGCTTATATGTAGGACAAAAGGACTCGGTTCTGGACAACCGATCGGCCACATAGAATATGAGCTTCTGCCATATTTAAGTAAATGCCTAGAAATAGATTTACCCTAGAATCATGATATGAGTACGAAAACAGTAACAAAGTTGAGTAACAAACCCTTATGTCCAAACTGTCTTTGGTTAAAGCGGTTTTTGTCTATTTTAGAAGTGTGAATTCACTAGGTGCGCTTTTTTTAGTCTTTTTACCTTTTTGATTAAATGGGGCACTACATAATACAACGGAATAATACACATGGTATGGGAGTTCAGAATTGGTTTCCTGGGGTATCAAATTGGTGCAAAGATGTATGTCTTGTGAAACTCGACAGCCTTCAAAGCTGCAGGTCTGTGCTCAAATCAGATTTGCGATAGCTTTCGTGAAACAATTGAATGCGGCTGGATTTGACCTTCATTATTTCTTTCGCTGGACTTCCCAATCCGGAAATAGCTGTTTACTGTAAACAGCCATTTTGGAGTAATATTTGACAGGTAAATAAATAGATGTGTCTCCAATTGAGAAAATGAAGGATAAACAAGTTGTTTGGCTTGGAAGCAACCCTGCATATCTTTTGACTTTCATAAATTATAACCGGTCTGACTTGTGTATATTATATTACATACTTTTCAAAATAGGATTTCTTGAAGTATTTTGTGCTGAGAGCGAATTGCTTGTTTGTTGCCCATATAATTCTAACCACCTGTAAACAATCAAACGAAAACGAATACACAAACATTAAAGCATGGCACCCACATGGCAGCACAGTTGCTAAGTTATTAGTTTGAGAACTAAAATGGGATATATCGTTTCCGTCAACAGTTATTCCCATTTCTAACACATATTCTTTCCAGATATATTTCATTTCACGGAGAATTTCTTTACACTTTGTGACCGTATTCTTATTGTTCTTTTGACTTTAAGGTTATGTATACCTTAATAATTGAGTGTAGCGGTACACTGTAGCATTTCTTAACGAACTCTTTTCCTTTAAAACAAGGACACAAAAATAAAAATTACAAATAAACAATGCAGAATGGAATAATGCAACAATGTAAAAGAGATACATATATATAGCGGTAGCTAAACTACTATACTTTGAGTATAAGGGTTGTATTCGTGCAGTAGTTTAACTATATTCCTTGTATACAGTGTTTAGGACTATACCTAAACACTTGTTTCTTCAGGTAATATAGCTTAACTAAACTAAAAGGTAAAAGGATCTATAAAAGGTATACAAATGGAATTCATGATCCCTCTTAAATAGACAAAAACCCCTTTAGCGAAATGTGGTTTGGGAGTAAAGGTTTGTTAACCTCAAACCTTTACACCGATCATTCATCCAGTATCTTACCTAATCATCCTTTACTAGTAATATCGCTCGACTCTATTACAGTAGCATAAGAGTCTAGTTGGCCTATCAAAGTTCAACTAAATTCAATAAACTTCAAGTATCACCAGATAGCGACTAGTATAAGCGAAGAAAAATGCAAATAAGAATACCGTAGTTTAATCTACAATATCTATTAACTATTAATGCGGATTGTCTCTACTAGTCTTAGAAATGCATAAATTTTGTTATCCATCCCCACTCTTTTAGTACGCCAAACCCCCTTTTCTAGCATCAATAAAATGCCAGATCCGAATCTCTATGCAGATGTTGTGGATACTAAACCCTCGGTTTCATTTATAAAAGATGCCACATTTGCTACAGGCTACTCAATTTTAGGTAGGTTTTATTTGGTTGAAGTATATTGGTTTTGGACATCTATAGCATCGGCCACAGAATTGAGAACGCCAAATTGCACGATTCCAAAAAGTCCATAAAACTAAGTCAACTTTTGTTCCGGTGTAGTGAGTTAACGTTGTTGTGCGTACTTCACCAGTAGCCGATCCTGAGAGCTGACTACACATTCACATCAAAAGAAAGCTTATTATACAACAAAGCATTTATCATGGGAGTATAATTTCACCACCAATCTCAAAGAGCTTATTACTTTGTTTTGGGATACCAATTGTTGTAGTTTATATACAACAAGGTATAAGTCGCTACTCACTCCCTCTCTACGAATACCATGCTATTTATTAAGAGGCCACCTAGAATAGCTGATATGGTCTAGTTACATATGAAGCATTATAATCCTTCATTTCAAAGCCTGAGATTAAGCTATTCACAGACAGAGGTATACCCAGCAATCAATGATATGCAGTTGATATCGCTCCGCTGATGCCTTGAGAAGAATATTACTAGGGAGGGACATTATTATTGAAGGACAAAAAGCGTATGAATTTTAGACGCTGTACTTATGAACTGCGTCCACCATACAGTTAGTTGGCCAGAAAATTAATGTATCCATGGATTCAGCCAATTAGAAGTGAGGGTCAGCAACAGAACATTAGCTGTCATACAGCTTCGGTTACCCTGCTTTGAAGTTGACAAGTTGCCTACGCCAATCAATTAGGATTGACTTCTTCCAACTGTTGGCAGGACATGAACATTTCGGAGTGCCCGCCTAATTTGGCGCTCTATTTTCTGATACATGGAAGAAGAGAGCAGCATTCAAATTCGGAGTCTCATTAGATTCCCAGGTTTATTGATGGATACCAATATAAGGTAGAGGAATGATATGCTGCAGACCAGGAAACAAACCAAGCATATTAAGGTTAAGGCCCACCTAAGGAGGTCCTGGAGACCTGATTGGGGAGCATAGCTCAGGCCAGCTCAGGTCAGTTCTTTATAAGGAAAGATAACCGCTCCGTTGTATGGTTAATACACACACGCCGGTTAGACTCTGCTGCTAAGCCAAAAACTTTGTTTCTAGTGATTCCAAATTATATGCCGTTTATGATGCAATTCTTTGCCTGAGAACAATTTGGTGTGTGGTTCTCAGACAATTGCCACTGCTCATCGTATGTCGCATGCGTAGATGCTAAATTACAAGTACTAAGGCAGCAAAAATAAGAATTCAGACTGTTCAATAACAAGAATAATGAATTCTTTTGGATAAGACAAGACCAGGATAAAGGTACCGCATGCTTAAATTCCAATTTCTGTAATCAGGAAATCTATGATAAGAGTGGAAATTGTTGCGAGTCCCAACAGAGGACGTTGATTTAAGATGTACAGAAATTAGTACCACAGTCAGTCAACATTGATCAACGATCAACACCCGAAATTGATTTCTTTATTCAGGGGAAGATTTTCAGTTACCCTGACTGCTTACAAAAGCTCCCCAAAAATTTGCAAATCGAGGTAAGCAGCAGTACTCGGTAATTCCACACGTTGAATTTCTTCGAAAATCAACCTGCCTTGGGGATCCTAACCGCACCAAGGAGGATCCTAACCGCACTAGGAGCGGGTTTAATCGGCCTGGCACAACCATCAACAGTTCTTCCTTGGTTGGCTTTGTCTCAAATTTTATCACCGAGAAAGGTTGTATCCACCTCCCCGCCATGGTGCCTCTCCGGTTTTGTGCCCCAATCCGTATGCCCTTTAATACCTTAATGTCCAATTTGTTCCCTATATAATGCAAGAACGGGTTCAGCAGGACAGAAAGATTGTTCTTGTTGCACCACCTTACCACCCACAATCAGGAGTGTTCCAATTATTTCCCTGCTCTCCTGGGGACATAATAATACCGCAATCTTAGTGCGAGAATTTAGGTGGATGGGATCACTCCCTCTGTTCCCAGTAAAATAGTAGCTAAGAAAAAGAAGAAGAAGAACAGTTCTAGCAAGAACCACACCAAAATCCACTGAAAATGAAAAACTTCTTTCCCCCTTGTTACATAACAACGTGGCTCCTGTTATCGGAGACAAAATCATACTTCTAGATTAATATCACTTGTTCAGACAGTTGGCTTGTACAACCTTATATTAGTTAACACACTTGTAACTCTGTTTATATATACATTATACTTCATTACCCAGGTGATACAAAACTGTACTTTTGCACAGCCATCTGCCAGCATGTATACGTTAGAGCTCTGGTGGAATTTTGTATAAACTGTCGAGCTAATGAGAGAGGCGAGAGGCTGTTACCAGTACCACAGTACTACCTGTAACGACACCAAGAGATTCAGTTGGCATTGATCAAATACACCCTATGCACTCTGTAGGACCTTTTTCAATCTACTAGCAAACCATATTACTCTGTTTATTCAACTCCTGTTGTCACGGACGGTTCGGCAAGTCTGTTTTTCTCTTTTGATTGGTAGGTAGCCTACGTACTGTACTGCCTTGGGATCTGGACGGACTTCTACAATTAATTGTCAGGCCATGAGCGCGAATTTTCTTTGGGACAAAGTGCGCCCGGTAGCTATTCCCTATCATGCGTTACACCAGGAGGGTATAAAAAAAAGCTCTTACTACTGCACCGGGAAAAACATAAATGTCGCATCCCTGGAGAAGCCCCCTGCCAGCAGAAGAGACCGCACGAACAATTGAACTCTTGTCCAGTGGCTGTTCGTTGCGAGAATTTAATAAGACCTCGGGTAAATAGGAACTGTAGTTGCCGACTAGATCTTTCGCTTTTACGAGGAAAGAGTATGGCAATAGAGAAGGCTCTATTTACTTTTGGCTTCAGGGTATTACATACAGCGGATTTTTTTGTCCAGATACCATTTTCTAGATGTGATACATATTGCATAACCAACGAGAAGTCCGAAACGACTCAATTGCTTGTAGCTTGTGGAATTTTGTTTAGCCGTGTGGTTTTCCACTTGTGATTTGGTTGGAGGAGCAACGATTGATTGACCAATGGATCCAGGACCCATTTCGATGGTGACTCGGTTGGGTGACAGGTGAACAAATCTGGCAAGAGCAACAAAACTCATGCAGTAGTGACAGACCCAGGCGGACACCACGGGGAGATGCCGGGAAGAGAGGGAAGAGAGGGAAGAGAACGGAAACCCGGCCTTGTATCGGTATCTCGTTCGTTTCAGCAAGGAGAAAGACAAAAGACGGGAGGACACGGAGCGGATAACCCACGATGTTTTATTTTATTTGCGGATGAAATTAATTTCTGTTGTTTATTATGTTTTCGCCAATTCAAGAAGAAGCGGCTGCTGCTGCTTTTCCTATAACGATACTAATGTACAATCTATCTTTTTTTTGCAGCATGTCAATAATTTCCACAATCCAATATCCAATTTCCTCCATTCCTCTCTTGGTTGTTTACTTTGCACTATTTCAATCTCTTTTTCTTTCAATTGATTACAACTCTTCCTTTCTTTTCTTTCCTGTTTTCTTGTTTCTCTCTTAATTAATCAAGTCTTTTAGATTTTTATTCTATCGTTTTCAACTGCAATTGATATAATTTCACCATCTCTTATTAGAAAGAAAGAAATCTTCCTTAAGTGTTTAGTGTTTTTTTTTGATATACAGTTGCTTTTCTTATCTCAATTGCTTTTTACCACTCCATTCTTTGAATTGCATTTTAGATTACGAATAAATTATAAAAGATGTCTACCGAACCAACCAAGGAAAAGCTTCCTCTAGATGAAGGTGAAGAAGAAGAAGATGACATTGATGCTTTAGTCATGGAATTACAATCTAACCATGGGTTAGATGCTGAAGAAGGTGAGGAAGAAGAAGTTGATGCCGCTTCATTCAAAGTTGTTCCTGAAGAATTGTTGAGAACTGACCCAAAGGTTGGTTTAACTACTGATGAAGTTCACAAAAGAAGAAAGAAGTATGGTTTGAATCAAATGGCTGAAGAAAAGGAAAACTTAATTTTAAAGTTCTGTATGTTCTTCATTGGTCCAATTCAATTCGTTATGGAAGCTGCTGCTATTTTAGCTGCTGGTTTAGAAGATTGGGTTGATTTTGGTGTTATCTGTGGTTTATTAGCCTTGAACGCTTTTGTTGGTTTCATCCAAGAATACCAAGCCGGTTCTATTGTCGAAGAATTGAAGAAAACTTTAGCTAACTCTGCTACTGTCATCAGAGACGGTCACCCAGTTGAAGTTGGCGCTGCTGACGTTGTTCCAGGTGATATCTTGCAATTGGAGGATGGTACTGTTATCCCAGCCGATGGTAGATTAGTTTCTGATGAATGTTTCTTACAGGTTGATCAATCTGCTTTAACTGGTGAATCTCTAGCTGTCGATAAGAGATCCGGTGATCCAACCTTCTCTTCTTCTACTGTTAAGAGAGGTGAAGCTTTAATGATTGTTACTGCTACTGGTGATTCCACCTTTGTTGGTAGAGCTGCTGCTTTGGTTAACAAGGCTTCTGGTGGTTCTGGTCACTTTACTGAAGTTTTGAATGGTATTGGTACCACTTTATTAGTTTTGGTCATCTTAACCTTATTAGTTGTTTGGACTGCTGGTTTCTACAGAACCAACAAGATTGTTAGAATTTTGAGATACACTTTAGCCATTACCATCGTCGGTGTCCCTGTCGGTTTACCGGCTGTTGTTACTACCACCATGGCTGTCGGTGCTGCTTACTTAGCTAAGAAACAAGCTATTGTTCAAAAGTTATCTGCTATTGAATCCTTGGCTGGTGTCGAAATCTTATGTTCTGATAAGACCGGTACTTTAACCAAGAACAAGCTATCTTTACACGAACCATACACTGTTGAAGGTGTTGAAGCTGACGATTTGATGCTAACTGCTTGTTTGGCTGCTTCCAGAAAGAAGAAGGGTTTAGATGCCATTGATAAGGCTTTCTTAAAGTCATTGATCTCTTACCCAAGAGCTAGAGCTGCTTTAACTAAGTACAAGGTCTTAGAATTCCAACCTTTCGACCCTGTTTCAAAGAAGGTTACTGCTTTCGTTGAATCACCAGAAGGTGAAAGAATCATTTGTGTTAAAGGTGCCCCATTATTCGTTTTAAAGACTGTTCAAGAAGATCACCCAATTCCAGAAGACGTCTTAGAAGATTATGAAAACAAGGTTGCTGAATTCGCTTCCAGAGGTTTCAGATCTTTAGGTGTTGCCAGAAAGAGAGGTGAAGGTCACTGGGAAATCTTAGGTATTATGCCATGTATGGATCCTCCAAGAGATGATACTGCTAAGACTGTCGCTGAAGCTAGAAGTTTAGGTTTAAGAGTCAAGATGTTAACTGGTGATGCCGTTGGTATTGCTAAGGAAACTTGTAGACAATTAGGTTTAGGTACTGCTATCTTTGATGCCGACAGATTAGGTGTCTCTGGTGGTGGTGATATGTCCGGTTCTGAATTATTCGATTTCGTTGAAAATGCTGATGGTTTCGCTGAAGTTTTCCCACAACACAAGTATAACGTTGTTGAAATCTTGCAATCAAGAGGCTACTTAGTTGCTATGACTGGTGATGGTGTTAATGATGCCCCATCTTTAAAGAAGGCTGACACTGGTATTGCCGTCGAAGGTGCTTCTGACTCTGCTAGATCCGCTGCTGATATTGTTTTCTTAGCTCCAGGTTTATCTGCTATTATTGATGCTTTAAAGACCTCTAGACAAATTTTCCACAGAATGTACTCTTACGTTGTTTACAGAATTGCTTTGTCTTTACATTTAGAACTATTCTTAGGTTTATGGATTGCTATTTTGAACGAATCATTGAACATTGATTTAGTTGTCTTCATTGCCATTTTTGCTGATGTTGCTACTTTGGCCATTGCTTACGATAACGCTCCTTACGCTCCCCAACCAGTTAAATGGAACTTGCCAAGATTATGGGGTATGTCCATTGTTATGGGTATTATCTTAGCTATCGGTACCTGGATTACTTTAACTACGATGTTCTTGCCAAAGGGTGGTATTATCCAAAACTTCGGTTCCATTGACGGTGTCTTATTCTTGCAAATTTCTTTAACTGAAAACTGGTTAATTTTCGTCACTAGAGCTGCTGGTCCATTCTGGTCTTCTGCTCCATCCTGGCAATTAGCTGGTGCCGTCTTGATCGTCGATATCTTGGCTACTTGTTTCACCTTATTCGGTTGGTGGTCACAAAACTGGAACGACATTGTTACTGTTGTCAGAGTCTGGATTTGGTCCTTCGGTGTTTTCTGTGTCTTAGGTGGTGCCTACGTTATGATGTCTGAATCTGAGAAATTCGACAGATTCATGAACGGTAAGCCATTGAAGGAAGCTCCTCCGCAAAGATCCATCGAAGACTTTATGGTTGCCATGAACAGAGTCTCTACTCAACATGAAAAGTCTACTTAAGTACTTTAGCTATTTTGAAGTTTTCAGTTTTAATCGTTTTTGTTTTTTTTGTTTTTTTAATTTGATGTGCAGTGTGACTCTTCAAGATTGAGATTAACTATAATTAATTTTTTTTTGTTTTTATTGCAGTTTTCTTATCTCCTTTCATTAGCCTCATTGCCATTTTCCGTCTCTTCTCCTGTTTTACTTTTTCATTAGGAATATCTTTATCTTTTATTACCTCTTGGTCTTTTTAGTATTGTTGGTATTGATTCGGTTGATACTGTTGCTGTTCGTAGTCAGAGGACAGCCGTTCCTTACCTTCTCATATGTTGTCTTATTTATAGACTCTATATGCTACTTCTACAGACTTATATTATTATACCATTTTTTCCTACTTCATGGCTTTTTACTTAGTAAAATTGTAGCCTGTTATCATTTATTAGAAACGTTTACGACCTGTGTAGAATGATGATAGTGGCTGGTGACGATGTGGCACAGTAGTTATAAGGCTGACGCGTCCGAAAAAAAAAGTTTGTTTACCTTTGGGAAGCATTAGCATGTAGTGTTGTAGGTTGATGAAGTATTCAGTTGAACCTTTTCTGAGCCCAATTTCAAGGTGTTCAACGACCGAAAAGCCTTCATTGATTAAACAGATGTATATAGAATTTAAGAGGGGAGCCACATAGAAGTAATTGAGATGCCTGCAGATACATCATTTGGGGATACTTCAATGACGGAACAGCCGTTGATCTCCGTTGACTCACTGTCTGAATACCTATTCATACTAGCTAAAACTATACTAGGCGCTGATAAAAAACATGTTGTTCAATTCAAACAGCCTCAATTACTAGATATCGTAGAACAATTTATTCATGAAGTCCAAGGTGCTTCATTGTTCTTACTCAAACAAGAGCTTGAAGGTATGCACTTCTTTATTTTGTATTCTATTTTCATCTAACTTTTTATACTAACGATGAGAAAAACACAGACTCCGAGTTTGAATTTATTCTAAGTAATGCATTATCTGAAGAATTTTCAGCAATATCTTCTGTTGTTACTGTCATTAAAGGAAGAGGACAATTGAAAAATGATACCCCACTAGATAGACAAATTATCGTAATAGAACTTCCATCTAATTACCACTCTGACAAAGATACATATGACAGTTTAAAATCAATATTGAGTCTCGGTATATCTCCGTATTTCAATGCTATAACCTTAACCCAATCACAGTCACAGTCCATTGGAGCTGCCAAGAAGAAGTTTAATGAATTAATATTATCATTGGAGCATTTACAACAAACTATTCAAGTTCCAAATTTAATTTTGACGACCCATCCACAAATCAAAGATATCATTCAAAATGGGAATCCAGCCGATTTTATAGGTTCATTACCTGTGGAGTTATTAACAGACTCTAGTTTTTTAAACAGCTTACAATCCATTGTGAATGATTGGGTTAAGCAAGTTCAAAATCTGACTAGATTGACTCACGATCCAATCGATGGTAGTACTTCAGACGAAGTGACATTCTGGACTTCAAAAGAAAATGCATTGAAATCAATACAAGAACAATTGAATTCTCCAGAAATCCAGATAACGTTGGATATTCTTAGATCTGCAAAAAGATTCCATGCAACTGCGAGTTTCTTGTCTGATACCGGTATCAACGATTCATTGAGTTTGGTATCACGTTACAATATGTTGTTGAAGGACTTGCCTATCGATGAGTTATTGTCATCGCATAACTTGGGCAAGGTGGAAGAAGCCATCCTGTTACTGTTCAATCATTTGAAGAAACTAAGAATTACGCAATATCCCATTGATAGATCTATTCAACTAGTTGAAGTCATTACTCAGGATATCACAACGAAAATGATAGAAATAATAAGGAGCTTCCATCTTATGTCACTAGATTACCTAGAGTTTTCCAATACTGTGGGATCCATCAATTCCGTTTTCAATGTATTGGATGAGCAGGTGAAAGATTTCACCATTTTGGCAAGAGAAACATTGAGAAAGAGATCAGAGAAGTTCATGGTCATCAAAATACACACTTCAGACGAGTTAATACATAGAATCAGATATTTGGAGAATTTCAGATTTATGCATCAGGAATTACATTCAACTATAATAACCTTGACCAAAACAATCAAATCAGAAGAAATCGATTTTGTTAAAGAAATTGAATATGCCTATGAAGCAGTTCTTACTGTTGATTGCATAGACTTATCCCTTGAAGGTCAAAAGAAATGGAACATCGCTGAAAAAGTTTACTCCGAAAGATCGACAGTTGTGGACAATGGAATTATTCATTTAATAACAACAGTGTTGAACTTAACCAAGAATTCAACTGAGATGTTCACGATTTTAGAAAAATTTGAGTTCCTTTTGAACAGAACCAATGTTAGAAATGCAATTCAAGAACACCAAACGGAACTATTGGATCTCATCCAAAAAGATATTACAGCTCTACAAACACAGTTTAAAGCGCAACTGCAAATACAGGAGTTGATCCAATTAAGAGACTTACCCTCATTTACGAGTACCATCCTTTGGGTTAATCAAATGAATGACAGATTAAGTTTCTTGGTTTCTAGACTTGAGCTAGTGCTTACCAAACAATGGGCACAGTACCCAGAAGGCAAGAAGATCTTTAACGAAATTTCCTTGTTCAGAGAAAAACTTCTCATAGACAAATCCTTTCAAGATTGGCTTACAGCAATGGAAGAAAGGACGCAGAGGCCAATAAGTAAACAGAATATTTTAGCTATCTATCAAACACCATCAAAAGGATTAAGACTTTCTGTTAACTTTGACGTTATTTCAATTGAACTATTCAAAGAAGTAAAAAATCTCTCGCTTCTTGGTTTTGAAATCCCAAGAAATATAGATTCATACTCACAGACTATTCAAGTGATATATCCATATGCTATGAGTTTATTAGAATCCGTTCAGAATCTTGAAAACACTGTGTCTTTGATTGATAACTTAGGCGAATTCCAAATACTGATAACACCTTCTCTCACATCAGCTTTTGAATCGGTTACTCTGCTAGCTAATTCTCAATGGAGGGATTTATTGAATGCACAGGACTTGCTTGATTCTGATCTCGGACATTTGGAAGAGGTCAAAGTATTAGAAACAGTTGTGCATTTGGAGAAACACGTGATTGAACTAATAAATAGATACGAAAAGTTATTCACTGCTAAAGAGAAGCTCATCAAATTACTGGAGCAGCTTAGTACTGCAGATTATTCCTTTGCCAATTTCAAAGCTTCGATGACAGGTATCCAAAAATTGATCAACAGCTTGATTCTTGATGGTTTCACCGATGTTCAGGAATTTGTGGATGCCATCAATAATACGGCCCAGAATATACTAAAATCAAGATGTGAAACTAAATTGCAATTGTTATTAGATGAATTTGATGAGCTTGACAATGAATACAATTTCATCTCAGAGACAGTTCACCGAATTGTGATACAAGACCTAAAGGTGATTGTGACGCCAAAGGTAGAACATTCAGTGGTCCAATGGGTTACGCTCTTGAATGAATGTGTTGATGCAGTTGCTCTCCAAAGTACAATATTGACAGATGATTTTGACGTCAAAATCAACACAACGCCCAACAACGACGATACATTGTATCAAATTAGAGACGAGGTTGCTTTTTCCTATCAGCAATGTATTAATTCAATTGAACTAGTTTCCTCACAGGCCAACGCATATTTAGGTACTTGGTTACAATTACAATCACTTTGGGATCTAGACATTCAGGAGGTCCAAAGCTCCGTTGGTGATGATCTGCAACGATGGCTTGACGTTTTGGATGACATGAGACAATCCAGAGAGACTTTCGATACTATTGAAACATCAAAGAGAATTGGTCCATTGATCTTTGATTACGAACAAGCTCAATCAAGAATTAACTCACATTATGATAACTGGCAAAAACAAATGGCTGTCAGATTTTCTCAAGTATTAAGTACTGAAATGAAAGAAACTAGTGCATTTCTAACAAATAGCCGAAAACAACTGGAGAGTACTTTTGTTGACTTCAGTACTGCTGACTCTACCGTGAACTTGATTTCTGTAGTTCACAGATTGAAGCAAGCTCTAAAGTCACGCCAGCATTCATTAGAGCTATTTGAGCACGGTCAGCGTACGCTAACCAGAGCCAGATTTAGGTTGCCACTGGATTGGCTTCACCATGAACAAATTCACGCAGACTACTTGTCGCTAGTGGAACTAATTGACAAAAGATCAAGTGCAATATCATCTCAAATGGATGTAGTTTCAAGTAGACTTGAAGCTGAAAGTTCGAGATTGCAGCAACTTACTGAAATCTCAAGGAAGAAATGGCTGGAGAGCAAGCCAATTGGAAAACATATTATTTCATCTGCTGCTTTATCCAACTTAAATGAATTTGATGCCAAATTTTGCAAACTTCAGGAGGATATTTCAAAGCTCATCAATGCAGGAATATTGCTAAACCTGCCTGTTGCTTTAGATGCAGATTTGTCTGATCTCCTAGAAGAAATCAATGATTTAAAGACAGTTTGGTCATCAATTGATGCTTTATCATCATCTTATTCTGACATTATTTCTTTGAAGTGGGAGGATTTTGCAGCTCGCTCAATTAGGAAAGCGTTGGAGGATTTGCTAGCCAGATCCAGATCAATGCCAATCAGGGTCCGTCAATACTCTGCATTTGAGGAAATCCAAGATGTTCTTAAAAGTGCTATCAAAGTGATTCCAACATTATCTGGATTGAAGTCAGATGCAGTCACCAACAGACACTGGAATGATATTTTCAAGAGATTGACTTTATCGAACGCACCAGAAGAGCTAACATTGAAAAATGTTTTGGATTTAAACCTTGCGGGTAACGAAAAGTACGTCAAATCGATTATCCAAAAAGCCCAAGGAGAAAAAAGTATCGAAGACTCCATTAACACTATCGAAGAAAACTGGGGACAAGTTTCATTCCAGTTGTTTCAATACAATGATAAATATAAGCTGATCAAAGGCTGGGATCTATTATTCCAAAAAACCACCGAGGATTTGAATTCGTTGTCATCCATCAAGTTATCGCCTTACTACGAATTTTTCGAAAAGAAAGCTTCACAGCTGGAAGATACTTTGAGTTTTGTCTATTCATTATTGGACACATGGGTTGATGTTCAGAGGCAATGGATTTATTTATCTGGTGTCTTCGATAAAAACGAAGATATCAAAAGACTCTTACCTGTTGAGTCAACTAGGTTTGAGAATTTAACTTCCGAATTCTTCTCCCTATTGAAATCCGTTTACAAGTCAATGCTCGTTATAGATATTGTTAATATCCCATCTTTCCAACCAATATTGGAGAAGATGTCTGAAACTTTGACTAAAGTGAGAAAATCATTAATGGGATACTTGGAGAAACAAAGAGAGATATTACCTAGATTCTACTTTATTGGTAATGAAGATCTCCTAGAAATTATCGGTAACTCCAAAAATGTTAGCATGATTTCAAAGCACTTGAAAAAAATGTTCTCTGGTATCAGTGATCTGATTTATGAGTCTGAGTCACTGGTAATAAAGGGAGTTATTTCTCCTGAAGATGAAGAAGTCATTCTAACTAACTCTATTTCATTAATCAAGCGTCCGAATTTGAACGATTGGTTGACTGCACTTGAAAGCGAATTAAGGCTTACTCTAGCATCTCTTTTGAAAGCTTCTTTGTCTGAATTGGAAAGCTACTGGCAAAGTGATACATTAGAGCTCAATTTCTTCAATTGGTTAATCAAATATCCTAACCAGGTGCTGATCTTATCTATTCAAGTGCTCTGGACTAAGTTGCTAGAGTCGTCATTATCAAAGAAAGACTTGATCAATACTATCTTTGTTAAGTATTCCTTGGTACTCAAAACATTAGCTAGCATTGTTTTGAAAGATCTAGACTATTTGAGTCGAAGAAAGCTTGAGAATATGATTATCGAGGTATTACATCAGAGAGATACACTGGAAATATTAATCCAAAAAGGTACTACTTCTTTGTCCTCGTACGCTTGGAAATCTCAACAGCGTTATTACTTCGATGGATCCAAGACCAATCCAATAGAATCCGTGACTGTCAAACAAGGTAATTCTTCATTTGGTTATGGCTTTGAGTATATCGGGGCCCCTCCAAGATTAGTTTACACACCATTGGTTAACAGCTCTTTCATTGGGATGACAGAAGCACTAAACCAAAGGTTGGGCGGCTCATTAGTTGGTCCTGCTGGTACAGGTAAGACTGAATCTGTAAAGGCATTAGGTCAAAACTTGGGTATGATGGTGTTAGTTTTCTGTTGTGACGAGACATTTGACTTACATGCAGTTAGCAGAATTTTAGTTGGTGTTTGCAGAGTTGGCGCTTGGTGTTGTTTTGATGAATTCAACAGGCTAGACGAAAAGATGCTATCGGCTGTTTCCACTCAGATTGAGAAAATCGAGAATGCACTAGGATCGAAAGCACCACTCGAAATCGACTTATTGGGTAAGAAGCTAGAGGTTAATCAAGGCTCTGGTATATTTATTACAAGTAACCCCGACTATGTGGGTAGATCTGCTTTACCAGACAACTTGAAAAGTAAGTACAGAACCATGGCTGTTGTCAAACCAGATTCAACAATCATAGCAGAAGTCCTTCTCACGTCCCAAGGTTTTGAAAATGCTAAAGGCTTAGCGAGGAAAATTGTCCCGTTATTTAGTGAACTGAGCAGCTATTGTTCAAATCAGCCTCATTATGACTTTGGCTTACGTGCTTTGAAATCAACATTAGTCACTTGTGGCAGTATTAGGCGGCGATTCTTTGAGATTGATCCTGCTGAGCTACTAAAAGTTGAATCCCAGATTATCGTCAACAGTCTTTATAATCTTGTGCTACCCAAGCTGATACCAGAAGATGAAGCCGTATTCGACAACAGCATCAAAGCGTTCGAAATTGCCCATAGCTTATTTGAATCTTCTGATTTATTGGTGAAGCAACTGAAGAATGTTGCTACTGAATACGGTATAGATCCAAGTGAGGCGTGGCTCAAAAAGGCATTACAAGTTTTTGAGATTCAAGAATCACACCATGGTTTCATGATGGTCGGGAGAGCCGGATGTGGGAAATCAACGCTTTTTGATTGCTTAATCAAAGCAATGTATAAAGAGTCTGGCATCGAGAATATTTGCTTCAGAATTGACCCAAAGGTTTTAGGAAAGGATGCCCTATATGGTTCTTTAGACTATGCTACCAGGGACTGGACTGATGGTGTTTTCACTTCAATTGTTCGTAAGGTAGATGGCAATCTAAGAGGAGAGAAGTCGAAGAGGGTATGGATTATCTTTGACGGTGATGTTGATCCAAACTGGGTTGAAAACTTGAACAGTGTTTTGGATGATAACAAGCTTCTTACATTACCAAACGGTGAACGTCTTTCTCTACCTGATAACTTGAAAATTGTTTTCGAAGTTGATAACTTGAAACACGCTACCCCTGCTACAGTTTCCAGATGTGGCATTGTTTGGTTTGGAGATTTACTTGTTGATTATCAAAGGTTATACCAAAAGATGATTTTTGACTTCCGACAAAGCAAAATGGATAGTGAAGATGCTATCAATGAAGATATAGTCTCTACTGGATTCAACGTCCAAGGAATCCGTGACAAAGTTACTGACTTAATCCAAACCGTTATGCCATTGGATTTGGTTGACAATCTATTCTCTTCAAGCGAGTCATACGATCGTGTAATGGGTGCTGATTACCATTCCACATTATCAATGTTCTTTACCATTCTGAAATCTAGGTTTGTTGACCTTATTTTGTTTATGCACCGTAATGCGACTTTTATATTTGAAGATTTCTCTGCTTTTATTGGGAAACACATAATGATTGCCATTGTCTGGTCTCTAACGGGAGATTCTTCTTTAATGCAAAGGGAATTATTATCTTCTGAGTTGATGAAGAATCCCCAATTTGAGAAATACGAAGATGGTCATTCAGGATCTCTTCTTTATGTGGATGTTTCATTACCAGAGTTTTCGTGGGTTCCATATACCCTCAAAGTCCCTACGATTACTCTTGAGCCACATATGGTGACCCAACCTGATGTTATCATCCCAACGACGGATACAGTTGTTCATGAAGATATGATTTACTTGCTGCTAAGCCAACATAGAACGGTCATTTTATGTGGTCCTCCTGGCTCAGGTAAAACCATGACGTTGCTTGCAGCTTTGCGGAAAAGCTCTGACTTCATATTTGTTGGATTGAACTTTTCAAAAGAAACATCACCAAAGCTATTGCTAAAGACATTAGAACAGCATTGCACTTATAGAAAGACAGCGAACGGTGTTGTATTGTCTCCTTCTGTCCAAGGCAAATGGATGGTTGTTTTCTGTGATGAGATCAACTTGCCAGCACTTGATGAATTCGAAAGTCAAACAGCAATCTCTTTTTTGCGTCAACTTATTGAGCAAGGCGGATTCTGGAGTGCAACAGGTGGTCATTGGGTCTCATTATCAAACATTCAATTTGTTGGCGCTTGTAATCCTCCTAGCGATC
Source organism: Ogataea methanolica (assembly GCA_001600755.1). Classification (NCBI taxonomy): domain Eukaryota; kingdom Fungi; phylum Ascomycota; class Pichiomycetes; order Pichiales; family Pichiaceae; genus Ogataea; species Ogataea methanolica. Next base: position 3,389,853 of record BCKW01000001.1, read on the forward strand.
CTGGTCGTAATGTCCTAAGTTCCAGATTTTTGAGACACTGTTCTGTCATTATGGTTAATTATCCTGGCAAGGAGTCATTAATGCAAATCTATGAGACATTCAATACAGCAGCTTTAAGGTGTGTCCCTGACTTACGTGAATACTCAAATCCGTTGACTAACTCAATGATTCAGGTTTATGACAGGTCACGTATGAGGTTTACAACACAGGAGAAAGCACACTACATTTATTCACCCAGAGAACTTACGAGATGGGTTAAGGGTATTTTCGAGGCTATAAAACCACTTACTTCGTTAACTGTAGAAGGGTTGATAAGACTATGGGCCCATGAGGCATTGAGGTTATTTTCAGATAGATTAACTGACGAGATTGATAGAAACTGGACATTCTCATTAATTATAGATACTGCAGAAGAGTTTTTCCCACATACGGATCTATCAAGAGCATTAAAACAACCTATTCTCTACTCTGATTGGCTTGACTATGAATACTCTCCTGTTGAAGAAAGCCAACTTGCAAATTTTGTCGGTGAAAGGTTAAGAGTGTTCAGTGAGGAGGAAGCTGATGTGTTCTTAGTTTTGTACAAAGATCTATTGGATCACATTTTAAGAATTGACAGGGTTTTAAAGAACCCACAAGGTCATCTTATTCTTGTCGGTCCAAGCAGCAGCGGCAAGACTATTTTGACCAAGTTTGTGGCTTGGATTAATGGCTTGAAAGTGTTTCAGCTAAGTGTTACCAGAAAGTATTCTCTGAGTGATTTTGATAAGACTCTAAGAGAGTTATTAAGAAGATCTGGTGCTGAAGGTGAAAAGATTTGCTTTGTCATTGACGAATCTTCAATTTTGGAATCGGCTTTCTTGGAAAGAATGAATACTCTACTGGCAAATGCAGAAATCCCTGGTTTGTTTGAAGGTGAAGACTTTAGTTCTCTGATGTCTCTATGTTCTCAACAATCTCAATTACAGGGAATATATTTAGATTCAGATGATGAATTGTATCGGTGGTTCACAGATCAGATTTCTCAAAATTTCCATGTTGTATTCACAATCAACGACCCTTACTTACCGGATGTGCCACAGATTGTTTCATCTCCAGCTCTCTTCAATAGATGTGTTATTAGTTGGATGGGCGATTGGTCTGAAGCCACTCTGACAGCTGTTTCAAGAAACTTATTGACTAACGTACCTATTGATAAATCAGAATTTGAAGCTCCCAAGAGTTTAGTCAGATCTATTCCCGAAGAAGTTCTGTATTACCGTGATGCCGTCATTGACGCAATTGTTTCCATTCATTTAGCAGTAAAGAATCTTGATATCAGGTCCAAATTTACTTCAACGGCTGGTCCAGGTGAATTTTTGACTTTTGTCAAAAATTTTAGTCGGATTTTTGCTGATAACGAGAGGGAACTATTGGAATACCAATCGCATGTTAATATGGGTTTGGATAAACTAAGAGAAACGTTTTTGAATGTGAGGAAATTGAACGAAAAGCTCTCTGTTAAGAAAAATGAATTAGTTGAAAAGGACAGAGAAGCTAGAGAGATGCTAGACCAAATGATCACAGATCAAAACGAAGCCGAGAGGAAGCAGGAAGCATCATTGGAGATCCAGAAATTATTAGCCGCCCAAGAAATAAAAATCAACCAAAGGCGTAACGTTGTTCTTAATGATCTTGCAGAGGTAGAACCATTGATTTTGGAAGCTCAAGAAGGTGTTAAGAATATCAAGAAGCAACATCTTACTGAAATGAGGTCCATGCAAAACCCTCCTGAGGCCATTAAAATGACTTTGGAATCTGTCTGTGTTCTGCTAGGTTACGAAGTTTCTAGCTGGAGAGATGTCCAATTGGTTATCAGGAAAGATGATTTTATTGCAAACATTGTCAATTACGATAGCGAGGTGCAGCTAACAAGGGAAATTGCGGAGTTTATGGAGTCTGAGTATTTATCACGACCTACCTACAACTATGAGTCAGTAAACAGAGCAAGTAAAGCATGTGGTCCTTTGGTACTTTGGGCGCAGGCTCAACTCCGATATGCTGCAATTGTGGAGAGAATTGATCCACTGAGACGGGAAGTGAACATGCTTGAAAATGGGTTGATTGAAACCAAAAATAAATTGATTGCAATCGATGGTATGATCACAGATTTACAAGACAATATAGAGTTATACAAGCGTAGCTACAGTGACACCATCCGGGAAACAGAAAAGATAAAGACTGAAATGCATGACGTTGAACTAAAGGTTTCACGCAGTTCCCAATTACTAGAAAGTTTAGCCGATGAAAGAGCAAGATGGAGTGAAGCTGTTAGTGCATTTAAAGACAGCCGTGAATATTTAATCGGTAACACGTTATTGAGTGCTGCTTTTGTTACATATGCTGGCCCATTTGATCAAAAAGCCAGATATCAGATAGAGGAATCTTGGAAATCAAAGCTAGAATTATCTGGAATCTATTTTGATAAAGGATTGAGGCTAGTTGACAACATCACAAATTCGGGTCAAATCTTATCCTGGCAGCAAAATGGTCTTCCTAACGACGATTTATTCCTTGAGAATACTGTTATTATGACATCTTCAACTGATAGATTCTCGTACATTATTGACCCCTCTGGTCTTGTCATTGATTTCTTAGTCAAGGAGACACTTCCAAAGCAATTGGTTGTTGCAAGTTTCCTTGACAATAGCTTCTTAAAACAACTGGAAAATTGTATTAGATTTGGTGGTTCAATTTTGATTCAAGACGGTGAATACTTCGACCCCATTGTCAGCAGAGTCATTTCGAAAGAAGTTGTAAAAGCCGGAGGAAGAAATTTAGTTAAGTTAGGAGACAAAGAAATTGATCTATCACCTGAATTCAAGCTCTATATTCACTCAAAAGATACATCAAACCGTATTCAGCCATTTGTTTCAAGTAGAATGAATATTTTGAACTTTAGTTTCACTACTGCTTCATTAGTTTCCCAGGCTCTAAATATGACATTGAAAAGTGAGAAGCCAGAAGTCGAAGAACAGAGACTCGAGTTGTTCAAAATTAATGGTGAATATAAGGAAAGACTTCGTGGTCTAGAAGCAGAGTTATTAATCTCGATGAGCGATTCTAAAGTCAGCATATTAGAGAACGACGACCTATCCAACAGGTTAGAACAAATCAAATCAGAGTCTAACACAATCAAAGATAAAGTTAAGGAGTCATCTTCTGTCATCGAGAAAGTCAACTCCATTATGGGAATCTATAAGCCACTGGCAGTCTGTTATTCTAAGATTCATATCCTACTAGATAAGCTTCACAATCTAAATTCTGTTTATCGCTTTGCAAGTGACTACTTGACTAATATACTGACAAGCACGTTAAGATTAACTAGAGGTAGGGACATTGATGAAATGATGCTCACTTTTACCCATGAAGTGTTTGCAACTACAGCTTGTTCATTACTCCAAAAAGATCGATCTATATTTGGCCTCCTGCTATTTTTAGTTTCCAAGAGTGATTCGAACTTCGATGCGGGCGCTCTTATTAGTACTTTGAAAGATAACCCACATTCAACTTCATTCATTGAGAAATTAGTCACTGAAGACGATTCTAATTTCAACGGACTAATATTTGACTACACAGACCTATTAGACGACATTGGATTTGAAAATAGTTTCCATCGTATGCATATGTACGATTTCGAACATATTGTTGGACATCATAATATCATGCTGCTAAGATCAACAGCTGGATTTGATGCCAGTGCTAGGGTTCAAGCGCTAGCAAGATCACTAGTAAAGACGGCTGTTTCTTATTCAATGGGCTCTCATGAAGGCTTGGAAGTTGCCAAAAGGTTAGTTATCGAATCAAGTAAGAAAGGAAATTGGTTAATCATTGAGAACATTCAAATGTCTACCGAATTCTTAGATGAAGCCCCTAAACTATATGAGAGCTTGGCCAAGCACTCCGATTTCAAGTTATTCTTCACTTGTCAAATCGACTCTAAGGTTCCAGTTGCTCTATCAAAGCTATGTAAGCAGGTTATCTTTGAAACCAGCCCCGGTGTGAAAACGATTATGAACGACTGCTTGATGAACCATAACGCTACATTGAGCTTGAATGAAGCTAGAGGACCTGCGGAACTGAAAAAAGTGTACTTTTTACTTTCGTGGTTCTATTCACTTTTGAAGGAGCAATTAAGGTTTGTTCCAATATCTTACCATAAAAGGTATGAGTTTAATGAGAACGATTTGATATCTTCCAAATTCATTATTGATCAAGTTATCAAGGAGGCTGCAAAGGGTAAGAGTAATATTTCACCCGAAACTATCCCATGGGATGTGATTTCAAATATGGTTGGCGGAATAGCGTTTGGAGGCAAGGTTGATAATTCCGACGACTTAAAGACGATTACACGAATGTCGACGAAGCTGTTCAATGTCAGTGCATTTGAGTTTGACTTTAACATCTTACTGACAGACCGCCACAAGCTAAGTATCCCGGAGTCTTGTAAGATTGAAGAGTATGTCGATTGGGTCAACAAGTTACCAGAACTAGAACCAGTTGAATGGTTAGGCTTGGATAGTAATGCTTACAAGACCATAAATAAGGATGAGAGAAATAGGGTAGCAGAAAATACTGCGTCACTGTTTGAAGAGACTATGGTCAGCATATAGGAACTATTTTGTATTTAGTGTTTATAGTAAATTCTAAAAAGTAGGATAATATTCAAACTTCGAGTCAAACTGTAACCTGCTGGAATAAGGAGAAAGCACCAACTGGCTTGAATTTTAGGGGCACTGCCCAGAATGAATAATTTGATTTGGTGGACTTCCTTATTTGGCATGCGGGGTTAACTGTAACAACCTCTTCTGATACATTGTCGTATGTTTAAAATTAAAGACTATTTGATATCAGGTGTCATTATATCAAGACATACCGACAGGCGCATAGAACGCTAATAAAATAGCACAATTTTAATTAATATGGGTTGGTTCGGATGGGCTTCCTCAAACTCGAAACAAAGTGAAAACTTCGTAGTCCAGAGGGACGAGTTGAAAGTAAACTCAGACCAAGCGAACTTGGATTTACCAGCTGATTTAAAGCAATACCTAGAATCGAGCGATTCTAAGTTAAGTGACAGAGAGTTTAAGCGCTCTATTGGAAAGGAGCTTTATGGTTCGGACCAGGGAGGAGGGGGAGGTGAAATCTATCAAAAGGCTAGAGAGTTACTTGTACTCAGTCAACAGAGAGAACAACAGAAACTCGAGGCTGAACAACAGGCCCAAGAAAATGAATCACCAAAGAGGAAGAAGAGAGCAGACCAACCATACATTTATAAAAATAGGCAATCAACTGTACCTCTTGACCAGAATCAAATCAAACAACTTGAAGGATTCAAGAACTACATACGTAATAACGGTTTGAAAGAGTCGGTGTTTGTAAACTGTACTGAAATCCATCAAAATTACCTAGACTGTCTTAGAGAAAAGGGACGATTTTTAACACACGAGTGTGCCCCAGTGTCAGACTTCCATATTGCCTGTCTGCATATGCAAAAAATGGCATTTATTAATTTTGATTATGATTCTATGGATAAGATCGAGGAATGCGAGGTTATCAAGTATAAGATCGACAAGACATTCAACAAACATTTCAAGAGCAATCAGGATACTCAAGACGATGAAAAGTACCTACAGTATACTAGGGATTTAAAATTGGAAAGAGAAGCGTTTTATAGACAATTTGGTAAATAACTAGCTTGTGATCGGTTATATAGGGAGCTGCATATTTCGCTGTTTAGATTTAATGAACTTCGTACAACATTAATATATTGATAAATTTCAACTATTTATTCTATTTATAGATATCAATTAATCATATACACATTTCCATTCAGTTCCTAATTTTATGAAAAAGACACCACTGAAACAAATGTAATTCAATGCAGGGTTACTTTTACCTAAAGAAATGGCATAGTCCTTCAAAAAATGAGAGATACATGTAGCCAATGGTTTATAGCAACTTTCGTTAAATTGACAATCATAGTTACCTTTGTGTTGGAAACCAAAGTATCCATGGAAATTCCAATACTTCTCAAAAAACGGCATGTCTAAAACTGACAGTCCATCTTCAGTTGCCAAACGTTTTGATAATGTATCAGCAGCACATCCAAACAAAACGCTTGAAATAACGTCCTTGTCAGTACCTGACGTCTCATCGTAGTATTCGTGCTTCATAATATACTCATCATATAGAGGAAGGTAATCAGTGCAGTGAGTGCACTCACATCCATTCCACAGTAGATCCGAAACAAGCTGTTCGTAGGAAGCCAAAGATTGCATGATTGTTGGAGCAATTAGTGTCTTGAGACAGGATAGTTTAGGGATGACATTTGCGTACAAGTCACGTCTTTTCACATAGTTACCTTCAAAACCATTACTGATTCTACCATCTAACGGTGGAGAGTGCCTTATTGATAAGTATTCTAATTGATGATTGTTTGGAAGGTTTGAGAGTAAGTCGGTAAATGCAACATCAAACTTCTCAGTGTAATTGTGGTCTCTGTGGACCGTCTTCTGAATTATTGACAGCTTCTTAAGGTTGAAGTTGAGCGACGATGACAGATATTTGGAGAAATCCATGAGGCAGGTACATGCCATTTGCTCACATCCAGTCACGATTTCAAAGTTAGCTAATGTTTCTATGTTGACCCTTTCGAGTAATTTTTCAACCAACTCTCTGCAAATGTGATTGTAATCGTTGAACCCGTGATAATATATCACTCGGAGTGATTTCAAGTGCAATCTCCTGTCGGGTGGCAAAGATAGTAATAATGATTCTAGGAAATTAATCGTGAATGATTCATCGGTCGAGAGAATCAAAGTGTTCAATTGAAGTAGTTTATGTAAAGTTTGGTCATTAAAATGATGTGGAGAAGTGTTCTTTTTAGCAGTAGAAAGAGATAATTTCTTAACTGACGGTGGGAGAATATCGATTTGCGACAACTCACTTAAAGTGACTTCTTCTAATTTATCAAGTTTCACTAATTCTTCAGTTGATAATGATATACCCGAATCGCCAGCTTGGAACGATTTAAGGTTTTTGCAATTCCTCTTGACGAATGTGAACAGATCCAAATATAAGCTGGGTGTAGGGTGCGATTTAGGGAAGTCTAAGGTGCTGGAGTTATGGTGGTGATCTATTATAATGACTTCTTCAATGTAATTACATAATTCAGGGTTGATAGTTAGAGACTGTAGTAAAACTTCTTGTCTTAGGTAAAACACTTCGTTCTGCTTCTTCTCATTGACCAAGGGGTTTTTTAAAGTTCCAATGTTTGTGAATAAGGCATCTTGAAAACCCTGATTAGAGGGCAGTATAACACCTTTGTTAAATATAAGCCTCTTGTATAATAGGCGAAGAGTCAATGTGTAAAATCTATAATTTGTGTAAGCTAGTTGTACTTTTGAATGTTGAGGAAGGTAAGAAGCGACTCTTGAAATGATCCCGTCTGGAAGGATTTCTAGAGACGGAGGTGTCATATTTATAAATAATTATCGGTACTCCGGTGACAGTTATAGTAGAAATTTGAATCTGGCCACTGATACCTTCATTTTCTCATCTTTTTAATTTGTATATACATGGTTGGTCTGTCTTGATAGTAAAGGATTCGACAGTTGACCAGGCAACAAAGTGTAGTTTGTTGGCCGATTCAGGAAATCATTTAGAGGCTGTGAAATCCGCGCCGATCGATACCAACATGATTATTTCGCGTCGATTACCTGATCCAGTCCAAATTGGCACTATAACGGTTAACTCCATTTGTTACTATTCCATATTATGATTCAATCAGGCTTAGATGGTACAGGCTATAAAGTCAATCTTGTTCTTGATTTCATTGGTTACCTTGGATTATTATTCATAGAGCTCAAATATACGTCTTCTGCGTCTTCAAAATGCCAATTGATTCCCAGCCCAGGGCTTTGAATGAAATAAACTATCCATTTATCGGCAATGAGCACAATCGTAAGAGGGTTAATAAAACGGAAGGGAACACCCCCACGGAGTCTACTCCATTACTTGCTGGAGACTTAACAATAGTACCATCACAGGGAAATAAGAAAGTTAGGAAAACCAAGTCTGAGTTTAGCTTGCGGACTGTCAATGATACATTCGGCAGGTGGACAAAAAAGATTCCTAATTATTTCAGATACTCAAAGAACGTGTTACCTAAAGCAACGGAGATTCACTACTCTGTGTTTAAAACTCCTCTTGATATTAGACCATTATCCTCAGTTCCCCCGGGCGGCTTTTTAGACCTGGGTCCAACTACAAGAAGCGACTTTGATGAAATAGTAAGAAGTGGTATCCAGGCAATGGTTGAAAACAATATCAAACCTTCAATGATTCCAACTGGTTCGTCTGGTTCTTACTTTATTTATAATTCAGATAGAAAAATTATTGGGGTTTTTAAGCCCCAAGATGAAGAGCCATACGGTCCTTTGTCTCCAAAGATGACAAAATGGATCCATAGAAACTTTTTCCCATGTTTTTTTGGTAGATCATGTTTGATACCCAACACTGGTTACATTGCGGAAAGTGGAGCTAGCTTGATGGATAGACAACTAATGACGTTTATTGTTCCTTACACGGACGTTGTTTCCTTATCCTCTGATACATTTTACTATCCACTCTGGGAGAAATTGAACAACAAACTTCAACATAACCCACCAAGAGCAAAGACAGGTTCCTTCCAATTATTCTTACATGGTTATACTGGTGCAGACGAGTTCTTCAAAAGGCATCCTCTACCACTTAAAAGAGGAGAGCAACCACAATGGTTTAATAATAAGAATAAAGCTTGCTCTTCTGAGTTCAAGTGGACTCCTTCGGCTTTGAGAAGTTTACGAGAAGAAATTGAGAAGATGGTAGTCTTGGACTTTATAGTTAGGAATACAGATCGAGGTCTAGATAACTGGATGCTAAAGGTAGATTCCACTGACCCTGAAAATCCAACAATAAAACTTGGCGCTATTGATAATGGTCTTGCCTTCCCTTGGAAGCACCCTAACGAATGGAGGTCATTTCCGTATGGTTGGCTATATTTGCCGTTATCTATTATCGGTCATCCCTTCTCAGATAAAACTAGAAAGCACTTGCTACCAATATTAACATCCACCAAATGGTGGGAAGACACATCCATACTATTACGTGAAATGTTTGCGAGGGATTCTGGCTTCAAAGAAAGAATGTTCAAAAAACAGTTAGCTGTTTTAAAAGGTCAGGCTTGGAATGTCGTTGATACATTAAGCAATCCGAGCTTGGGCCCATTGGACTTAGCTAGAAAGACAAGAGTTCTAATTTATGATTCTGAAATTGAAGTTCCCATGTCTAATCCAATATCAATGATAATAAGTGCAATGGAAACAAATATTAATGAAAGAAATAAGTCTGCTTCGAATTCCCCGGTGAAAAGGTTCAAGTCTGTACCTGAAAACGAAGAGTTATCCTCAGTTATAGATGAACATGAAGAGGAAAGTGAATTCAGTGAACCACGAAATGGGGATAATAACGATATTTTTTTGACCGAAGATGAAAGTGCGTTGCAGAACAACTGGAATAGGTACTTGAATGGTGATATTGATGAACGTCGCTACGAGATGGGCAATAATAGCATTATTGAAAGGTCGCCTGTCAAGAATACTTCGACATCCACTCGCTTTGCAAAATCTGGTTCTCCACATAGAAGTGGGTACGGAATCAACGATGGTAATAGTCCCCGTCTTGTTGATGAGTCATACCCGGATCCATTTGATGATCATGCTGAAGAACCGGCTCCAAATACTGGAGAGCAATTAGCCAGTACTAGATCTGAGATCAACCTGATTGCCCCTGCCACAAAAACTGTGATTATTGAGAGACTGCAAGCTGTTACCAGTAGGCCTCCTGTTTTTACGTGTTGTTAGAGCGCCTTCTTTCAATCTTAAATTAAATCCTTAATTCAGCAACTATCCTTGTTTGGTTTGAACTTTTGACCGAGGAAGCGCCCGAATGCCAAAACGTACGCAGTATCAGTAAACCTGCCAAACCTGATACTTGCTATCGCGCCAACCGTCAAAACTGAAATGTGCGATTTACCCTTTTGGGAACTGACAAATCTCGAGAAATCTGTTTGAACCATATTCTCTGAACAACAGCACTCCAGCATTTAATCTGAAAAATCACTTAAGAAGGCCCGTTTTCAAAAGTTTATGTTTTGAGAATCGTATAGCACAACGTTCTGGTTATAAATATACAAAAGAATCCTTCAAGAAGAGTAGCCAGCGCTCTTTCACAGTTGATTAAACCCGTACAAACAAAGACCCCCATCTCTTATCACCGACTGCAGACAAAGATAACTGGAACTAATCATCAAATAACATCAGCAATAAAGACACACCTACAATCATAAATAATTAATATGACCATTCCATCCCTTCCCAATCCTGCAAATAAGTTGCTTTCCATCCAATCTCATGTTGTCCATGGATATGTTGGCAATAAGGCCGCCACATTCCCGTTACAACTCCTAAACTGGGACGTTGATGTCCTTAATACAGTGAATTTCTCTAACCATACAGGATACGGCAAAGTTTCAGGAGAGGTTGTTCAGGGTGACCAACTGAAATCCATATATAGCGGTCTCAAGGAAATCAACATGAGATATGATGCAATATTAACGGGTTACATTCACGGTGCCGAGTCAGTCAACGCAGTTGGTGAAATGTGCATGGATATTAAAACTCAAAGCCCAAAAACGCAGTGGTTGTTGGATCCGGTAATGGGCGACGAAGGTCAATTATACGTCGGTGAGGACGTTATCCCTTGTTACCAAAACATTTTGAAAAGTAAAAGAGTGGATATTGTAACACCAAATCAATTTGAGTTGGAGTTATTGTTGGGCTTCAGTATTACAGATAAGAAAAGTTTGCAAAATGCAGTCCAGATATTACACGACGATTATAAAATAAAGCATGTTGTTATATCATCGCTGACAGTTTCTGCACAAAGTTTGGGGTTAACGGATGAAGATTCGAGTGAAACCATATTCTGTTGCGTTTCATCACTAGGATTCGATCATTTAACAGTGTTCAAAGTTGCCAAGCTAAACTCATATTTCACTGGCGTCGGTGATCTATTTTCAGCTTTGCTAATAGATAGGCTATTCAAATCTGACGATTTGTTATTGTCAACCAACCAAGTATTATCCATCATGTCTGGTGTTCTAGCTGTCACCCGTTCGTTGTCCCATAAGACTATAGGTAAACCTGTTGAAGGTAAAATTGGAGATTTTGAAACCATGAAAGAGTGTGAACTAAGAATTGTGGAATGCCGAGAGCTTTATGGGTTAAATAACTGTAACTATGAAGCTGTGGAGTTGTCATAGGCTATTGAATCTGACTGGTCCAACAACCGTACGCTTTCCTCTTGTACTATAGATATCGATTTTTATAGAAGCTAGCTTTGCAAATTATTCCCATGTTTAAAAACTGCATTAAATAATACGTCCTTGATTTTAATTACGATACTCCACATATTGAGGAAGTCAGCAGCAATCTTGTAAACACAACAGTTCCCAACCTATATATATGTATGGTCCAAAGATGATTGATTCACTCCGGATTTGAAACCCAAGAGGAACCACGGCTGTGCAAATTGTATGGAAAGTTACTACTACTCACGTGATTTCATATCAGATTTGATCCACAGTTATCAGATCCCCATTTCGTTGTAATTTTTCACTTTCATCTTCGATCTGCCTCTAAATTATTACTAACTCGTTTATAAGAGTGAAAAAATCTCTGTTGTTTTTACTACATTTTCTGTAATTCTCTTGTTGTGCCGTTTCATTACCAAGCGCTTTAGTTGAAATAGCTAGTCATTCTCAGGAAGTTATTTCGATAGCGATAACGGTTTAATAACTTCAACTTCTATAAATAATATTCTTAACATGTTAACTCCTCACGGTGGTATATTACAAGATTTGATCGAAAGAGATCTACCAATCAGAGATGAGCTTTTGAATGAAGCATCCTCTTTGAAGTCCATCAACTTGACTGACCGTCAATTGTGCGATCTTGAATTGATACTTAATGGTGGTTTTTCTCCATTAACTGGTTTCCTAACTCAAGCAGATTACGATTCCGTTGTTGAAAAAATGAGATTGGCTTCTGGTGAAATTTGGCCAATTCCAATTACTTTAGACTTGTTCAAGGAAGAAGCTGCTCAACTTCAAGAAAGTGAAAGAGTTGTTTTAAGAGATCCAAGAGATGACTCTCCATTAGCGATTTTAACTGTCAAGGATGTTTACCAACCAAACAAGGATACAGAAGCTGAAAAGGTTTTCAGAGGTGATGCCGAACATCCAGCTATCAGATACTTATATGATATTGCTGGTGACGTTTACGTTGGTGGTGATCTACAGGCTATTAACCTTCCAAAGCACTACGACTATACTGAACTTAGAAAGACTCCATCACAACTGAGATCCGAATTTGCTTATAGACACTGGAACAAAGTTGTTGCTTTCCAAACTAGAAACCCAATGCATAGAGCCCACAGAGAATTAACTGTTAGAGCTGCTAGAGATCAATTAGCTAAGTTGCTGATCCACCCAGTTGTCGGTTTAACCAAACCAGGTGATATTGATCACCATACCAGAGTCAAGGTTTATCAAGAGATCATCAAGAAATACCCTAACGGTATGGCCAAGCTATCTTTGCTACCATTAGCAATGAGAATGGCAGGAGACAGAGAAGCTGTTTGGCACGCTATTATTAGAAAGAACTACGGTTCTACTCACTTCATTGTTGGTAGAGATCATGCTGGCCCAGGTTCTAACTCTAAGGGTGTTCCATTCTATGGTGCTTACGATGCTCAAGTTCTGGTTGAAAGATTCTCTAATGAATTAGAAATTGAAGTTGTTCCTTTCAGAATGGTTACTTACTTACCAGATGAGGATAGATATGCTCCAATTGATGAAGTTGAAGATGGTACCAAAACATTAAACATTTCGGGTACTGAATTGAGAAATAGATTGAGAGATGGTACCCACATTCCAGAATGGTTCTCTTACCCTGAAGTTGTTAAGATCTTAAGAACTTCTCACCCTCCAAGACCAGCACAAGGTTTCGCCTTATATTTGACCGGTTTACCAAACTCTGGTGTGGAAGCATTGAGTTATGCCTTACAAGCCACTTTCAACCAATTTAGTGGATCTAGACACATCACCTTATTAGATGGTGATAACGTTCCAAAAGAATCCTTAGGTTTCGTTACCGCTGAATTGGTCAGATCTGGTGCTGGTGTCATCATTTCCAACCTCAAGAGTGTTGCTACTCTATCTGAGATTGCCGCTTACAAGAAGACCATCTCCAAGTCTGGCTCCTTCATTATTGTCTCAGTTGAAACTTCCAAAGAAGAATGTATTAAGAACGATAGAAAAGGTTACTACACTACTGAGAGAGCTGATGTTGATGCTTATGAATTCCCTAAGGACGCTGACATTAAGGTTAACTTTGCTGGTAGCGACGACATCAACATCGGTATTCAAAAGATTGTGTTATACCTAGAAGAACAAGGATTCTTCAAATTCTAGATTTGTATTTGCCTAAAAACTTATTCTGAAAAGTTTATTATTTAGATCCCCGAATTAAATGTCTGTAATATTTATTATTTCTTTTGACCAAATATGTCAGCTTATTTCATTTAGTAAAAGACTGTCAAGTTACAGATATAAGTGGAGTTTTGAAACTGGAAACAGTACAAACTCTGACTCACCAAGAAAATCACGTGACAATATTGGGGTCGCTTTGTAGCGTCGATCGGCTTTCCAGCCCAATCATTATTCMCCCGTACACGCCGATACCTGCTGCCATTTCTAACATTGGTTGAATTGTTTTTGGGTGATCGGTGGCCAAAAAAAAAAGAAACCATTGGCTAATCAAATCTTCATCATTTTATCACTTCAAATACTCCAACAACAAAGGTTCTGTTCGTCACAAACCTCCATAAACTGCACAAACCATCCTATCAACAAGAGATCACTCTGATAAATCAAGCGAAATCGTCTTGCTGCTTAATTAGGAAAGGAAATATTAATTTTTGGGACTTCGCGATCTCAACTCCAATCTGAACTATAAACACATATCTAGTAGATCTGAATCTGATCAATCTACTTGAATATCAAACCAAATAACAAGCTGATTAATAGAGAAAAAGACGATAGAAGCATGAGGCTAGCTTCAGGATATGACGTTGAAAGGTTAAACGCCCGTTCAAGAGCCTACAACGAAGGTAAAGTGGCTACCGCCATGGACTTTGTCTATGTGAATGGTAAGCCAGTGACATGCCGTCGTTGTAAAAGAAAGAGAGTCAAATCTGAAAAGCCAGAGCACCTACAATTCAAAACATGTAATCCCTGCCGTGTTATTGAAAGAGCTCAAAAGAGAAGAGGCCACAAGATCACCTTGTACAGAAATAGAGAAGAATATGAAATTCTAAGAGTGTTGAAAATGCTTGATGAAGGTGAACCATACCAGACCCCAGATGAAGAGTTAGCTGCAATGGGACAAAAAGCTTATGCTTCTCCACAAGTTCAATATACTCCACCTGCCAATCAATATACAGATTATGTTGTTGCGCCTCCGCCTCCGCCTGTTCAAGATGAAAGTCAATTCCAACTACACACTGAATTTGAAAAGCAAGAAAGAGAAGAAAGATACAAGATTGAGAATAATGGCGGTAATTTTGGCAGTAACGCATTATTATTCACTCCAACCATGAATCCATTATCATTACCTACTCAGCAACAATACATTTTACAACAAATGTTTTTACAAAAGTATAGACAAGATAAAGAGGCAGCTGTCCGTGAGTCACAAGAGAGAAACGATAGTCCAGCGTTCCAGGGTGACCAAACAACCGACTCAGATGCAAATTTTGACGATCCTGAATCTCGTGAAACGTCTCCTGTTTTCCAAAAGAGAAGATACGATCATGAATGTGTCTACTGTTACAAGGATTTAAGTCTTACATCACCAGGTTCGGGAATCTGTGATAGTTGTTTAAACAAAGATTCTGTGATCAAAGTATTTGATTATTACCTAATGCTCCTAAAAATGAATCAAAATACAAACTTAGAAAATGTTGTCTTTAGTGAAACTATAGGTTTAGACAAATTACTCAAATCTTCGATGAGTAAAGATACGTCAGCTGCTAACATTGTTCTCAAGCTATATGAAAAGTTTGTTATGCCAATAAGTAAAACCACCGGCTATGACTTTAGCCTACAGCCACAAATTGATTTCAATGCAAAGTACGCTTCTTCCAGCCCACTTGTCATCAGGGAATATCTAAAGTGTACCGATGATAACGGTTTAGGCTTTGAAGACGATAATATTGACTCAGAGTTGATTGCTTTACAAAAAGCTTACACCGAAAAGTATCTTTCTAGTGAATCTTGCAGCTCATCACTTTTCTTATCCTACCATACAGAAACTGGTCAATTGGTTATTTCATTCACTCACAAAGCGCACGCCCATGATTCACGCAGCTAATCTTAGAAGCCGTCACGATTGAACCTTTGTTGTAATGTGAATATGATTCCTCTCTTTCTTTTGAACGGTATGGTGTTCGTCGACCCATATCATGTCATTCTAGATGCTTGTCACTCTTGTGTCCTATGATTTTTTTTATTTGCCTATTGTATACTATTATGGTTTACTCCATGTTTATTTAATTTTACTGTATCCCTCTGTTATCTTTGTGTTTGTTTGCTTTATATAAATTGTGTGTAGAAAATACATGCCCTAGAAAGTGGAATATACTAAATATAAAGAAAAAGCTTTTTAAAAGAGAAAGGATTTTAGCATAAAAAAGAGAGTTTTGTGATTGTACATGTGAAAACTATAAACCTATGATAAATGTTAATTAGCATTATTTCAACTTCTTCTGTTTCCCAAGTGTCATTTACCGATTGTGTAACTTTATTTTATGACCAAATGAGCCCGCTTGTGACCTTCATCGTCACGTTGGACATTGATTGTTTACTCCACATCTCAAATTCTTCTTCCGTAATACCATTTGAGGCAATACTGTTAGGACTTCCTGGTCTCAACAGAAGGCTGATCCTTGGAATAGCACCTTTAACTGCAGCATCTTCTAAAGTTGGTTTCACATCTTCTAAATCGGTATTCCTATCCAGCAGAATTGCAATCAGTCCGGCAGCAATAGGGCTAGACATTGAAGTACCGGATAATGTTTGAATTCGTTGGAAATCCGTAGGATTATTTGATAAACTGTTAACATTAACACCACTTGAGAACATATTGACGCAACGTCCCCAGTTTGAAAAGCTGGCAATTTTATCCTTGGTATCATCGATAGCACCAACGGTATAGGCATACTTTGAACCTGCTGGTGATGTATTACAAGCATCGATATTACTGTTACCGGCAGCAACAACGATAAAAAGGCCAGCATCGTATGAAGCTTTAATGGCTTCATCTAAAACAGAGCTCTTTGCAGCACCTAAAGATAAGTTCGCAACGCCAGGCATGCCTGATTCGGTCTTATGGTTGACAGCATACTCCAAACCTGCAATAACAGAAGATAATGAGCCTTGCCCATATTTATCTAAAACTTTGATTGAAATGATATTGATCTCTTTGGCAACACCGTAGGTCTTTGACCCTACAATGCCAGCGACATGTGTGCCATGACCAACAAAATCTTCGTTTGTAGGATCATCCGAAAAATTTGGTCCATTACAAGCTCTTCCTTCAAAATCTGGATGATCAACAAAGACACCGCTATCAATAATGTATGCATTAACTTTCGAACCTTGGTATTCATCATCGTAGTAGAAATTGGTATCGTCTGGTTCGATAGGACCTCGTTGAGATAATCTTACTAAGTGAGGGGCTGCGTTTTCTTGTAATTCAATGTCAACCGCTTCAACAAGAATATCAGGAACAATTTGTGCAACTAGTGGATTTGATGCCATTCTTGAAATGGACTCTCTACTAAAGTTACCCGAAAACGCTTCAAAAGATCCAAATGAGAACATTCTCTGGATCCCATCCCTGATATGCGTGGATGCCCCTCTAATTTTATCGTCTTGAGTACAAAGCTTCTCCATGGTAAATGGCTGTTTCATTTGAACTAGATACTTATTTGTATCCGATGATATCCAGTTTTCAAATTGAGTGGGAAGCGCATTTGTTGTGAGTAAAAAAAGCAGGAAAGTTAATGTGACCGTAACAAAGGAAGTGGGATTCATGATCAATAAACGATTGACTGTTTGGTATGTGTCTCCAAATGGGTTTATAAGCAATGCAGTATTTAGTATTTATATTACTATGCACATCTGGCTGTAACATACGGTCTTAAAATGACTTTTGAAAGAAAAATAACAGTTGTGCTCAACAAATAAGGATAAAGGATAAAACAAGGATTGGCGCCCAAAAAAGGTTCATTCGATTTCAGCCGAAATGAGCCGCACAATCCCCAAGAATCCAAACAGAAATCTCAGCATTTTCTCTCATTAGCATTATAATGCTGAATTACAACAAGTAAAAATGTAGGCTACAGCAAGGTATTTATAAATCATAAAAGTAAAGATAATTAAAAGGGTGACAACAAATAATAACTATATAACAGAATGAGTAAAGTGAAGTCTAGTAAAAAAAACAAAGACAACAAAATTTAAACAAAGAATGTGGAGATGTAATATAGCGGCAAATTCATGTCAATGTTAACAAAGGGACAACATTAAAACAGAGACATAACAAATTTTGCCTACCACAACAAATAAAAACAAATATAAGTAAACTAAGAAAATAAATATATAATAATGAGCAAAGTTAAATATGGACATGAGGAATACTTTAATTAAATTATTTCAAACTCTTTAAGATACTTTCCTTATCTTCTGTTGAGAGCAATGATAAGATTTCGGATAGACCTTCCGTTGTGTGCTTGATATCAGTCTTGAATAATCTAGCTAAGGTTTGCTTAACAGCATCACCCTTCAGCTTTTTCAAACTTGATTCTAACACCTTGTGATTTTCTTCTATCCACAGGGCAATATCCCTATCATTTTCCATATTCAGAGTAGATGGGAACCATGAGTTCAATCTAGCCACCTTTTCTAATCTGGTTGATTCAGCTGGTAATTGTTCGGAAATTCTTCTAATCAAATACTCTTCGTTCAATCTTCTTCTAACTCTCCAGAAGAAGAAACGTCTAGCTTCGGACCACTCTAATTCCTTTCTAATGGCGCCCTTGGCTAGCATACGGCCTGATCTATCGTGCAAGTCAGCAAATTGAACAGATATTTGGGCGTATATTGGTAGCAAATTCTTTTGTCTATCGTTCAAAGTCTTGGTGAGTGATGATTTTTCTTCTTCAGTAATGGAAGGGTTGGCTAACTGTGCCTTCAATTCCTTACACTTTTCGTCCAATCTACCCATGGTATCAATCAACTTGTTATCCTTGTACTTGATACCAACCATACCAGCTGGTTCCAAAACACCAGCTCTGGATTCAACATCAGCGTACATTTCCATCATCTCAGCATTGATGGTTGGATCAACAACGACCCATGAACCACCTCTCAATTCACCAGTTGGTGGAATATAAGTAAAGATTGGTTGCTTGAAATCAACTAAGGCATCAACAATGAAAGAACCATACTTTAAAACTTCGTTGTACATATCACGTTGACCACCAGAGAAACCTCTCCAGTTTGCTAAGATCATCAATGGTAACTGCTCACCATGGTTGAAGTCATTAATAGCTTGAGCAGTCTTGAAAGCAGAATTTGGATACCAAACTTGACCAGCTTCCTGAACTAACACCTCAGTAGAGTCTAGGTTAGCTGGATCGGCAGGTGTTAGATTTTCAACCATTCTGGTCTCAACACCAATGATACCCATTGGAATACCACCTAGTCTGGCTCTACCAACAACAACACCCTTAGCCCATCCAGACAAGGTTTCTTGGAATGAACCCCTATCAAATAAACCGTATTCAAATCCATCTTCAGTGCCTCTACCTTCAATCATCCATCTAACGTCGTAAATTTCATTCTTAGATGGCTTGTAGTCGACGCTTCTGTCCCATGGGTCTTCTAAGGATTCCAAGATTGGAACAGGCATACCTCTCTTTGCTGGTACGAATGATAGCCAATCCATGATCTTAGTAACACCAGCTAAGTCATCTTGAGCAGTCAAATGAGAAACACCATTGTTGTACATGATCTGAGTACCACCCAATTGCAAGTTTGATGAATAAACATCTCTACCTAATAGCTTATTAATAGCTGGGGCACCTGTTAAGATAATTGGTTGACCTTCAACTTGAATAGCTCTTTGACCTAGTCTGACCAAATAAGCACCAATACCAACAGATCTACAAGTAACTAATGTGATAGTGAAGATATCCTTGTATGCTCTAGAAGTAGCACCGGCAATTAGACCAGAACCCTTCAAACATTCTACACCTAAACCATCTTCAGCACCGATGATGGCTGTGATCACGTGTCTTTCTTCACCGTCTTCAACAATCTTCTCAGAAACAACGGAACTGGACTTGCCAAGCTTTTCTAATTCTGCCTTGTCTTCTGAAGTCAAATACAAGTAAGAAAAACCCTTGGTAGGATCGTTTGGAACATTCCAATTAACCTTATAAAATGGTAATAATTCTTCAGCAATTCCAATTCTAGCACCAGAGTTAGCAGATAAGTAAATTCTAGGAATTCCCAAACCTCTAGCATATTCAGTAACCTCGTTAAAGAAAGCATCTTCCTTTGGGCCAAAAGAACCAATCTTGAAAGTGATATCGTTGGCGATGATTGCAATTTGTCTCCCTCTTGGATATTCAGGAGTCTTGACAGTGATCTTGAAACCAACCATACCAATAGTATTAGCACCTGGCTCTCTTGAAACCTCAGTCAAATCTCCGGCATCATCAGTGATTAATTCAACAACTTCAAAGATATCTTCTCCAACCTTGATGTTAGGATTATACTTCTTCCATTGTGAAACAGCAGCTTGCTTGAATAGTTCTGGGAAATCGTAAACATAAGTAGTACCTAAAGCATGAGCTTTTTGTCTCTTTGGTTGTAACCATTCCTTGGTAGGGTATGGGGTAGAGATAGGTCTCAAGTGCATAGAACCAGGAGTACCGATGGAGCTAAATATCCAGTCACCCTTAGAATTCTTTTCTTCAATGTACATATCAGACTTAACGACATAACCACTAACATTGTTGATCATAGCTCTTAATGGGAACGGAATACCGGTATCAGGGTTGGTACACATGATTCTGATTTCAGCCCCCGTGACTCTTAATCTCCATAATCTTCTACCAAATCTTTCTAGGAAACCACCAAAAGCGGCCTCGACATCAGCTGGAGTGATGTTGAAGACAGCAGAGAAGTTGATAAAAATGTGGTTCAGGTCGGTGTTGGAGGTATCAATAACTTCTAAAGCATCCAAAATAGCGGACATTAATCTGTGAGCTTCAGAGATTAAGTACTCAGAAGTAGTGATATCATCTCTAATAGAACTTGTTCTAATAATACCTCTAGTAAAGTATCTCTTGTCAATTCCAGATGAGTTCTTGGCAACAGCCTCGTAAACATGGATATTTCTGTTATCAGTTTGGACTGGTTTAATGCTGAAGTTCGATAATCTACCTAGTTCTAATTGGAAAGCTAAGGCTGGTTCTATGTGCCTAATAACTTGATCTTCAGAGTAACCTTCAGCATCAGAGTACTTGAAAGTGAAGTATTTTGGATAAGCCCCAACCTTATCACCTAAAACAAAGGTGATTCTTCTGATAGAAGCAGCCTCCAATTCATGCTTGTTGAACTCAACGATTTGTTTCATTTGTTCAATGACCTTCGATTCATCTTCGTAGCCTTCAGTGGAACCGACGAAAACGTTACAGACGTTGATAACACCACCAGCAGTGTTCTTTGGAACGATCTCTAAACCTTTTGATAACATTTCATCGGCATCATCCAAGTGAGCAGTTGGAACTAAAATACCAGTTCTTAATGGTTGAGAATCATTTTTGTTGATCATGAAGGTCAAATCAGAAACAGACAACGCTCTGTTCATTGATGAAGAGGATTTGGAGTTTCTGATAGCTTCTGGAACGGAATTGTAAGCAGCAGTAGATAAAGCTGGTAACTGGAACTTCCATTCGACAATTGGAGAGCCATTAAAAAAGTGGTGGTGAACATCAGCAACTGAATAAGCCCTATAAGCTCTTCTAATGTAAACTTCAGCGGCAGCAGAAGCAATCCACTGGTCAGAGGAACACAAGAATTGAGTCAACACATCAAAAACAATGTGCTTTGAGTCGATAACATCTTGGATGATTTGCATATCTGGTAATTTGTGTTTGGCGGTAGTAGATTCACCGTATCTGGTTTCAACAACAGATGATCTTAAGATGTGCTCTAATTGATCGGATCTTTCCTTGATAGAAGGCATTGAGCATTGGATCAAAATCTCTCTAGCCTTCAAGGTAGCCTTGGCAGTAGCTCTGGTATCTAATTCGACAATCTTCTTCAAAGGCTCTTTGAAAGCCTTAGTAGATTCAGCAGACTCTTGCAAGACAGACTTGTATTTTTCTAAAATGGCAATGACTAAGTTGTTTTTAGCACCAATTCTTGAGTGGGATAAAACAATAGAGACAACTTTGTTCAAGTCATTCTTGTTTTCGTCTCTTAATCTCAAGATGACATCTTCCTCTCTCACATTGTCACCGCTGAACAAGGATTCAACGTTGTAATATTCATTCAATAAGTTAGCAAATACAGAATACTCGTGAGCTTTCAAGCCATTGCTATAACGGTTGGCAACAGAAGCTAATGGTTCAATAACCTGAGGGAATAAAGCATCAGTCTCTGGTTCGGTGGCAGTCTTTTCAAATAACTTCAAGATTTGCTTAGCTGGGAATTCTGCCTTTCTCTTGATAGTTCTGTCAATTAACTCGGTCAATTGAGTATCTAACTTAGGTGGTAATCTGGAGTGTAATGCAGAAATTTGCGAATTCCATTCAGAAAATGGCAATTCAGGGTTTCTTAAGACTTCAATCAATTCAGACAAAGTGGCATTCATGACAACCTGATTGTCGAAACCGCCCAAGATGTTTGTTAAAACGGTCAATAGTCTGGTGAAAACATGAGAAAGTTTGGTACCATCAACAGTTGGTGCACCAACAGATGGTAAAGTACCTTCGAATGGTAAAGCATGCTTGACCTTGGAAGGATCATCTAGAGCCAAGATAGCTAAGATGTCACCAGCACTAACAGTAGAACCTGGTTGTTTCAATAATTGAACGTTACCATTTTCTTGCGCAATCAAAGGCATACACATCTTCATAACTTCAACTTCAGCGAATGGTTGGCCAGTAGAAACGTGTTCGCCGTTTTCAACAAGGTACTTGACTAACTTACCTGGGGAAGGAGTTCTTAATTGGGTTGGATCGTTTTCAACCTCTAACAAACAGGTCTTGCCATCAACTGAGATTCTAGTGGCAGAAACTTCTTCTTTCCAGTAGATAGAGTGAGATTTACCACCTAAAGCAACCAATAAGCCACCATCACTTAAACCTCTAACATGAGCAATAGATCTTGAACCATTGATGAACAAAGTAAAAGTATCATTAGCGGATTTAGCACAGGTGAATTTGTATTTCTGACCGTTGTAAATGAACTCAACATTGAAGATAGTCTTCAATAAATCCTTAGATGGTACTTGACCCTTTTCTAAGGAGGTTGTGTATTCTTTCTTATTTTCTTCGGCTTGGATGTAGGCTTTGGTAACAGCACCACAAATGACAGCAAGATTTGGATCAGGTCTTTCGGCAGTTAATTTCTTAGAGATCAATTCATCTAACCAACCAGTAGTGATAGTGTTACCTTCGAAATCAGGAGTTTCTAATAACTTGATTAAGTATTCGACAGTAGTTCTGAAATCACCTCTAATACTTAATTCTTTCAAAGCAACAACCATATGCCTTCTGGAGGCTTGTCTGTTTTCACCGAAGGCAAAGATGTGACCAAATTGAGAATCAGCAAATGAGTGAATAGATGATTGGTTAGAAACAGAGAAATAACCCCAAACGTTGGAAGATGATCTGAAGTTTAATTCGTGTAAAGTACCACCAGATGGCTTGAAGCCTTCACCAGGATCTTCAGAAGTAATACGGCAAGCGGTACAGTGACCCTTTGGAACTGGCTTTCTTTGAGTGGTTAAACTACCTTCATTCTTGAATTCGTAATCGATCGGAGTGGTAGTATGAGGATCAGCACCGTAGAACAATCTAACATCTTTAATTCTATGTAATGGGATACCCATAGCAACTTGTAAAGTAGTAGCTGGTAAGTTAACACCAGAAACCATTTCAGTGGTTGGATGTTCAACTTGCAATCTTGGATTTAATTCTAAGAAGTAGAACTTGTCGTCAGCATGTGAATATAAGTATTCCACAGTACCAGCAGAAACGTAACCCACCAATTCACCTAATCTAACAGCAGCAGCTTCCATCTTTCTAAAAGTTTCTTGTTTAGCAATAGTAACAGGGGCTTCTTCAATAATCTTTTGATGTCTTCTTTGAACGGAACAATCTCTACCGAATAAGGAAATATTGGTACCATATTCATCAGCTAATAATTGAACTTCCAAATGTCTAGCAGCACCAGCCAGCTGCATAATGAATATTGGAGAACCTGGAATTTCGTTAGCAGCCTGGTTGTATAGTGTGATGAAATCCTCTTCTCTGTCGACCTTTCTGATACCTTTACCACCACCACCTTCAGAAGCTTTAACCATGACCGGGAAGCCGATCTTCTTGGCCACCTCTAACCCGTGTTCTGGAGAAGTACAACAGCCTTTAGCATATGTTTCATCATCAACTGAGACTAAGTTGGTAGCATGATCAACGACAACATCATCGACACCGGTACCTGACCACGGAATACAAGGCACTTTAGCGTGTTGAGCAACAATGGTGGAAGAAATTTTGTCACCTAAAGATCTCATAGCAGAACCAGGAGGACCAATAAAGACAATCTTTCTTGGAGAAGCTGCTAACATTTCTGGTAATAATGGATTTTCAGAGGCATGACCCCAACCAGCCCAAACGGCGTCAACGTCAGTTCTTTCAGCAATTTCGACAATTAAATCAACATTGGCATAATTGTTATTGTTGGTACCACCAGGAACTTCAACATATAAATCAGCCATTCTAATATACTCGGCATTGGCTTCTAAATCTTCTGGAGTGGCCATTGCAACAAATTGAATGGTTTTTTCGTCACCAAAGGTGTCGTAAGCCCATTTTCTGATGGATCTGATTTCTTTCACAGCTGCAATACCGTTGTTAGCGATTAGAATCTTTCTGATAACAGTGTGACCTTCATGTTTGATGACGAAATCTTTAACTGCAGACGGTTCAGCAACATCAACAGTGTGCAAGCCAATAAAATGGCTTGGTAACGATCTGTGCTTTTCATTTAACAAAGATGCCATTTTGTAGTTTGTGGTTGTGAAATGTCTATAAGTTACTGTAATTAAGTTGGAAAATCTATGTTGACTCGAATTACGGATTGAATGTGTATGATTGATGTATTGTGATAATCGAGTTGGTTTCTTAAATTTAAGAAAAGTTCTATAAAATTGAGTTAGGGGTAAAGTGTTAGTAGGAGTATTGGTGATCATATAATGAAGTATGGGTTCATATCTTCCCCTCCTGTTAAAAATGTTCTTTGGTGCTCTCTATGTTTATTTTCCTTATCTTTTCAAATGTAAACTGAATCAAAAAGCGAGAAAAAGGTGAAAATTTAGAGACTATTATAACTGATAATAGCCAACTTTAGAAATTGAGGTTCTGGAAATTGGGTCCGTCGTCTTTTTATAAGAAATTGAATTGATCATTCGGCAGTTATTTTATAAAGTTCCGGTAATTAATAAGATGAAACATAAAGGGGTGCTGTATCTTACACGTCTTTTCTCCATATTCGGCTGTCGATATTTGTTGAATAAGGGAAGATCTTCGAAAAGAATTTAAGTTGCTGCCAATATAGAATCCCTCCATTTAAACAAGACAAGACAAGTTGCACAGCCTTGTTGACAATTGGATCCTTCTGTAGGTTTTTTCATCGTCTTCCTTTGTTCTCCAAATATGGAGAATTCAAAATGAAAGTGATAATGGTAATTGGCGTTTAATCATTGGTTGAAAGAGATTGAATATACGCCTGGGTAGATCAAAGAACGCTGAAGCCAGGCGCTGAAAGAGAATAACTGCAAAATGAAAATATTTAGAAGGGAACCCAACTGAAAGTACGAAATGAAAAAGAATAGTAAACTTACGGTAAATTGATCACTTTAAGCAATACTTAAGTAGAAAAGGTAGCTGTTGACTGTGAATAGAGGTATATTGAGATATTCTTAAAAAATCAAAAAAAAAACTTGTTGTTTACAGTTTATATATGGTATAATACCTTGAAAATGTTATGATTGATTTTTGTTTAAAATTCCAAAACTGTCAAGGTGTTGTCCTGTCTTGATAGTAATATCTTTTAGCAAACTTTGTTGTCGTAAGTTTCAATTGATCAATTTTTTCCAATTCTTATTAATAATGAACTGTAAATGAAGTCTAAAGAGAAAGAACAGATAAATGTATAACTTTATATATATATAAGTCTGAAGTTAGCAAAATATACAACTTCAACAACTCCAGTGAAAAATATAAACATCCTGCAGCTCATCTGATCTCACAGATATTCTTGTTGTATTGTTAAGTAAGCAAATGCGAGCAGGGCAACACCCACTGGTCTCCCCCCGACTCTCTGGTGCAACTACACTTTAGTCGGCTCAACTGGGAGGTGTTTCCTCGCGTGCCGTCGATACGTTCCCGGTGGGAGGCCCATTTCAATATCCCCTGAACCACCTCCCAGGACCTCAGTCTTCTCGCCTGTTCAACAAAAATGTTGGGGAGTACACCTCGCACCCCCTACATTTGTACCCGAAAATCCAACAGTACAACATTTAAGTACCATGGGCTTAATGTACCAAGCTTGACGTCACTGAGAGAACTCGATACTTTCGATGGTTACTATACTATACTATCCCTTTGCTCAGGCATCAAAATCAACTTCAAATTGCTTTGCTATGCCCTCAATCCTGTTTATATTCATAATTGTCTTTTGGTTTCGTCCCAATTTGGTGCTGTACAATTTTGGCCGCATTAAAACTGTTACATTAAGTGTTTTAGGTTCTTCTGCCAAAGACCTAGAGGGAAATCGGCGGGCACTTGCCCCTCCCCCTGAGTAATAATTGATCAACTTATTAGCCTTTTAAAATTGATTCTCATCGAATTTACGGATTAAGTTATAGATACGTAAAAGTAGATATCATCATTCATCAACATAAAACTAGCCCAAATTTTCGAAATGCTTAAGAAATTGTAAATTTTTAAAATTGATAACATTACAATAGAGAATCGGAAGGCAAAAGTTATAGGTTTGAAGCTTGGGAATCCCCTAGAATGTCAAACGAGTTAGAACTAAAGGTATACCTTCTAATTGAGACTATAAGATGGGAAAAAAAAATGGACCTACAGCTAGAGGAAAAAAATACACAAGAAATATAAAACAATCATTAACGGTTGGACCCGCCCCCAAGACACCAAAAAATAGAGCAAAAAAAAACGAAGAATATATTTCAAACCGATTTGGAACACTTAATATTTGAATCTAAAGTTTAATCTTCTGGAACCAACATCTGTAGAATTTAAGATATAATCTTCCTTTTCTTCCGGAGTCATAGCACTCCAAATCTTTTCCCTCCTCTTATTAATATAGATATAGAAAAACCTTGCTCCCAACAAAATTGGGAACATGGCAATTGCGAAACCAAGTAAAACTGCATTACCAGTCAAATAGTATGGTTTATCATCCTCGTTATATATATTCGAAGCAACAATCACCCCAGCTTGCACAAACATGTTATACAAAGAGGCTGAAACTGTTCTCGTCTTGATTGATTGTGAGTTTCTTGAACATAACGAAACCATAATGGCGTGGATATATGGATTACTCAAAATCAAAGAGACAACGGCATAAGTACCCCATTTGTTGTGCATAGACGCGCTCCAGAATCTCAAAACAAACATCAAAGGAACAGTCCATATTGGCTGAAATAAAGAAAGTAGGAATCTTTGGTCAACACGTTCTGTCAACCACGTAAGGAGTAATAGGAGAATGATATGAAGGACATAGTTTGGAATAGCTAACAAATTAACTTGGAAAGTACTGAATCCAAGTGCCTTAAGATTTAATGTGAAATATTGGTTCAATGTTTGGGTTGGAATAAAAGCAGTAAGACCAACGAAATAAATTGGCCATAAATAGTAGTCAGTAATAGCTTCATACAACATCTTTAGAGTTAGACCTTGTCTGTTGTGCATATCACCTTTAGTTGGATCATCTCTCAAGACCCTATTAACGATTATTTTTTCCTCTCTTTCAGTGAACCAGCCTTTTTTATTCCATGGCTTCTTTGTTTGAACAGCAGACGGAACCATCAAAAAGGCAGCACAGATACCAATTAGTAAGGTAATTGCACCTTCAATAATGAAAATCCATGCCCAACCAGGATATCCAAGAACTCCACGCATATGCAAGATACCATAAGCCATGATAGATGTTATAATTTGAGTTAGTGATAATGTAGTCCAAAAGAAGGATAGTCTAATACTTAGTTCACTACCAGTGTAAAAGTACGACATCCATAAAACCAAATCAGCAACAAACCCACCTTCTAATAAACCAATTAGAGCTCTTGTAGCATAGAAGCCAGTTCTGTTATGCATCTTACATTGACATATCGTAACAACTGACCAACACATCATTTGAATTGGGATCCAAACATCTGAACCTAATCTTTTACTCACCAATTGAGATGGCAACTCGGCTGACAAAAAGCATAAGTAAAATATAGTATTACCATGATTGTATTGAGTAGTAGTCATGCCCAAATCTTTGAGTAAGTTATCAGCAACAGCCTGTCCCAAATTACCACGATCAATTTGCAAAGCAACAAACATAAAGCATGCCAAAAGTGTAACTTTCCATTCAAGCTTCCAGACGACGGCTTTTTCTTCTTCTTTAGTCCATTGGAATTCAGGATCAAATCTTTCCCTACATTCATATTTTGTTGATTCGTATAATTCAGCGTAACGCTTTGCAACCAGAGGGTCTAAAAATGGATTCTTAGAGTCTATTGTCTCTATATCTGACACCGAAGTAGAAGAAGATTGACTGACAGCTTTTGTTTCTTCGTTGGTGGCGGGACTCTTCGAATCCTCGTTGACTGCGGGACTCTGTGAGTCCTTGGCTTCTTTTTTGAAAGAGAACATTTGCTTCTTGATTTCTTATTTTTTCTTTTGGCTGTTAATAACTGACAACCTAAAACAAAAATCTTAGAAACACAAAAGGATAATTATACAATTTCAGTTAAAAGCGGAATCTAGCAAGCATTTATAAAGCTGATTATTGATGCCTTTTTTCCTTTCGAAAGATTTAATCGGATGCAAAAGCTTAACATCAACCCACGATGCAAATACCCGAAAAACTGTGTAACAGTACAGGGTCCCGGTTAATTAATTAGTAATGAAATATTTAAAGAAGAGGCTTCAGAGAGTACGTACAGAGTCCCCCATTCTTATCTCTACCATAAAACAGTGGTTCAAAAGCGACCCAGCACCAAAAAGGACCTAGCACCAAAAAGGACCCTAGCGAGAAAGATCCAGATTTTCCCACATACCCACCTTTAACCAGACATTGCAGGTGATGATTAACCAGTAGCAGTAAGATATCAAATCCCGATATACCTTTTACATTAAGCTTGCCAATAGCGCCACTAAGAAATTAACTGTGGTCCCTTGAGTATTTGGTTTGCTCATGTGAGAAGAACAGGGCGCGATATATACTGACACAATAGAGTTGGAGCCACATAAACCAACCCCAAGTTTGATTAAACTTACTTTCTCCTCACTACAGAAAAAGAAAAGGAAACCTATATTACCGGGAGAGGTATACAATGATAAGGGGGTTGTTTGTTGCAGCCCGTTATAGTTATAATCAGGAAATCTGCCGCTTGTTCATGGGAGTGGATCTAGAAATGGAATCCTCCGATGTCTCAATCTTTGGATTAGGTCATATGACATTTGACGATAATATCTGGCTTTTTGGTTCCGTGGTACAAAAAGCACATATTAAGTGTGTTGTAATCTCTCAATAGTTGATGACATAATCTAGTCAAAGAAACTTAAATAAAAATTGATCAATTGATAAAATAAAATTATATATTAATAACAGGTAATATATATATTAATTGATAATTTCTTATAAACAAACTTATAAGATAAACATATAAAAGGAAACTTAAATAAATAGAGTAGAACCCTCTATTTATATTATAATAAGGAAAAACATTTGGTAATAGCAATCTTATACTGAACTTACCCTTTTTGCAACCAAAAAGCCATTGAGAAGGTAGTGCCTTCTCTAAAAGCTCACAATAAAGTGCCATCATATTGTTTTATATGCAACATGCGTCTAGGTAAACTTTGTAGACAATGCCAGCTCCACCTTTTTGCTTCTGACCTGGGCGATCCCCAAATAAGGGATCTTTAGAGATAAAACGTGATAAGAACCAATTTTCCTGTCTTTGCGGCCACAGAAAAATTTCAAACTTTCCTCCACAGCCACAAAAATATGATCAAGAGCGTAAAACCGCATCTTTGCACCGCATCCAATCTTCTAGTTGCGCCGCATAACCACAACGTAGTAGTTAGCGAAGCTTTGGGACCTGTTTTATTGTATTCAAGGCATTCTAATACCAGCTTCTTATATTCCTCCACCCACAATTGCTCATAGCTTCAGGGTCTATCTTCATTTAGTATCTTGGAAAATTATTCACTGCCAGATATTTGATACCGACTTTTAAGTAGTCACGCCTCATCTTTATCATAGTCTACCTTTCAAGAATGCTGAACGAAGAATATCAAAGAGAACATGACCAAGCTATAAGATCCACTGATTACGATGCCTTGTCTTGCAGGCTATCTACGCACTTAAAAAACTATTTGAAGGATCCCAATATTCATTTAATGATCCCAGGTGTAATTAGATTTAATCTACTTTCTATCGAATCCGAATTTAAGAAAATGGCCGTTAACCGAAACTTGAAGAAACAATTTTTCAACATGTTCGATTCATCGGGCGCTGGCGACGCTGGTGATAATAACGGATCTTTTAGGCGTGCCCCTTCTTCAAGATCGATACCCAGTGGAAAGCCAGCGATAATGAGCCGTCAAAGTGTTTTGAAATCTCCTGTGATAAATAGAGGGACGTGGCTTCGTACATACTCCATCAATTTGATAATCAATAAATTCTTATCTGAGTTTGGTCAAGATGAAGAAGTTCAAATAATATCGATTGGATCAGGTAGCGATACGAGGTGCTTTCAGTTACTTCCAAGATATGAAAATTTACAATTTATTGAACTTGACTTTAACGACAGTTGTAAGATTAAAAAATTCACAATATTGAGTAACGAACAACTATCAAACTCTGTGGGCATCGTCCAGCATGACTATATCCCCGTTACATACCAAGAATACATTGACAGTTCAGCGGAACTACATTCGGATCGGTACCATCTACTTCCAATTGATCTCAGAACATTAACATCTAAGGCGCAATTACATCCATACGTGGACTGGTCTAAGAAAACATTGATTCTCAGTGAATGCTGCTTGTGTTACCTGGATATAGAAGCCGCTAATAACGTTCTAAAATTCTTTAAAGATAATATTCAACAAGGTGTATTCACGATTTATGATCCAATAGGGGGAGAAGCAACTAATAACTACGGTGAAATTATGTTAAGGAACTTATCGGGTAGAGGGATAGACATGCCATCTTTGCTCACTTACCGTACAGTTGAGTTACAAAAACAAAGGCTTATAGAACTAGGTTTCCAGAGCGATAATGTCGGTGTCTCTGATTTGAAATTTGTATATCATAATTGGATTGAAAAAGAAGTTTTGGATAATATTAACAAATTGGAGCTTTTGGATGAAATGGAGGAAATTGATTTAATCAACAAACATTATTGCTTAATTTTGGCCAGTTGGGGGTTCTCTTTCAAATACCACAAACCTTGCCAGATTTGAACATATGTGTAGATTAATTTCCAGTTTTCCTTTACAGATCAATGTCTATATTTTTTAGAATTAATTTATATTACTTCAAAATTCAAGTGAAATAATGAACAAAGTATAAAAAAAATATTTACAGATAGTGGTAAATAGCTCTTGTGAGCTACGAGGAAAAGGTACAAATAGAAAAGGCAAAAAACAAGACAAAAAGTGGGAGACAGAGACGCATAATAAATCACCTGAACGGCGAAAAAACACATTAAGTAGGAAGTCGAAATTAAAATAGGAGGTTCATCAAATGTTTGGCTCTATGAAACATATAACAGCAAATAGGGACATCATAAAAAGTTTAGCGCAAAAGGTAAGCATTGCCAGCTTCTGTTCTCAAGGAAACCAACCCTATAACTAAATATATATTGGCAGTGCTAATCAGTAATCTGCAAAAAAATAGAGTGTTTCTTTCTCCTTTGTATCTATACCACCACAAGTAATTAACGTATGCTTAATTTAATTTTATGAATCAAAAATAGTGACGATAAATAAGAGAAAATAATAACAGATTACCAGGAGCTTGCTTGATTAAATAACGTATCTCTTGAAACCACACCAAGCTGCAGCCGCCAAAGTCATGACACCAGCACTGTAGCCCATTGGTTTTAAACCTTTAGTACTCTTAAATAAAGCACCGGCTAAGAAACCAGCAGCTAAAGAGTTGGCATCGTCATGCTTACCTCTAATGTTATCCAATGAAGAATCGATCAAATTGTACATAATACCCAAAACACCTGCAGAGTTTCCCATATGTGGACCGTGCTTAGTAACTTGATTCAACAAAGTGTTCAACTTCAACTTGAATGGAACTGGTCTTAGTTGGTTGGTTTGCGGGTCAGCTTTAGCTTGTGGCATATGTGCCAAACCTTCGCTTATACCTCTTAAACCACCAAAGGCCAAACCAGAAACGTAAACAGAACCGGCACCGTAACACAAGTCATCAGTCCAACCTCTGGATGGCAATAGACCGTTACCGGTACCTTCCATAGTAGCTAATTTCTCTTCATCTAAGTCTAAATATTCAATTTCTTTGTCTAAACCTGCTAATGGGTGCAGTCTAGTGGCATCTAACGTAGTTGAATTTAGAATTGTGGAAATGTCTGATATTTGAGCAGGGTCAAAACCAAGGTTGTTTGTAGCTGGCTTTGGTTGTTCAGGCTGTTGTTGTTGCTCCTCTTTCTTTCCTCCAAATAGCCAAGACATGTTTATGCTGTATCTATTATGTTATATTATTTATTGTTTTGTTGTATATTTGTTAGAAAATGACTCTATATATGCTAAGTTTAGCTATATGAATTACTCGTCGATTGTTAGGTATTATATGTGTCCAGATGTTAGGTTCTAGTGAGCACTTTATTTTGTCTCAAAAGTTGATATTATCAAGGCACTGATAAAACCGGAATAAAATCTATAGATCAAAATCTTGGTCTAGGGTTCTTGATACCAATATAATGGTGAAATTGAAGCACCAATCAAACAAGCTTTCCGCCAGAGATAGACACTCTGCAACAGATCCTCTCCATGCTATCACTCTAACAGATTCCCGCACTGAAAAGTTTTGGCAAATTTTTTTTGAATTCTTGCGAGTCTGCCAAAAATGATTACATCATCAGAGTTGGAACAAGAAATCGACGGCAGTGAAATATAACAGCCGACACCGACGCCGACGCGCAGGGCAAGAGCCGGGTAAATGTATCACGTGACTAATAAACACTCCCTGGCGTTCGTTTCTACAGAACATACAAATTTAAGGTTTCAATCATTTTACTAACTTTATCCCTGTTTGCCATCGGCTACAAAGAGGAAATAGAGGAAATAGAGGAAATAGAGGAAAGAGGTAATCTTCAATTCTCGTATTCTGATAGCTTTTCAGTGCTTATATAGCAATCTACTTCATTGATTCTTCTTGATTTTGTTCCCTATCAACCGTATCTTTTTGTTTTTCCTTCTTTCTTTGATTATTTTCTTGTAACAATACCTGCTTCAGAATACCTACTGCTGAACATGACGTCTGATCTAATCAGTGGAAATAAGTCAATAATCAATACCAGTTTTGCTGATCCTGATCTTGAGATGTTTCGAGATGTAAACTTCATCTTCATCGATGCCAACAACTCGCTTTGCTATGTTGATATAAAGAATACCAACTCATGCGAGATTTTCAATGAGGTTGTTTCTAATAGTAGTTCCAGCTCTACAGAGTCATCAACGGCAATGTCTAGTACTTCAGCAGGAGCAAAAACTCCAGATACAAGCACATCAACGGTTTCTAATCAAGCTGGTGATCCAATAGATGTTTCAAGTATAGAAATCGACTCCCCTTTCGTGTTTAAGGAAAAGGGACCAATTGTTCGCAAGATTTGTAATACTGTTGGCAACAGTAATATTAGAGCAGATTCCATTACATCCCAGCAAGGCTCTATTCATGGGACTCTGGATTCAGAAACTGTTATTGAAACTACTCAAAAACATACTCTAAAATCATCACTGAAAAAATCATTTACAAGTATGACTAAAAAAGAGTCAACCAGAGTTGTAATCAGCGAACAATCAATACAAGCTTTAGAAGAAAGAAGACTAGTAAGAGAAAGGATCTTGGCGAGAGAAAGGGAAATTACAAACTCTTTCCATCAAACACCAATTATCTCAGCATCGGTTTTAAGCAGAAATTTGGACTGGGACGCACTCATCGGGGAAGATTGCATTGGATTGGATACCAGCTTAAGGCTAAATGCACTAAAACGTAAAAACCGTCCATACAGACCATGCTCATATGCTTATTTCCAATCACAGAATGAAAATCCAGAGCACCCTATCGTTCCAAGAAACTTTATCGAAGCCGGATACGTTGATCACTATGGTCCTGAGCTTGCTTCTATTTTCAATCCATACATCTTGAGAGATAACACATTGATGTTTTTGAGGGAGAGACTAACAAAGATGTCCAACTTTGAATTTGAAGAGCTTGTTGTTCCATTTGTTCCATTACAAAGTCCTCCACCTTTAGAAAAATTCAGAAGTACAGTCAATATTGAAAGCCTTTCCAAAACACCACGTCATATCAGTCATGTGAAACCACCTGCCGCTCCTGATGTCATTTCACCAACTAACTTGGCCAACTTCCAGCAAAAGTTCTTTATGTACTTATTCAAGGTTGAGTTGATCAAGGAGGGTAAAACCGCTAATAAAGTTATCGGATAGGATTTGTATTTTTGAGTTTTCTATTGGTACTCTGCAAGGTACTTTGTGTTACTCCTTGAGTGATCTTTCTAGCACTAACACCAAAACCATTGATTTGCTTTCATTTTTTTTGCTTGGTTTTATGGCTACGTACAGTCTTATATTATGATATATTCTCCCACTATACTTATTGATCTATATATGTCTAATTGTACTTTTCGTTAAAATATTCTCAGCTTTTTCTATACTGCGCGCAGGCGCCACTGTTTTTTTTTTTTTTGTCTGTACACTTAGCAAATCTTATTTTGGTTTTTCGTTATCTCATTGCTCCTTGTCTCTCTGTATTCATTCGTATTTGTTTATATGGAAGATGACAAACAAGAAGGAAGTTTCGTCTATCTACAAACCGAGTTGGATTCCATATGATAGCAATTGCCCATGTTTTGTTATATCACCATCATAGAAATAAACATCATTATATAACATCTGTTCAACTCTTATCAGCGACTTAATTAATCCTGCACAAGACCATAATTTAGTTATATCCGTATACATTCACTTAGCATGTCAACCGAAACAGCAACAATCGTTACAAAAACAAAAAGGTCTCGAGATTGGTCGGTAGGTCTATTTTTCCTCCTCTGTGTTGTTATACTATGGGTATTATCATCTGTTTTACTAAATGACCTTTTTGAAAAAGATATCTACTCGAAACCGTTCCTTATCACTTGGATAAACACAGCGTCGTTTGCCCTATATTTGATACCGTACTATATCAGCCACCGTAGGAAACAAAGAAAGAATATCGAAGACGCTGTTTTTAATAATGCTAATGATAGACAACAGGACGAAGAATATGGCTCTACTGATGACAATAGTGATCTTATAGTTGATCCAAATTCCGAACCCTTATCTTTCAAGCAAACTGTTATACTTGCGTTTTGGTTCTGTGCATTGTGGTTTTTATCTAATCTAGTTAATAACGCATCGTTGATTTATACTTCTGTGTCGTCTCAAACGATTTTGTCTTCAACATCATCCTTCTTCACTATTATCATTGGATACTTGTTTCATATCGAATCTATCAACTCTGTCAAATTAGGCTCTATTGTGGTTTCATTTCTGGGCGTTGTACTTGTCACGAATAACGATGATCCGGCGACGAACAAAACTAGAGATTATATATTATTGGGCAACGTGCTAGCTTTATCTGGTGCCTTATGTTATGGTGTTTACTCTATATTGCTCAAATTGAAAGTCAAGGACGACTCAAGAATTAACATGAAATTATTCTTCGGGTTTGTGGGCGTATTCAATTTATTATTTTTATGGCCACCAATCGTTATAATGCATAAGCTAGGCTACGAGAAATTCGAATTACCGAAGGCTTTGGATGTCTATTTTGTTCTTGGTTTCAATTGTTTCATTTCATTTTTAGCTGACTTCTTGTGGGCTAGAGCAATGCTTTTAACGTCACCATTGACTGTTACGGTTGGGTTGTCTCTGACAATTCCAGTTGCCATGGCTTCTGATTTTATTTTCAAGCATAAGATCAATTCGTTCATTTACATCCTTGGGGCCGTCTTAATCTGTCTGTCATTTTACTTCGTTAACAAAAATGAACAGGAAGACGATGAAACCATTCAACCATAAAGTTTAAATGAAATTGAAAACTCATATTTCATTTATAGACACCCAGGCACGCATTTATACATAGAATCTTAACTGATATTCAAATTGTTATACATATATAATATATATTCATAAATATACGCACATAGTGATAATTATTTTATTTATTTGCACAACAAATAATATCGAAACTATAGAAGAGGGATATTGATAAAATTAAATGGATAGTCTGAATGCTTAATTAGGAAAACTGATGTGAATATGTTGTAATTCAAAAACAAACAGGCCGCAAAAATCAGCATTCCAATAGACTTCTTACGACCTTTCAAAGAGTTAACACCATCAATCAAAAGGACCAAAATTCCAATGAAACATATTTGAAAAAAAGCTGAAACTACAATTTCCGATCCAATCATTTGTTGAACACCAGGTATTAAGAAGCTAATCTCACCTTCTTTTGAACGAGTAACAAATGGAATATTTCGTTGCATTGCATAATTCAACCCAGATAAACTCAGCACAATCACAATGATTGATAGAGTAAGTAATATCCTCCCATTTTGTATCCCTTCTATAATTCTCGCCCTTTTTGCCTTTAAGAGTCTGAAAAGTGCAAAAAATGCTACAGCGTATTTGAAAATCAGAACTGGGTCGTTTGGTTTGTCTATAACTATATTTAAGTTTGTCAGCGAACTTAGAAACTTAGCAAAATGCAGTTCCATCTCACCGTAGTTCATTGTGTCCGTAATGGCATACGTGTAATGCTCACTAACAACAGTTATCTGCTTGGGCCAAGGAACTCTAATATCACCAACCGGTTTCTCGATTTCAAAGCCTTCATCATCTTCAACGTGTCTATAAATCGTTGATGAGATAGGGAAGACCCATAGATGTGGAACTGTTGAAATTTGGTACTGTTTGAAAAATTGTAGGTTTTCACTAGCTTCAACTCTAACGAAAAAAACTAACTGAGAGATTGGGTTTGTCTTCGTAAAAGAATTGGAAACAGATTGGAAAGCAGGTTCGAATTTCTGGCATAACTCACATTCTGCACCTTCTGCCGTTGTCGTAAGGAGCGTGACCAAATAATAATCCTTGCCTCCACTGAAAAAAGTTTCAAATTCTTCTGCTTTCACTGATATAACGCCGTTTGGCGATTCCAATTGGCGTCTTTTAAGCTCTTCTTTTGGAAATGCCTGAAGTGTCAGATGGAAAAACGACAGAAAAGTAAGCACAAGCTGGAATAACTTCATCGCTTCCTCCTTCTCTTCCTTGATTGATCTTTGAGATAATTTAGTTTCAATTGTTCAAATTTCCAACGACTGAGCAGCTAAATACTTTGAAGGAGTTTTAATGTGATGAAAACACTTCTCCTCTCTGCTCTTAGCTTGAGCATCATGATATATATCAGAACTTCATTCGGAAGAAAGCTCACAATTCACTTAGATAGTGTTGCCTAATAAAATAGGAGTAGTGGAAACGTGGTGTACAGGTGTAGACGCGTTTTTTAGACAAAAAGGGAAAAGTGTGGGAACTTGTGTGCGTCGAGTGGAGTAAGGAAATAACGCAAACAGAGATTATGTAATAAAATAAGGGTATCAATAAAGATTAGTATATATATTTAATGTAAGTAAGAAAGTAAGTAAGGATTATATATATGTATGTATATGCTGTTAGTTGTATTCTCCAATAAGAATAACATAAACATTAACAGGAAATATGATTTATAAAGGTGAAAATTCTTCACGAATATATTCTCTTGGATTCGTCGACGTTGTCGAGTTAATCACGTGACACTATGCGCTTTAGTATTTTAACATATTCTCACAAAAAGCCCCTTCTTGCACTGGAACAATCGTATTTACATATACCTAGGGCATTGAATTCAGAAGTTTACATTTCGAAGAGAAATGTTATTAATATTAGTTTAAAAGCCATTTCTAACAGTGCATTAAGAGTGTAAGAAAGCTAATAGCCATAAAGTTGGAAAATCCAAACAGAAACAAAAAAGAGAAGGCAAAAAGCGAACCAGATTCTAAGACAACAAGGTGTATATGTGTAATTATAAAAGTATTAGAAAAAGGGAGAATTGCTGCCAAATCGACTAGTAAATAAAGAAAACAGAAGCCAAATCATCAAGACAGTCAGATTCAAAACAATGAAAACAACGGGGGACAACAGACTACCCTATTATAGAACTTTTGGAACAGGAAGAACAAAAGTTTCCCCTCTTTGAGCAGATGTCGGGCTATATTTACTTAGCCTTAGATCTTTATAACCTCCAGTAGCATTAGCAATTTGAGTATCAATTCGTTCGGGAATCTTTCTGTTATTCAAAAACCGTTTATTTTCATTTATCAATAAGAGCGATTTTGATAGTTCGTTTAAGTTTGTTTGGTAATTGATGATATTATCAGAAGCATTTGATTTTAAGGCCTTGATCTCATTGTTTAATGAATCAATTGAATCTCTTTGTTGATTTATAATCTTCGCTTGGCGTAGTTGGTCCTGTTTCAGGCTTTTGATTGTTTTGTTCAATTCTTGGATCATTTGGTCTTTCTCGCTTACAGTAACATTCGATTC
Source organism: Ogataea methanolica (assembly GCA_001600755.1). Lineage (NCBI taxonomy): Eukaryota > Fungi > Ascomycota > Pichiomycetes > Pichiales > Pichiaceae > Ogataea > Ogataea methanolica. The sequence continues at coordinate 3,428,565 of BCKW01000001.1, forward strand.
ATCAATTGATGTACCCGAAGAGGAACTTGATGATCCATTTGACATTACGCTATCTTCAGTCCCAGAAGATGATACACTAGCTCTAGTGCCTTCAGCATATTTGTCTAATTGTGCAAGCAATCCTGAAATCATTAGTTTTTGCTTATTGACTTGTTCATGTAATAGGTGATTTTCAGTCTCAACTTCATCTATTTTATCATAAGCATTCGAAGCTGTTAAACTAACTTCTTTCAACTGATTTTCTAGTACTTCCGATCTTTTCGTCTCCCCAATAATACCTGCATTCGTTAAGGACCGAGGAGTCAATGGATTTTTGTTGTTTGTTGACGACGGTGCAGAAGGCGGGACCAACCTGTTCCTAGAAGACGATTGGGAAGTTGAGGATAGTAATTTTGATTTACTTCTAGTGAATAATGAAGACATAATGTAGATATAGAGGAATTAGACAGTCCAAACTATTTGATTAGTAACGAATGGAGAAAGTTGGATCTTGGAATTGGGCTAAAAGAGTGTATATCAGCTAGAAGTGGTAGAACTAAGTCAATAGATGAATGAACGAGTGGACAAAGAATAAATAAATTAAGAAATAGAATAGGCCAAGAACAAGAATCACGGTAGCTAGCTTTTAGTACCTTAGAGTGAAAAATGAGCCATAGATGTCTACCTATATATACTTAGTAGGCATATTAATAGATTAATCCATCACCCCAGCCAGAAAAGAAACAAATTACCGGATTGGGTAACCCTATTGTCTTAACAGCGTGATTTCAAAGACGCGTTCAATTAAATATGCCAGGCAAAAACACGTCTATTGAATTACAATGGTATCTATTCATCACATCTGCCCCTAGTCATGGAGTATTAGTGTAATCTAAGAAATCCTGAAACCCTTTGGCACGGAATTAGTGTTTATCGCCTTCATAGATTCGTGGCTTGGTCAGTGCACACCTTTCTTTGATCCCTTAGTTGCTTAATAATTGTAGATAATGATTTTAAACTAAGCCGCCAGACACTGAAAGTTTTTCACTTCCTAAAGAGTTTATATGAGTATGTTGCATTTATAGCGTGTTGTTTGGCGATATCACCAGAAGTGAATTAGAATTTCAACTTAACAGACTAGACCATTCGAAGGACATACAGCTCTTATTGAATAGCTATGCCTACCGCTTAGCAATCTTGGTCCTTCAAATGGAGTCACATATTTAGATCACCCGTAAAGCCTGTCTATGAGGTTTATTAAAACAAAACAGTAAAGAGTACAAATGAATTCTGAAGAAACGAATCCTATAAATATTAAAGAACATAAATTAAAGCCTACTAAACCCGAAAAGAAGAAGCCTTAAACAACAAAAAAGTACAAACGCCTCACTAATTATGAAAGCCCAACTAACTAATATACATATAAATCTTCCTTTTACTCATTCATCTATTCAAGCCGCTTTTTCTTCTTTCTTTAGCATGTTCTTTTCCAAATAGCTAGCTCTATCGTAATATTGATTTGGATGAACGATTGAACTCTCATCGATATTTAAACCGTTTTTCAAACCATAATCTATCTTTTCTTTATTAAGTATTTCAAACACTTTAGTACAAGCAGTTTGATATTCGCCCTTTTCTGATAGTTCCAAAATATCGTTCAACTTATTGCCGCCACCGTTGTCATCATTCAAGCCCATCTTGACTAACTTGAAAGACAATTCATCACGATGCATGTCCCTATATGGACAACCATGTGACTCTGCCTTAGTCGGTTTTGGTTTTGATAAAATAGTCTTACAATCCCATGGCTTATAATTGATTCTACCACCTTCCAAACCATAATTATGTCTGAAAGTATATTTATACTCTTTAATGAATTTTTCTACGTTCATAGACCCAGGACCGGAAGTGAAGTGGAATTGCCAAAACTTCATAGCTTCTTCTGCATTCAACCCAATAGCTTTCAAGAACAACGATAATTGCTGTCTTCCTGTGTACTTCAAATGATGCTCGTTCACTAATGTTGTCATCAAGTTACTCATACAAAGTGGCATGTCTTTGACGTGTGCAGGAACTGATTCAGCAGTGATGCCATCTGCATTTGCTTCACCAGATCCAAATTCTTGTTGATAGTTCATTGATATATAACCTTTTGATAAGTTATTTAACACTGGAATCAATCTATCATCTTCGTCTAAAGTTGGTAATGCCCTCATTGTAATGTTTAACTGTTCACTTAAGTATTTAGAAAACTCATTTGCAATTAAGGAAAGTTGTTGGAATTGTGCAACGTATGTATAACCTTTGTGCAAAAAAGATTGCCTCGTTGAAATCAATTCAGGAACAAATTCAAATGGAATCTTGTAGAATTTCTCTGCGTTCAAGAAATTTGTAATTTGAGCATCGGTAACTTTTTTCGTATTTTGATACTCAACGGATTGTGTTAAGATGCTCTTGATCGCAACATAAGAACAAGACAATAACTGCTCTTGGAATTCTTCTTTTTCTTCATCATAAACTGTTTCCCATGGAATATCAATACTTGAAACAAACTCTCTTTGCTCTTGATTACTTAATTGATTGAACCGTAATCTAAATAGCGTAGTCTCAGATTTAATGAATCTCATTCTTAATTCTTCAGATCTACAAAAAGCTAATCTTAGAATGAAATGGGAATAATGATCTTTCTTTCTTTCTAGATATAAGGAGGTGGATTCCCTGTTTGGAACGTTCAAGGGTAATAATTTAGCCAACATTGGTTTCATGATACTTTCCATTTCTCTAAAACTTTTACCTCTACTCATACTTGATTCAATTTCCAATAAAACTTTTAGTCTATCAATAGCCCAAGTTTCAAATTCCTCAACAGTAATTTCTTCAAATGGTGGCATTTGATAAAAAGATATTCTGTATGGATAGATCGATAAATCATCATTGAAGCCTTTGGAATTCAGGATTCTTGAGGAATCACCTTTTTCATCAGTGAATGATTGATCTTCAAAGTTCTTACGACCATCGGTCCTTCTCTTGACTTTTCTAAACATACTGTATGTGCTCTACTATTTTCCTACTGATTTAACTTATAGTAATCAGTCTCTATGAAAATGACAATTTATCTTGTACTTAAACAGACAAAAGAAGTACATTTGCACTGACATAGGTCAACTTCCTTCAGACGCGTACTTTCGTGTTTTACTTCAATTGCCTGTTTCGTCGTTACGTCGTGCAGAAACAGATATAAGTAAGACATCACGTGACTTACTCATCCTTTCACTTCACACGGAAATTGCACTTGTTCCCTTTTTCAACTAAGTGGCTTCTTTTGTTTGGAATCTAGGTTAGAGCATTGATACTTCAATATACAACCGAATGATTCAGCTTTCAGCAACAATATCTAATATAACTAGGAACTTTATTCTCTTACAGATTAATTACCTGTGTAAAAAGAAGTTGAGGAATAGACGATTACTTAAACACTTATGTAGACAAAAGGTCCTCCAGGGAAGGTGAAGCGGCGAATTCGTCGTCCCCTGTAAATAGCTGCACCTGTTATAGTTTTCACTTACATTAACATTAACAATGACTATGTAGTAACTTAACTTTATTACACAGTATAAGGGACTTTAATGGGGGTCAGAAAATAAATTACTATCAGTGATTCACAGTATTCCAGAATTTTAAATTTTAAAGAAATTTGAAATAAAGTATATATATAATTCAAAAAAAGCTACATCAAACCAAGACAATAACCAACTGTCTTACCAAATAACCTAAACCCAAACTCGCAAAATGTGAGTCGAAAAAAAACAGAACTATAAAATAACCGCACAAAACAGACATAAAAAATTAGAATTATTCCCTAGAAAACGTAGAATATAGGAAGATCAGCTTCAATAGATCATTATATTGAACCACGCAAATGATAAATAAGCATACGATCAGCTTTTGCCATTTTCCTCACTATCCATTCCCTGCAGTATAAGCCAAGGAAATGGTTCAAACAGGTAGTTTGGCAGTAGACAGAGTAGCTCAAGCACTAGTACTGGTATGTGTGACTTTGCTCAACTCTGTAATTGTTTCGGCAGGATATTTATCAGTCTCATCACTCCATTTGGTACATGAATACCACCAGTTGTAACCAATACAACTTGGCTCAACAGAAGTGGTTATAGTAGATAATGTCTTTGACCCTGATTTCAAACTTGTTTCTAATGTACTTATTGAACTAACAACTGATGTTTTAGTCCCATTACTATGGCCGTATTCAAGACAGTAACCAAGCCACGACCACTTCAAGCATTCTGCATCTGTATTCCCCGAAGAGGTGAGCTTGCTTGCTGTTGATGATACTTTCTTCGTTGTCGATGAGCTACTTAACTTCGTTGTTGTTTTGGTACTCAAAGTTGTCTTTTTGTGCGTCGACGTACTACCAGTTGTGCTACTAGTTGTACTGCTTGTTTCGCCTTCCCATTCGTAACATCTTCCGTACCACGTTCTCTTCAAACATTTCTTATCTTCTGCAGGATCAGTCGGTTGACTACTTGGTAATGGAGTAGTTGGTCTTCTATATCTCTCTCTTGAATGATCCACAAACTTCCAATTGAAGCAGTCATAACAGGGTGGTGCCTTAACACATTCAGCTGTCTCATTATAAACTCTTAAGATATTCTCAATAACATTCCGTAACCTGTGATTCAAAAGATTAACATGCCAGCCTAAGTCCGTCACAGAATCATAGGCGCATTTCTTACCTGAGTGGCATTGGGTTTCCATAGCATACCCTGCCAAAGCACAACTTGATGAAGCTCCGTTACAAACACCCATGAAAATTGGATCAGCAGTGTTACCAAAATGCCAAATATGCTCCATTTCAACAGGGAACCCTGGTGGCATAGGCAAATGCAATCTTCTTGTAGCTAACAGCTCACCAGGAGCTTCATAAGTAACAGCAGGTAAACCAAACGTTCTTCCCAGTAAAGAGCTTAAGGCGCCTCCTAATGAATGACCAGTGACCCAAATTTCTGCATTTGGATACATATAAGTGACGTTTCTATATATATCCAAGACAGCTTTATAGTAGCGATCTTGCCTTCTTAATTCTCTTTCCAAGCAATTTTGGTTACAAGTATATGAGCCTTCGTAACAATCACAAACTGTGCTCCAAAGAGATGAAACTCTTGCACAACAACACGAAAACAATAAATTATCGTTTGCTTTATCTTGCTCCACCGTTGTATCATCACCTGAATTCAACAAAGCTGCAGAAGTACCTTTGATGGCAATTATAACAGTGGACTCAGTATGATCCGCAAAAACATGCCCTCTAACACCACCTTCAGCCCACCCGAACCTATCAGTTTGATTAAAAGGTTTTCCCACATCTTCCCACTCAGTATCACCTGGTAAGTTAACATATGCATCGGCAGACATCAATGCTAAATTTAAGACAGTTTCAGTGTCGGTGATATTTGGAACTGTAATGTAGTCAGTGACCCAATCCAAAGATACTTTGGAAACTTCTTCTTGTCCAACTTCGAATGCATAATCTAAATAAGATTCAACAAAATCCGGATTTCTATTTTGTAGTCTTGTTACTGGTTGGCCTGTTGATTTCAAATTGAATTCATATTCAAATGGATTACTACCTTCAAACAAGTCAGCATCCAAGATTTGATCGGAATTTTCGAACTGATGAACTTGATAACTTTCAAGGAATTTAGAGTTGACATTCAGCCTCCGATGGGTTTTGCCATCGGCACAATTATGATAAATCTGTTTCAATTTAAACCCATTCTTCATGCCAGTATTAAGGCCATTTGCATTGTCTGGTACTATATTATAAACTACTTGGTTTGTGTCTTGATTAGCAAATCGTTGATTGGCGTGAGTGTTAACAAGGAAAAATGCAATTGAACACAATGCTGTGATGCAAATAGTTAACGGAACTGGCAGAGTGATTGCCCTACCAATCAACGATTTGCGTTTTTGTTTCGTCTGATTCATAAATGATATATTCCACCGTTATAGTAAATTAAAGTTAATGAAAAGTTGTTGGTGAAAAGTTGTCGATGCTTTATCAAACGAAGTGTGATGCTTGTTGAAACGGAAAGGGTTAGCTGTGTCTGTTTGGACTTGAGATATATATCTATCTATATTTAAGATAGTATTGATTCTCATGACGCACCTTTGAATCATGTCAGTTTAGTCGAACGGGTCAGCTGCGGGGTTGCGCCGCACTCTGTGCCTTAGCCATTCCCAATATGGGTGATTTACTGTGAAGTATCTCGATTACTGGCATTTAATTGGCACCTTCTAGGTGTGGATTTGGTAAGCTTTGTTGTATTTATATAAGTACTAGTTCTGTACAGTTTGTGACCTGTGAAGATAAAATGTTATAAAGGAAGATATATCTCCAGAGATATCTTCCAAGCAAGAATTCTCATCCTGTCCTATGATTCATCGTCTGGGTAATCAAAGAGTGCTTGGACCACTAGACTTCCAGTGCCCTGATAAAGACGGAATAATGGTTGACAAGCAATAAAATCCATGCCCTAAAGTAAGCTGGCTCAATTTTTACACCAAATTTTCATCTTCTAGCTGAAGACAAAAGGATGCATTCATCCTCACTTGAGTACTCTACTCTAATACCAAAATTGTTCTAATCAATTCGAAACACCTCTTATTATGGCAACATTAACATTTGTAGTCTGGGTAGGTAGACTACAATCACGGATAAAGAATAAATTCTACTGAAACAAGTAGAAATATGGAGTAACCATTCTTATATATTATACATGGGTAAAGCTTGAAAGGAATAATGGTAATAGTAATAACAACATATATGAAAAAAACAGAGACTTTCAAAAATAGGAGAAAGTTGTAAAATAAGGATAAAGGAAGAGGAATAGAATCAAGCAAACAATTAAGTAGAAGGATAATTTATACTTTCTGTTACTGTCTATAATAGGTTCGCAACGAAATAAAGGAAAAAAGGCACACAAAGAAGTACCACCACGGTAACTCTTCACCGATAATCACAAGGGAGTAAAAATATGGGAAAGCAAATCTTCTAAACAACTTCAGAATAGGCAGCCTCAATTGGTTTTTCTAGGAATGAACTGTGACTCAAAACAATAGCGGCACTCAAACCGATTAACCACATCAGGGTGGAAATTGGGCTTGCGAACAACAAAACTGGTAGATTGACGATAACAAGAACGGTATATAAGCTATTTTTTTGTAAATGAAAGATCTTCAAATTGATTTCATCAGCATTTTGGAAAGCTTTCTGAATTGCGAAATATGAGAAACCATCGATTGCGATCAAAAACAACAATGGGAGGTTTGTGAAAAGACAGTATAAGGAGATAAGGCCAACGATAAGCAAGTAATTTGAGCTGAAATATGAAAGGTTGAATATAACTCTTTGTTGCAAGTCGAACAAGTTGTTTGGCTTGCTGATTCTTCTGTAATCAAAGAAATCTTGAGGAGCTTTTAATGACTTCATCTTGGATTGGAATGATGAAGTTGTATCGGTCTATTGAAAGGAAGCGAGATTAAAAACCCAAAATTGTTAGTATTTTGTGGATCAAAAGATGAATATTGGGGATAAAACCTATGAATTTCAATATTTATACGTTTGTTTCTCTTTTCTATCACTAGTCAAGTTGATACTTACTCGTAGCTTATCGAAGTCGAAATTTGATGTGAATGAGCTGAATTGGGCTGGAACGAAAGAACTCATTTTCTATGTATATGCTTTTAGATTGTATTTCGGACGACTAACAAAACATAAACCTATATCAGAAAGATCAAGCCACTCAACTATACGTTTTGTATGGCTCCTGGTAGACATCTACTTCAGTTACTACGAGTAGGACTTCTCTATCAGATCTGATTTTTGATTTCTTGTTTTCGAGAACTCACGTCTTACGTAAGCCCCCATTTAGTATGCTTCCATTAACAAAACGCGTTTTCTTTCTTTTTTGTTTGAAAAACGAGGACCATAAGCATGCAAATCGACGCAAAATGTCATTAATCGCCCCAAAGTCTACGAGACTTGCTAGTTGGTTGATTACATATCCAGTAGTATACATTCACTCATCCCAAGTTCTGTGTGTTACCACTTCCTTTGACATTGGACTCAGTAAACAAATCCCAATCTCTCTTTTGATAAGTCAATCTATCGACATCAACTTCATCATCTTCATCGAATTCTTTCTCTGGTAATTCATCCTTAACCATGCCACCGTTAGCCAACTCGTAATCAACCAATTCTTCCACCGTCATTGTCGGTAGAACTTGTCCAGTACCAAATACGTTCTGTTGTAATTTCTCACGCTGGGAAGACACGATAGTGAACGGTCTCAGCACTTTGCCTTGTTTTGAAATGACTGGGTTAGTTAACGACTCTAATTTATCAGTATAGCCTTCATCAAACAGTCTAGGTTTCTCTCTTTTATCATCTGAATCCTCTTCACGTTCACCAACTTCCTCAATTCTAGTACTTGGCATATTTGGCATATTACTCAACAGCTCCACCTCCATTAAATTCGATTCTAAGCTCTGGAAAGCCTTTAATGAAAACAACCTTAATTGATCAAGATAGACTTTCCTAACCTCTTCATCATCTAAATTATCGAACTCACCAGATTCCATAATCTGGATCCTATTATTCAGCTCTTTCTCCATCTTAAAATTTTCAATCTTATCGGCCCTACGTCTTGTCGGATCAACAACCCTGACTTCATCCAAAGTTGGACTATACGAATTTTCAAAATTATCAAGTATTTTGCTTTGTTGTTTATTCAAAATTCCGTAATTCTCTAACCCGTATAAAAACTGCAAGTATAAGCCGTTAACAATTCTCAAATTCTCTAATCGACCTTTCAGACCCGTTTTGGGATTGCTGTTATTTTCCAGAGCCTTAGCAACGTATAGATCAACGGATAAGTACTTTAAGTACCTCGTATCGACCTCATCGATTGATTCATTGATGCTGAACAATGATAATTGATTGATCGTTTGTTTTATACTCTGTAATTGTGATAATGTATTAGCTAGTTCTTTCTGAAAATCAGCCGAATCTTTTCGATATGGTAGGCTATCAAGCTTTGTTAGTGAGTTCTGTGCTTCCTTGAACCTAACTGACAATGGCAAGTTGCTACCCTCTGTGGACATTTTTTGTAGATATTCGAATTATGGCCGATTGTGGAAAGTATGTGTATTATTATAGCTACTCCTTGGCTGTCGTTTTTATGGCAAGGATCAGGCTACACACCTAAAGATATTCCAGGGGCTCATTAATTTGCCTAGACAAAGATGAGCTACTTCATATAAAGGTGCGAGGAGTGTTTCCTGGTTATCTTTTCTCAGTTTTCACTTCCACTATATATATATAGTTCAAATCAATGATTTTGAACACAAGTTGAATTCGATTTACTAAAAAGATTCAGAAAGATGCCCATTGGCAAAAATATATTAACTTATTATCTAGTATATATGTATATAACAGGAACTGTTGAATGTGTAGAAAATAAAAAGAAACATGTGTGAGAGACAAGGATAGACTTAAAAATACATAAATTGGAAGATTTCTAGATAGCATAAAAGGGGGGGGGGGCAGAAAAGCAGGAACAAAAAGACAAGACAATACAAGACAAAGGCAAACGATAAAAACGGAAAACGGGAAATTCAAAAAGATAAAAAGACATATTGTTATAAAGATCACAAGGTAAATAGTGAACATGATCATAAAAAAAAACGTTATCAGTAACAAATAAAAATAAAACAAAAGGACAAGTCAGACAAGGAAGGGGAAGGGCGGGTCATTAAAAACAGAAAAAAATATGGATTATGGAGCAACTAACAAGATTGAAATCTGTCATAATCTTTTATCAGTAGTAGTAACGAACAAACAAACGACAAAATCAAATAATTGCTGTGTACCTAAGAATCAATCTCTTTCAACTTTGATTCTCTTAACATCATCACTTCCTTGTACACCATCAATAAATCTCTTCTCAGCATTACCATTACTACCATTATTGGTGAACTGCTGCTGACTACCATGAATCATCATTAACTCATCGATTCTTTTACGCAACAAAACCTCTCTTTGTTTCGAAGCATTGTCCATTGCCTCTAATTCAGTGATCCTGGTCTTGTATAAGTCATTCACTAGTTCTAGTTCAGAGATTCTTGTACGTAATTCATCGTTCTGTTGGTATAAGATTTGGGTTGTTGACGATGACGAATTGTTCGGGGAGTGGGTTGGTGCACTGTGAATTGGATGTAGTAATGGAGATTTAGCAATTTGCTGATTTTGAGAAGATGTACTATTATTGTCAGTGGTGGCCATTATCATAGGTGATATTGAAGCATGTTGTTGTTGCTGTTGTTGTTGCTGCTGTTGTTGCTGCTGTTGTTGCTGTTGTTGTTGCTGCTGCTGTTGATGTATGCTTGGTAGTTGCTGGTGTTGTTGGTGTGGTAGTGATTTTAACGGTGGAAGCTTTTCATGGCCGTTTTGTTGTTGATTAGATTGATTCGATTGTGAACTAGACGATAATGAGTATTGCGGCCCAAATGATGGTGATAAGATTGCATGTAAAGAAGATGGTTGGGTAGGTGTATTATTAGAATGTTGTGGTTCGTTATTGATTGAGGGTAGTTTGGTTGGATTTAATGGTGGTGTTGCATGTGAATTCAATTCTGTTGCTGGTGAGTATGGTTGTCCAATACTTGAAATAGATGGTAGTATATGATTTTTGTTTGGTGGTGAAGTAAAACCTGGGAAATGGTGTTGTTGCTGTTGTTGTGCAGAGTGGAACTGGATGGGTTTTTGAGGCTGAGGTTGCAGTGGAGCTTGATGAGGAGAGCCATTTTGAGTTGGAGTGTCAGGATCCAATTTCATACCAGGTATTTTCTTAATGTCATCAGGTGAGCCACCCTGAGACATTGTTTCTAAAGCACCAGCAGCATTCAGTAGTGCATCACGGCCAAGGTTTTGCTGAGAGGATGATCTTTCTGAAGATTGAGGAGCATTAAACTTAGTAGTTGGCGTAGCACTTGCGGTAGTTGTCGATAACAGTAGTGGAGAGGTGACCCGTGTTAAATTAGGAGCAAACTGCGTTGGAGTTGAAGATGGGTAATGTAATGGTTGAATAGTATGATTGCCTTGTGCCTTGTTTAACCAAGCAGAGGTTGAGGCATAAGTGCCGGGAGTGCCAGGTGCACCTATGTGTTGTTGATTCCTTGGTAATAAGGGTAACAAAGCAGGGGATTTATTAGCACCACCATTTTGATTTTGTTGTTGAGATCCTGAAATAGATTCCATCATAGAAGTCAAAGCTGGGGAAGATAATTTGGACTGGCCAGCATGAGTTTTGGAATTAGGTCTGTACTGTTTAGGAGAAAATTTTGTAACTTTGGAGCTGGATGAGCCGTTATTGGAGCCATTATTGTTTGAGTTTGTAGTATTATTGTTACTATTTGAAGGGTTTGAAGAAGGATTATTTGAGGAATCTTTGGCTTTTAATTCAGGAGTATTTGGATTTGATTTCGAGTTTCCGTGCTTAACTCTATTTCTAGATTTAATAACATCGCTTTTCAAACTGATTGGTCTTGGCCTACCGTGTAACTTCAAAAATAAACCGCAAGCGTTACACAAGACTTGGCCAGTTTCATCTCTTCGCCATAAAGGTGTCGTCTGTGTCTTACAGTTCTTACAAGTTGGTGTCGACATATTTTGTTTTGTTGTTGTTGCACCATTTGATTGTGTGGTAGTAATAGTTTTCGCATTTGGATGTAACGGTTCAGAAGTTGACAAATTGGACATTGCTTGAGATGGAGATGAGTCAGTCTGTGGATTCAACAAAAAGGACGAAGATGGCGAACCTCTATCGGAACCATGGCTTGAAGTCTGGTCCATTTGTTGTTGTTGCAGGTGCTGCCGATTGTACGTTTCAGCTGGAGGAGAAGGGGGACAAACTAGATTTTGGGACATGGTTGTACGTTGTATATCTATCTATATATTAAATGGAGGATATGGGTGTATGGATGTTCAGGATGTATGTGGCCGTTAAAGGTATACTATACGATAAATGAAAATAAACTGGGTAGAAACCGGGGGTGGGCCAGAAGGATATGATAAGGATAGTCTAAACAGATCTAAATATTGCAGAATCAGTGATAAGGTATATATGGGGAGATATAGAGAGAAAGAGAAGGAGAAGGGGTGTTTATTTGTTAGAGAGAGGAAATAGATTAGATAAAGCTGATTGAGAAGATCGAGTGAAATAATTACTTTATCTATTGAGAAAAAGTTGTCAAGTGAGAAAAAAAAAATCACCAGCATACAAATTTTTATCGTTGGAAAGCGAGGGTTTAAAGGTTAATATTGACCGATTATATAATATGGAGGCTATAGTTGGTACTGGTAACATTAGCACCTGTTAAAGTGGTTGCTACTATTACATACACTACAATGTTAAGAAAGGATGCTGCTGTGTGATATTGCCTTTTTATTGTGTATAGTTTCCCTGGCGGACCTATTTAATGGGCAAGGAATTTCTATATATATATATAGACACTAGTAAGTAAACAAAGTTGTCGGAAGGAGATACAGATGGATAGAGATAAGATGGGGAATATAACTGTGGACAGTGATTACTGATTAGATACTACCGGTTGAAATTGATACATAGATAGATAGGTAGATAGATAAACAGACAAATAGATAGATAGATACAGATAGATACAGACAGATAGATAAACGTTTGAGATTAAGGGGAAGCAGCAGCAGCAGCAGGCACCAGAGAGAGCAGCAACCCACACAAAGTGTGATTAAATTCCCTCTCGCTGTTTTCCCAGCGGGTCCACAAAGACAAAAAAACAAAGAGGAAATCAAAGTCATCCGATTTGATCAAAAGGGGAAAAGGAAAGAGAGAGGAAAGGTCGTGTGAATATCAGAGAAGAGACGAAAATTTTTTACTCGTTGTGGCTGGTACGTTGAACAGTGGCTGGTAGTGTAAACAAGGTGATACCCAAATCTGTGGCTGATTCAAGAAGAGCGCTTATCGAATAAGGACTCCCCTTCTTCTGCCCTTTGTAAAAGCTTCTTATTAAAAAGACTCCTTCTTCTCACTTTTGTTTGCTTCTACATCTCACTTACTTATTTCTTCCACTTAAATATCCCCCTCCTCCTAACGACTGTTTTGTTTCTAATTACAACTCCAAAGTTATATTAAAGTTACCCCAGTCGTATACATTCATATCACTTTCATTCAGAAACTCTTATCCCCAAATTCAAAAAAATGGTTTCATTCAACAATTTATTACTTGTTTCCTTACCGCTCTTGTTAGCGTCTGCTGAAGCTGGAAGAGCCCCTGAAAACAAAGATTCTCCAAGAAAAGTCTTAGCAAGAGCTCACTTGGATAAAGGAAAAATCAAAGGTGTTGTGGAATTCTCTGCCAAAGACGGTGTTGTTAAGGTTCATATCGACGTTACTGGCTTACCAGAAAAAGGTGGTCCATTTTACTACCATATTCACAAGAACCCAGTTCCAGAAAACGGTAACTGTGAAGGAACTGGTACTCACTTTAATCCTTATGACGCTCCTTCCGATGTTGACTGTGACGATTTCGATGATGATTCCTTGTGTCAAGTTGGTGATTTGTCAGGTAAACACGGTTTCATTAACACCACCTGCTTCGAAGCTACTTACAAAGATCCATACTTATCTTTGAATCCAAAGAACAAAGCTTATATTGTTGGCTTGGCAGTTACTTTACATTACGCTGATATGACTAAGATTGCCTGCGGTACCATTGAAAAGACAAATGAAAAGGTTAGAAGAGATACCGGATTCTTATTGGATGGTACTGTTAATACAACCACAACTGAAGGTGAGGTTATCTCTCATGTTTCTGGTGAAGAAATTTATTACAATCAAACGATTCATAATGATGTTATGGCAGGTAACTTATCGTATACAAATGGTACAAACGGTAGTATGCTACAATCTACTTACTGTGATGATGCTAATATGGCTTCAGTTGGTGTTACTGGTTTCGTTGGTGTTGCATTAGGTGCTATCGCTGCATTAATCTAGAATATTTATGAATGTTAGTGTTTATTTTCTCCATGGGTCCTTCTGCTATTAGTTCTTATTCTTTTAAATTTCCCTGGTTCACTTTCTGTTTTTTTTTTTTTATTCTGACGACCTTATTTGGTCTGATACGATTTAATGTTTGTTTGTTCCTTTGTTTCCTGTGTGCGTTTTCTTCTTTACTATTACAATAAAAACAATTATACAGTCGCTGGTTTGCTTAATATACAAGTTTTCTACTATTTTTTATAACTGTCTATTTATATAGCGTTCGTATGTCCTTTAACTTAGAATACAGTTCTTCTGCATCGATTAACCGCCAAGTCCACAACCCCAAAAAGGGGATGCGAATCCCAAACACCGATTGCGAGGCTGTGCAGAATTTCAGAAACTCACAACAGTTGATCAAACTGTGTGTTGTTTGTGGATTCTTATAGAAAAATCGATCCAATTCACAATTTGACACTTTAAAAGGGCATGATTCTGCTTTGTTTGGTCTTTAATCACTTGAGACATTTTTTCTTAATTAGACTTTATACCGTATATTTGAACCATACAGATATCCTACTAATCAATTGGCACGATGACTGTGTTTGTTGCATCACTGTGAGTATTCTGCCTACTTCCTGATACCCCCCTCCTCTCTATTACCCCATGTTTCTCAATTATCTTAATTGTAATGAGGCACGGTGTACAACTATAATGAGATTTTATCGATACAGAATTCCAATTACTAACTAATTATACACACATTATTCAAATATTTCTGTAGATTCCTACCATACACTGTCCATTTTGAAGTTCAATCAACTAACGATGGAACACTTGAACAAAACGCTTCGTTGGGTGATATTGCCCAACCAATTAAACAAAATGTCAGACATACTTTAGATTCAAATCCAGCAGTGAAGAAGAAACTCCCAACCGATTCTACAATGTCTATTATTCAAGCATTATCGAACAACCAATCCACTTCTAACTTATTAAGTGATGATGAGCTTATAAATGTACCACCAGCAACATCAACAGTTGGGATTATCAAAGACAAGCAAAGTTCTTCACCAGTTGCTGATGCTCTCGGATCAACTCCATTCAACATTGATGACGATCTTTCTGTTTCAACACTGGATAGTGAACTAACCAATGCCCATAACGTTTCTGTTCAAGAATTTTTCTTCAATAATCCAAACTACAGAAAGTCATCAATGAACTCGCATGGTGATTTATCCTCCTCTCAAATCGATGATGCACTATCGAGTAAAAGGCTGGCTATGAGTCTTTCCGGGCTCCAAGTTTCAAATACGCCAACATCAACCTTTATCCAACCTAAACAGTTCAAATTGCAAAGCAGTTCATTTTCGCTGTCTTCGTCAGTTTCAGAAAAGTTGAACCCAGGCTTAGAACCAACTTTATCATCAATGAGGGTGAACAGGTCTGGGTTTTTCAATACTCGTCGGTCAGCTGCACACTCAACTAATCCCAAGAGACCACCGTTCTTAAAAACTCAATCCCTCTCAGGTTACGAAACTAATCGAATCACTAGTGACTTCGATTCCTCTAGTGCCATGGCTACTGTTGACTACGATTTATTAATGGATGATTCCGCAGCTTTTGGGGATGATTATGATAGAGTGACACCTTTCGGTGGGTTTTCTAGACCCGATTATAAAGATTTATTAATGAAAAACAATGTTTTTGCAACAGCACCTTGGAAGGTTGTTGAATATGATCAAGGTAACGGAAGTTTGAAAAATGCTGTTAGAATCGCCAGAATTTCAAAACAGGTTGATAGTGTTATGTGGATAGGCACCTTATCCATGCCCAGCGATGTTGTTCCCGACTTAACCAAAGCCAAAATTACTACAGAACTGCAAAAGAAGTATTATTCGACACCGGTTTATGTACCAGATGATGTTTTCCAAGGCCATTATAAAAGTTTTGCCAAACAAATTCTATGGCCGATCTTCCATTATCAAATTCCTGATAATCCAAAATCAAGCGCTTTTGAAAATCATTCTTGGAAAGACTATGAAGCTGTTAATAAATCATTTGCTGATAGTATTATTGCGCAATATAAAACTGGTGATATTGTTTGGGTTCATGATTATCATCTAATGTTGGTTCCTAAACTTATTAGAGAAAAGTTACCGCATGCCAAGATTGGGTTTTTCCTACATATATCCTTCCCATCAAGTGAAGTATTCCGTTGTTTGGCGCAAAGAGTCAATATTTTGGAGGGTTTATTAGGTGCCGATTGTATTTGTTTCCAGACTGAAGAGTACGTGAGACATTTCTTACAAAGCTGTAACCGATTGCTATTGGCTGATTTCGATGAACTTGGTGTGAAATACAAGAATAGGATTATTAGCGTTACCCATAATTCAATAGGTATTGATTCTGCTCATTTGACTGAAAGATTACACACTGAAGATGTAGCAGACTGGAGAAGATTAGTTAGAGAAAGATGGCCACAGAAAAAATTAATCGTTAGTAGAGACAAGATTGATAAAATTAGAGGTGTCAAAGAAAAGTTACTGGCATACGAAAGATTTTTGGATGATAACCCTGAATACTTATCAGAAGCTCTATTGATTTTGATTTGTCCAAGAAGCAGAAGTGACGTCGATGAGGATTTTGAAACTGAAGTCTTCAAAATTGTCGAAAGAGTGAACTCTAAAACAAACAATATTTCAGACGACCAACCAATCGCCCTCTTGAATCAAGATATTGAATTCGAACAGTATTTGGCATTACTTGCCGAAGCTGATTTATTCATAGTTTCAACATTGAGAGAAGGTATGAATCTAACGTCCCATGAATTCATTGTTGCCACACAAGAATCGCCTTCTCCATTAATCCTCAGTGAATTCATCGGATCGGCACATGTGTTAAATAAAGGTCCTTTAGTGACAAACCCGTACAACATTAAGCAGGTTGCCGAAATGATCAAAATCGGATTGGAAATGGATCCTGTTGAGAAGCTGAATAGATGGAGGTCCATGTATAAAGTTGTCGTTGAACACGATTCGAAATCCTGGATCAATGACTGTATTCGTGACATTGAAAATGGTGTGTCCATTAATGAAAAGGAAAGGTCAAGCGATATGACGAAATTAACTCAAGAACTGCTTGATTCCAAATATAACCAACTAGCACCATCGAAGAAGCGGCTGTTTGTTTTAAACTTGGGTAATTTGACATCAAGCGTGCAAGTTCAAGGATCAAGAATAAACCCCGTTCAACAGCAATTCATGAATAACACCATTGCAAACCTAGCAAGTGATCCAAACAATATTGTTTACATTCTAAGTTTCCTAAAAAGATCAGACTTGTTAAGAAAATACCGCCGGATCAATGACTTGGGCCTTATTTCAGAAAACGGTGGATACATAAAACTCCCAGACAAATGCGACTGGTATACAGTGATCGATGAGACTGAACTCGGGTGGATGCCTACTGTCATTGGCGTGATGAAATCGTTTGCAGAACGATTACCTAGCTCCTACGTCGAAGTCGAAGAGTGCACAGTGAGATTCCATACTGAATCCTGTTCTGACATTGACAAAGATCATAAATTGAAGCTAATCGGGGAATTGATAACGCATATCAACGAGTTGTACGCCAAAGATTTCAATCTACATGCTAATTTGGTAAACGGAATAATCATCGTTCAAGAAGCTAATTTAATACTCAGAGCGTTATCCTTCTTAATGAACCAGAACAGTTTCGATGGACCGCTAAGAGTGGTACCATCGTCAACGCTGACGTCGCCATTGTCACATCCACCAACATCGACATCTACAGCGTCTACATCGTTGGATAGTCAACTGCCGCAGTTTAGGGATTCGTTAGGGTTTGTCCTGGTTGCTGGCGGGAGTACTCCTGTTGACGAGGAGATATTCCATTATTTCAATACTTTGGATTGTATCGATAATAGATTGACTGTGAAAGTTGGACAAGACTCGTTCAATTCAAAAGCTGAGGAAACATTGAGAGGTATTAATGAGCTTTTAATGCTTCTTTCAAAAGCTATAGCTAAATAATCACCCTTGTTTTTGTCAATTCTTAATGACTTTGTCCACCTCTTGCTTGGGTTACTTTTTCTCTTCTGTCAAACTTATATATAAGAGTATAAATGACATTGTTCGATATTTAAATGGTTATTTTAACATTTGTGAAGAAAAAAGATGCATTATTAAATATACAAATAAAACAATAAAATTACAAATATATAAAAATACCGTCATAACAATAATTACCGCTCGTATCTTCCTCTTTTGCTGCTAACTGATGAGCCACCTCCTCCCTTTGCTCCTCTCTCAGGGAACTTTCTCTTTTCGGAATGTTGATACTTCCCACCACTGCCACTACTGCCAGTACTACTAATACTACCAGTACCATGGCTATTGCTATTACTACTATGACTCTTGTTGTTGTTGTTGTTGTTGTTGTTGTGGGCTCTGGTGGATGCCACATTAGATTTTCCTGGGGGTTTCACTTCAGCTAAACAAGTTGAGTAAATTTCGTTCAATTCATCAATTAGTGGTTTATCGAGAACTGGATCGAATACATCGAACGAATCATAAATTAAAGAGAATTCATCGTGATACGCAATATCCATATTCGTAGGAATTATTTTCTGTCGGTGTTGGTGAAGATCATCTGATGATCCGTTTCCATTGTTGGTGTCGTTGACATTTATTGGGACTGTTGTTGATGGGCGGGAAACCTGCCACATGCTTTCTTTGCCTCTTTTTTGACGTTCTCTATCCGCTTCTATTCTCATTAACATTTGCTTATGTGACAGTATTAGTTTAAAGCTTGAAGATGTAGATGACGAACTAGATGAAGATCCTGGAGCTAGAGGTTGTGATTGAATAGGAGGAGGCGGAGGCGGAGGCATTGAGGAGTCCGGCTCTGAGTTTTTCTGTGGTGGGAGTGGTGGTGGTGTTTCCAATTTGTTAGATTGCTTAGACATTGACGCTCTGGATTGTTTGGATAGTGAAGCTCTGGACTTTTCATTTGAGTTGTAGTGTGAGTCTATTAACTTTCTTTCGTATTGACTTTGATGTCTTTTACCGACCATGAATTCCCAAGCTTCAATGAATGAAATTGTAACCTCAGACTCGTCTTCTGATAGCATTAATGGTTGAGAAACTGGGTTTTGGTAATTTGTACTGTACAAAGCTTCATCGTCGAACTTTAAGTTCAAGTCAATGTACTCTAAATCTTTCTCTGATAGTAAGTTTGAATTATAAATGTTCTTGAAATGGTTCAAATATTTGAATTTGAATAACTTTGATAAATTTAGTAGTATCTTGTACGCTGAATTCAAGTTGCATAGTGGTTTGCATTCATCTGAACTGCCTTCTGGCTTCTTGGGAAGCAGTTTGCATAAGATGGATCTTAAATTTCTCTGTATCAGATTCAAATACTGTTTGGGGCTATCGCTATTGTTATTGTGAGAACTTGCAATTGACATCAAAGCCAACTCTTCTAAAAACTGAAATATGTTCACTTTGGTGTTCAAGTCAACGCTATCCAACGAATCTAGTATGACTGAAAACAAATCATCCTGTTGATCTTTGTTTCTGAGTAGGAATTTTGAGCAGTCTTGTGCCGCCTGTCTTGAAGCCTGTAACGTGGAAAGCTGCCTCGTAAGTTGGATTCTAGCTTCAAAAGAATCCATTGGAGTATTCCTATATTTCCTATATGTTTTTTGTCTTAGATTGCTTTTGTCGTCGTTGGAAAACAGGAAGAGCAAAAATGGTAGACCCAAGTTGAAAAGCATTTATATCCTGTTTGGTAAAAGAACAAAGCTCGGCGACGCAAGATTTTTCCAAGTCGATCGACTGTATATTTTTTGTTACCCTGTCTGAAAAAGAGGAAAAAGGAGACACGAAATATCTTATGTCATCAAGAGATTACAATACTGCTTATGTCATCTGAAAAAATTTTAAACTTTTTGTTTCTTGATATCGTGAGGCAAAGGCCAGTAACACACGAACACCATGGACCAGGTTACAATCACCACACACCCGTTTGTGTTTGCATCGTGTGGTCACTGGTTAGATACTGATAAAAGATGTTACGTTAGGCAAGGTATATTTGGAAACAGAGCATTCGTTTATCTTATCACTCCAAAGATTTTACTGAACAAAAATGGCTAATAAAGGTAAAGGTAAAGGTGGTAAGAACAGAAGAAGAGGTAAGAATGAAAACACTTCTCAAAAGAGAGAATTGATCTACAAAGAGGAATTCCAAGAATACGCTCAAATTACCAAGATGCTAGGTAACGGTAGAGTTGAAGCCTCATGTTTTGATGGTACCAAGAGAATTGCCCACATTAGAGGTAAGTTAAGAAAGAAGGTTTGGATGGCTCAAGGTGATATTATTTTGTGTGCCTTAAGAGACTTCCAAGATGATCAGTGTGACGTTGTTCATAAATATAACTCCGATGAGGCAAGAACATTGATATCTCAAGGTGAATTGCCAGAAACTGCAAAGATCAACCAAACTGACACCTTTGGCGGTGATGAAGAAGGTGATGATAACTTTGAGTTCGGTGCTGATTCTGATGAGTCTGAAGAAGATGATGAATTAGATATCGATGATATCTAGTGGATATCAATTTGCTGTGCGTTGTTTTATGAATTTATTTATTCTCCATCAAATTGTTGTATTGTTTTCTTTTATAAATCAAATAATATAATAATAATTTAATTCATTCTATATTCTGACTCTGCTATACTTTAAAGGGAGATACAAGTTAAGAGTTTACTACGGTTATCAAAAGGCTTTAGTGCTTTTATAATCGTTAGGCAGGAGCTCGGAAATTCACTCTATATACGTTAAACTTGGCCGTATTGATTGGTTTTTAAGGTCCATCTGCATTACTTGTCTTTAGGGAATATTCATGCCGGTAAGCACAAGTATTTTAGATAGAATGTTTTATAAAGCTTTACATGGCCAGCTATAAATATATATATATATATATATATATATTCTAAAGAACAAAAGAAAAGCATAACATGAACACAGGGAAATCAGAAAGCATAGATATAAAGTAAATGAAAGAGTAACATATAAGAAAAGGAAAGTGCTCCCAGCAGTAGAAAGAAATGTGAGAAAAGAAAAAGCAGCAAGAAGAAAACAACAAGGGTGCAAAATCAAAATGCTGATCAATCCAAATATATGTCTTAGTGAGTATCAATTTTAGAGTGTGGGTATGGAAAATGAATCCTAATCTAATTTATAGGCATACGTATAATACAAAGCATGTGGTGAAGGATGCAATAAGATTCTCTGTGAGATTTTGGTAGAAAACAATGATACAGAGAAGTAAGGTAAGGGGCAAGTTTTAGTTCAGCTCAAAACTGTCTGATCTTCTTCTCAAATGTTGGTTTTCTTCATCTACATTGCTCAAGTCATGGTAGTTTGCATCATGACTGGCTCTGTTTAATTGCATTGATCTTCTAAATTGATAGGCTGATAAGTCAGAGTTTAGAGGAATGTCACTCAAACCATCTTTGTTGGTGGCAAATAATTCTTCGTTGTCTGGAGACTTTCTGGAAATATCTAACAAGAAGACTCCACTAAAGATAATCAAAAATCCACAAATCAAGGAAATGATATTGACGGATGAGGTGGTGTTGAAACCTCTGAACAGGATAAATGAAGCACATAAAGTGGCAGTTGTGAAAGTAACATAGTATAGCGGATTAACGATTGAAGTTTCAAATTGGGCTAAGGCCTTGTTGAAGTAGTTCATCTGAGTAACAATGCAAATAATAACGACAACGATGAATAAATATGTTGATGGGTGAGTGAATTGATTGTTACCGCCAAATGTTAACTTCAAAGCAATTCCAAAAGCTTTAATCGCACAAACAGAGATGGAGCCAACTAAAGAACAGATAGAAATATAGATCATTGGGTTTTGGTTGCCGTATTTAGGCACAATCTTATAAATCATGAACAATGAATAAACCGAGACAACGAAAACATAAAAGATGAAACCTGGCTGTTCAGCATAAGTTAGAATCTCATCAATTGTTTCAACCTCTTTATCAGCAGGAGCATGTAACACAATAATCACGGAACCTAGTAAGCAAATGGCACATCCCATCTTGCCTAAAGTACCGAGTTCTTCCTTCAAGAAAATTGAAGCGAAAACAGCTCCGATTATAACTGATAGGGCACCTAATGGAGTAACTAGAATTGGTGGAGCAAAAGTGTATGCAGCAAAATTGGCAATTTCACCAATGGCCATTAGGGATGTTCCTAAAATCCAAATTGGATTTTTCAAATAAGAGTAAGATTCACCTTGAGTGCCATCACTGTTCAAACCTTTCTTGGTCAAAACGAACGAAGTGCCAATTGCAAGGGACGAACTTATAGCTAGCGCCAAACCAATGTATTTTTCGTCCATGTTTTTGTCTTTATGTTGAACGTAGATTATTACTTGACCTAAACGAATGATGCACCCGGCAGTTTTGCTGTTCAACGGTCCTGTACACCTATGTGAGATTAATCAGATGCTGAGCGCAAAAGGAAAGAGACGTGTTTTATTGATTTCTACTGATTTAGGCTTGTTTTTTTATGGCGGCGCTCGGTAATAACAGATCCATTTACTTTGAGGCAGTCCGACCGTGTGAAAAGCTTGATGGATCCCTTGAATAACTAGCTTTAACGCGATTCTTTCCGGTGGGATCATGAATATCTGGATACCTGTTACCTCGTGAACATGTTTCGGTATCTCCTGATTTGATTATACTTGATGAATTCAATCATATGATTCTACGTACATCTAGCCACTTATATTTAACCTGCGCCGATCGACTCCTATTATTTACATCTGCAATTCTCGATGCAAAATAGCCGCACAGGTTGAAAGAACAGAAAGGTACTTTTTTGTACTGAAAAATTTTAGACCTTTTTAAAGAAGGAGCAACCAATTTATCTTTCTTCATAGGTTTAGACAGTTTGACAGCTTGAGAGGGTTTAGTTTATAGATAGAGGGCGATTTAAAATAAGAAATTGAGCTTTGCACAGAAATCAATGTCAGTTTATAAATCCAGCAAAATTTGGTGTCATTCCGAAAGCCCTCTATCTCTACAAGACTTACAAACTCTTAAGAAATACCTAATCAAAACAAAGAAATATATTGAGAATGATGAAATAGTGGTATTGGATAAAGTTTTTGGTTCGATTTTTAACTCAATTTTTAATGGTGAAGGTACGAACAATTACAGATCATTTGCATGTGATGTTTTGTCAATGTGGTTGGTAAGGTCTTGTCAAGTAATCTCACTCAATCCAAGGTTATATACCCCACAATTATCATCTTTTTTAACTATTGAGAAAGCGAACTATATGTTTCGGTATATTTTAGATTTTTGGAACGAAACGGGTGTGGCACTAGGTAACTCTTTGAAAGATTTATTCACTAGATTGCTTCAATTCTTAAACAAATCGTTACCAAGTGGAGTTAGAGAAGAATTGTATAAATCCTGGTTGACAAAATCATTAACTATTCCATATTCAATGAGAGTTCTATATTTCATGGTCGATAATTTATCAAAGGAGATTAAACCAGCTAGTTTTGTCTTAAATGAGAATCCAAATTTCATTAAAGAGTCGTTGCAATACATTTGGAGTAATGCACTTGCTGTGAGCATAGGGAAGACTGTGAGTAATCTATTGAAAGAGATCTATAACAGTGAGTTAAAACATAAAGAACAAAAATGGCTTCAAATTTGGCAACCAACTGTCCTCCAAGCTTTGCAAAATGATAAGTTGCGAAGACATATTGAGTTGTATATTTTACCAAACTTATTCAAACTTTCATCAAATTTAACAATTGATTTTATTAAATCCGTCGGCAATGAAATTTCTTTGTTATTAGGATGCGTTAAGATAGCTCAGGATCTGACGATAATAGATCCAATACATGAAAATACAAATCAGCCAATAACACCTTATTTGAAGAATATATTGGGTAAACAAGAAAATGCAAATTATAGATTAAGTATTTTTTCAATTATAATTGCTTCGCCTAAAGGTGCACAACCGATAAGTAAAGCTATTTATAAAGATGCTTTAGATTCAATTGATATATTCATGGCTGAGACCGATCTGGAAATAAGAAATGAAGCTCTGGGCTTGATTAGAACTTTTATAAGCAGAGTTAGAGATTCAAATTATGCGTTGGATAGAGATTTTAAAAAGCTGAAAGCTACAGGAAGTGATAAATTCACTAATGAGATAGTTGAGAAAATATCAATGGTTGAAAATGGTGCTAATTTTATCAATAAATTGATTGAAAAATTGATGTATAATTTAAAGCCAGGATCTTCCTATCAAAGAAAAAGTTTTTCTTACCAGATACTGATCAGTTTGATTACATCAGGGTTAGATAAAAGAGTCAACAATATTCATTACGACAAACATAAAAAATCAACTGATTATCCGTGGGACATGGAAATTTATAATGAGACTTTGCTCAGATTATTAATCGATAACATTTCAGATGATTTTGAAGATATTAGGTACCATTCAATCTTTATTTTATCAATGTCTCCAATTAGAATCGATAATTTTGTTGATTTGGATCTAGTATCTCAAAGATGTATACTTTTATTGAATAATATGAAAGGTAGAAGCGTTGATTCTGGAGGTCGGTTGTTCCAATTTCTGTTCAATTATTATCAAACAAACGGCAATATTGATAAATGTAACGAAATTTTGAATCAGTTGATAAACAACCTGTATAGAGGTATTCGATCTGCACAAATGGATTTATCAACAGCATGCTATAAGGAAAATATTCATGGATATTATGCAGCTTTGAAATTTATTTTCGAAGTTATCAAAGTTGAAAATTTTCCACAGATTAATGAAACTATTATCAAGAAAATAATTGGATGTTCTTCGAAAACATGGAAAATAGTGAAGTTTTTTTTGCAAGATAATTCACCAGAAGGTAATATGCCGGATGAAATGGAAGACACTTATAATGTTGAATTGGAGGCGAAGTATGGTAAAGGAACACAAGTCATATCTAGTTATTCGTGGAGATCGCTACGAGAATCAACTAGACTTCTAAAAACTTTATTAGACAGTTTTGAGTTGGAAGATGAAACAGTTTTCAGTATAGGTATTGATGTACTTGAGCAACTAGAAACAGTCAAACATAAAGGCGGATTTTCTTCGGTTTATCCAACTTTCATAGCATGCTGTAAACGTTGTAATAAATCTAATACTGGTTTATTAGAAAACTATCCAAATAATTGGTTGTCAAGCAACGTGGGACTGGTTCAAAGTAAGTCACAATTGATTACTAGAAGATCAGCAGGTTTACCGTTTATGATCACGGCTGTATTAACATCCAATCCGGACTTGATCGACTCAACTTTCAAATCACTGATTAGCATTGCTAAACTTCCGTTAGATTCGTCGGCTTCTATAACTGATCTGCCACAGGTTAATGCATTCAATTGTATTAAGACGATTTTCGTTGACTCGACATTATCCGATTATTCAATCGATTATATTGATCAAGCATTGGAATTAAGCTTGAATTCGTTTGGTTCAAAGATTTGGGCAATTAGAAATTGCTCAGTCATGTTGTTCACGGCAATACAAAACAGATTGTTCGGTACAAAGAAAGTAGCCAATAACGGTTCTTTATCAACGATTTCGGCAAGATTATTCTTTACCCGTTACAAGACCATTAAAAAAGTTTTATTTGATAGTTTAATTGAATCTAATGAGAATGATTTAAACGATGAAAATGTTGAGAAGATTTTCCCGATTTTAATCATTCTAAGTAGATTGGAAGCTGTTACCGGCAACGAGGATGAACTTGAAGATTTCAAGCCGTATGTTTTGAAATTTTTAGAAAATAAGTATTGGAAAGTTAGAGAAATGGCATCAAGATCCTTACCTGCTTTAATTGCAATCGACTCTTTGTTAATTGAATATGAAAATTTCTTCAATAATTTACAAGTCAATCGACTCAATTACAATAGAATGCACGGATCAATATTAGCGGTCAAAGAATTGTACGTTAGATCAACTTTAAATTCAATAAACAGTGATAATCGGAGATTGAATAATGAATTATTTAAAATGATTCAAGATAAACTACAGACTGTTTTGAGAATCAATTGTTACGCAATCAAATTAGCGTACTTCAAGCTGCTACAATTTTTCCAAGCTGAACTAAGTTCGAATGACGTTAATTTACTTGGTACTTGGTTCATTGAAGAAAGCGAGAAAAATGATAAATTAGATGGTTCGAAACAATTGGCATTACAAGAATGCAATTTAATTCTATTGAATTACTACAAGAATATACAAAACATGAGCGATTTAAAAGACGTTATTGAGCTTTCTTTCTATTCTTCCTTTTATAACGTCCAGATATCAACTATTGAATTTTGTGAATTGAATTTCAGTAGTCTATCGGTCGATATCAATTCAATGATATTGAATAAAATTTGGGAAATCTTGAAATTAAGTTCTTGGAAATTTATCAAATCCAAGCATATAAAATTACTTAAACTTTTAATGACTTCGACTAACGAGGAACAAGATAATAATGACTTGAAAGAAAAGATCGAAATTTTACTGTTGATAATTCACAATAGCTCAAATGAAGACATGAGACTGAATTCTTTGGAATCAATAGGTTCCTTAATCGGTAAACATGAGAAAATAAACAACACCACAAGTCACAGTGATGATTACTTTAATAGCTGGCTGAAACAGATAAAATACTTCGGTAAGGATGAAATGGAATTTACAACTAGATTATCATCGCTGAGGTCATTGATATCATTCAATGAAATCTATCACTCCATCAGCACCAAGCACTTACAAGACTTAGTCGAATTTAATCATATAATAAATAACGACAATGATACTGCTGAGCGAACAACCGCCAAAGGATATAAAGTCTTATCGATATTATTCAATTACCTATCAGACGACGATGAGGATATCAGACAAATTGCATCAGGTCATTTATCCAAATTCTTTGGATACGCATTCAGCTTAGTCCCTGCTGAGACTGAGAGAAAGCTATTCTTTTACTTCACCAAAACTTTAACCCCCGCTGAACTCAATGAATTACTCATATTCGACAATGACTTTGAATATTTGAGTTTCATATTCCCTAAATCTTTCAAAGAGCTGTTTACTAATGATGAATTGTTATTCAGTATAGAGAAACACAATTTTTACCGAAGCTCGATTTCAAGAAATGATCAATTATCAGATGCCCTCCAAAAAACAGATGATCAACAATCTATCACCAAGTTCGTTGAATTTTTGAACACGCAAACAAATGAGTTACTTGAAACTGTTGAGGGTTTGAACATTGGAAAAGACGGTTGCTTCGGGTGGCTAATGGATGAAGATAAATTTTCATTCGTTTATTGCCTAGTTGAAGATTTGATAGCTGTTGTTAAACTGGGATATAAAGAGAGAATTGATTTCTCCGGCGTCGAACGTACACTTGGTGGTGATGATATCCATCCGTTGATCAAACAAAAAGTGAAGCAGTTAATTGCAATGAACGACGACAACAGATGTACTCCTGATGGCAACTAGATATATTCTTTGTGTATATATTCAAGTAACATCTTGTCATGTGATCATGTACAATTAATTACAAATCGACTTCTGAAAAATGTAAGATGCAGCCGCACTCTGTATCTATTATTACTAAGATTAATAATTGTACATATATAGACGCAGTAAGAACTGTCGTACTACCTTTTTTCATTTTACCGAATGTTGGTATTATCTTGTGTCTATCTACCTATAAATACGAGCATAACCCCACCGTATTCACTTCAACGAACCGAACTCCCAAATATGAAACCCATTCTCAAAAGTAGTAATATATACAAAAGATTAGACAGTATAAAGAATGTCGAAAGAGCTTAATTTCACACAAGGAATAGTCTCCTATGACTTCCACACATACTACCGTCAAACCCACCCAACGGAGCCAGCAAAGGCAAGAAATTTGATATCTAAACTCCGTGCTGAGTTCGACACCCTAATTGAATCCGAAAAAATAAGAATCTATAAGTTCCACGATAATCCACTGGGACCACATCCTATCGGAATGGTTGAGTGTGATGTTAGAGACGCTGACACTTTCCTAAAGATGTTGCTGTGGTTTCAGATGAACCATGATGGGTTGAGCGTGTTGATACATCCTAGATCTGATAAAGGAGATTTGCTGGATCATACTGAGCATGCGTTGTGGTTAGGTGAAAAACAGCAGTTAATTACTGAGTTTTTACATGGTTAGATGAAAAGCATTATGAATATCAATATCAGTATGACGAGGCAGACTGTGTAATAATATAATAGCTCTTGGTATCAATAGATAAGCGTATAGTGTATTTTTCTTATTTTAATAATTTATGATTCCTATACGTTAAATAATTATCATAGGTGATGTAATAATAATAAAAAATAGAATTAGAAAAAACTAAAAAAAAACACATACAGAATCAATGAATGCGGGTTGGTTATTCAGTTAGCTGGTTATAAGTAGAAATAAAAAGAACACTAAAACGAGTAAAGAAATTAAAGCAAAAAGCAGTAAGTTAAAAAACAGTAATAAAACTAGACAAAGTTATAAAACGTAAACGAGCGAAAGTCAAAAAAAGTTGAAGGGAGTGTGCTGATGTAATAATAGGGGACAAGTGAATAATTATTGTTTGTTTGTGGGGTTGATGGTTGTTGTTGATTGGTATCAAGAGGAGATTAGATTGATTCTTCGTCACCGGTCTTTGGATCTCTTTTAATCTTAAAGAATCTGATTCCACCCTCGTTTGACGGTAAGGCACCTGGGTTTTGTTGTAAAAGTTCGGAATCACTTGGTTGGGATTGGCCCGGTATTGGACCTGAAGAACCTGGTTTATTTGACTGAGATGGTTGTTGCATCGAAGTTGGACCCATTGATAGGCCCATTTCCATTTCTTTTTGAGCGTTAGCATGTTCCCTGTGGAGCTTGTAAGCGTTGCTTATAGTCGAGCAACAAGATAAAAAGAAGACTAAAATGAAACAAGCCGTACCAGCCCATGATAAACCAAGAAGAGTGGCACCCAATTTAGCCCTCATATTGGCATCATGGAACTTAGTTCTTGCCAAAACGGTGACAGCAGTTTGGCAAGAAACACCGGTTATTGAAGTGATTAAGCCCAAGACAACAAAGAATGATAAAACTTGCCTCATTGCTAGCCAACAAGGTTGGAAAACAGAACAAATCAAGGAGATAGCAGCAAAGATCAATGACAATAAGATAAATGCGAATGAGAATCTTGATAAATAGTAGTAAGTGTCTCTATCGGTAACAAATGAGCTAGGTAAAGCGGTTGAATTGCCAAAGTTGTCCAGTGGGGATAGAGGGAAAGCTGGCCCCAAGTCGAGACAAGCACCATTTGAACTTGATTCGTAACTTTCAGGGCTACAGATACCCCAGAAAGTCCATCTCGAAACATCAAAAGCATCGGGAATGGAAGAAGTGTCGACACTTAACCAATACCATTTATTAAATGGAGAACTGTGAACAGAGCCTGAAAGAACAACGAATAAAAAGACAAGGGTAGCACCTGCCAATAATATTGAGACTAGTATTCTATTAATAAAAGTCAAATACATCATGTGTGTATGTATATGATATGAATAGGTATAGCTGTAAGATGTAGATATATATATGTATATATATATCTGTTAAGTTGTAGTTGTATCCAATTAATTGATTATATCAAGCAAAAAAAAAAGGAGAAACAAGAAAGAACCAAAGAGATATTTAAAAACAGAACCCAGAGAATATCAATTGAAATAAGCAGGTAACTAAAAACAGAAACAGTAAAATTGGCCTCTTGAAATTTGACAATTTGGGTTTTTTTTGGCATGGAACAAAAAAAACAAAACAAATTTTATCTGAGGGTTTCCCAATCAGGAAACATCAACAAAGAGCAGACCACAGCTGATTGTGTTGGCTGTCTTCGGTGGGTAGTGAAGGTTTCATTATATACACATGCTACATACTATATAGTATATAGCTTACAGTTGTATACATATACATATATACATAGTATTCAAGAATTATTACTTGTGCAGCCAGTAAGTATATTGACCTTTACAGGGTACCTACCCTCGATCCCCATGTAAATCAATTTCTTCTGGATCTGGTCATGTCAAAATTCCCTAAACGGATACGAGGCTCTCATCCTGCTTTTCACACTTTCCATTTAGTGAATATCTTTGACTAGTATACGATAATAAATTTTCATATGTTAACGTATATTCCTAGTATATATTAGGTATATATCCTAATTTATGTTTATAACGTACCTTATACGAAACTTATCTATATGAGTTGGACCGTACGCTAGTAAAACCAAGCCTCCTCCTTAATAAAAAAGACCACCAACAAATTAGCAAACAAACAAAAAAAAGCAAATGAAATGATTATGTAATCATTGACGTCATCGGCAGAAAAAAATAAACATGTAAATAAACAATTTTCAAAAAGTAAACACAGATTGATTTATCATGGCATCAAATCAGGATGCTTTTTTATTGAAACTGATGTTCAACTGAAGTTACTGTCAAATTAGACATCCGATACACTATCACCATGGAAGATTCCGAAATTGA
The DNA here is from genome assembly GCA_001600755.1 of Ogataea methanolica. Classification (NCBI taxonomy): domain Eukaryota; kingdom Fungi; phylum Ascomycota; class Pichiomycetes; order Pichiales; family Pichiaceae; genus Ogataea; species Ogataea methanolica. The sequence goes on from BCKW01000001.1 coordinate 3,459,344, forward strand.
GATTATTAGTCTCGAGTTATCTTCTTCTCCAGTTATTAAGAGGCCAAAGAAGTTGTCAAGTAATTCTTTAGCGCCAGATTCAACTGCCGTTATCACTGCTGCTTCCACGAAAAAAGCAAACTTTCATAAACATAAAGAAATACCCCAATCCCGTGAAAAATTGAAAATTTCAAACAAGAAGCATTCTCCTTCCATTAGCAAAGATCGGAATAAAAACAAGATAAAAGGTAGTGATAAAGACCTGTTCCATTCACCAACCAAGAATTCCAAAGCGATAAGAGATTCAAGTAGAAAGAGTCGGAACTCCTTCTTACAAGATGAAAACTGTGAACCAGAAACATTCTCAGATGACGCTAGAAATCACGGTAATAACAGCTATCCGATAAATGACTTATTTTCGTCTTCTTCCCCACGAAAATCACCTAAACATGGCCAACATGTAACGAACACCAAGACGCTGCCCAAAGTTTCTTCCACTTTATTTATTTCACAAGATTCCTCACCTATAAATTCAACTCCGCTTGATCCACCTAAAACTCAATCAATTATTAAAAGCAATGGCGATTTCTATGGTTCAAACAAATACCCTTCATCCCCAATTCAGCAAATAGACGATCATCCGATTATAATTTCAAGCTCATTGCCACTTCAACCGAAATCTAACTATCCTAAAGACGATGATGATGACGATAATGGTATACAAGTGGTTGATTTAATTTCGTCTTCACCAATTAGGCCAAAAGACAAAAGGTCAAAGGCCAAAAAATCAAGTACATCAATGGTTAAGAGTTCAGCTGTTTCTAGCGCAACGTCAAAAAGAAAGCTTGATGCTGAAGATTGGTTAGATGAGATATTCAGCCGCAAGCATAAAGCCGGTTCAAGATCATCTTCAGTAATATCTTCGGATATTATTTCAACACCTATAGTCACAACGTCAAGAGCTACCACTAGACCTAATACCCTACCGACAGCATCCGTAGCAAATAAACAGCCAATCGATAATCACAAACCATTCAGGGTATCACCGGTTCCAATCTCGAATAACATTGAGGTTATCAATCTAGACTCCGAAAATGATACAAGCTACATATCGAAGCCTATTCCAACTGTGCCTAACGACAACGAACATTCATACATCTCTGATTTTTCAACAACAAGTTCACAAGTTGAACGGTTTGCTCAATCCAATACCAATCAATCGTCAAAGCCAAGAATCACTGATGTTGTAAATCCTAAAATATCCAACCCTGTCCCAATACCTAAACGGTTGCGATCAAGCAGTGTTGCCAATTCGACAGATATAGAGTCGGAAGGTGACCATATATTCGTTGGGTCTATATACAATGGATTAACGAATATTCCGTTAGATATACCCAAAATTGATAACACAGCACCTCCAAAAAAACTGTCCTTCAACAACAATTTCCCGATATTGGACCAGCACGGTGATCCATTACCTTCGCTATCAACACGGAAGCTGGATTTCATGTTGAAAACTGCTAAATCAACGAACCCAAAATTACTCAACGAAGTTAATAAACGATCCCGCTCAAAAGAGGATTTCCAAAGCCGCATTGTTGCTAACATCGAAAGCAACTTATTCAACGCATTGAAAGAGATAAACGAAGGTTTTGAAAGTCTTGTAAAGCCTGTTAATATCGAAACTCTCGATAATGCTTACCCGATTATTCATTTTAAAAGAAAAGTTGATTCTTTGTATCATGTTACCAAAGGCTCGTTCATCCCAATTGGAAAACAGCTACTTTTCGCTGAAAAAGTAGTAGTTTTGTATTATCAAGCTAAAGATCTAGTCGACAAGATCCTTGATGGGTCAATCGATAATACTCTAACATGGGCGAGAGAGTCTAATCCAACATATCAAATAGTGATGATGATCAATGGCTACGATCAGTACTTGCAGAATGTAAAGACTCAGAGCAATAGAGTTTTCCAAACCCAAGTTATGAATGAGATTGAAAATGCTTCTAATGAGGCGCCACAACTACCACAACCTACCTCACCACCACCAGTGGCAACAACGAAAAGGAAAACGAAAAAGAAGCAGGAGAGTGGAAATATGCCCAAGATCTCAGTTGAAACATTAGTGAACAAACTAACAGAACTCGAGGTGATCCATAACGTTCACGTTATGCCCATTAAAGGCTTAAAAGAATTAGTTGTTTGGATGAAATCATTCTCATACACTATTTGTTCCAAGTATTACGATCCGTTGGAAAGAAATGCAGAGTTATCAACGATCGGTACTATTAAATCAGGTTCAGACTCAAGCGAATCGTATTTAGAGTCACTAAAACAGTTCAAGTATGTTGTTGATGGGACAGCAAAGACCCTGAGAGATAAATTTGGTAGTTTTTTGGAGCTTTCGAACAGGTTTATGGAAGGTGGCAGTTTGGGTGGTAGTTCGTTTATCAGAAGTGATGTCGAACAAAACTTGAGAAAGGTCTTCATGGCTGATGATCCTGATGATTTAATAAATGAATGATGAAGAAAAACTTATGCATATATATGATGTATATGTATACAAGAGAAATGGGACAGACATGCTATATAAATATACCCGAGCCGAAAACCATTGATGCCATCCCTAGTTCAAATCATTCATCACAAACACAACGAAAACAGCGAACATTCAATTACCTAAATTCTACTTTTTTTAGTTCGTAGAGATTTAATATAAGCGATTTTTGAAAACGATCTGAATTAAAATTAAATTAGGATATTGATGTTAGTAATTACACAATCATTTCATTATTAGAAAAAGGAGTTAATTAATTAAGAAACAACTGACTTTAAAACTTGATAATCGTCATCGTTAACTTCATCTTTAATACTTTCCAAATGCTTGACAACTGTACTAATTGAATCCATTTCTTCTTCGTCGAACTTATACTGGTTTGAAATCAAAGTGCTCAACAAACTCAAAGTCATATCAATGCACCCAATATGTTTATCGTTTTCATCTTCTTTATTGAAATCCAACACCGTTAGCAGATTTTTAACGATTTGATTATCGTGAATTTGCTTCAATTTCTCATTTTTGTCAATAGCATCCAAGTCTTCGTTCAGTGTGAAAACCGAAAGCAAAGAGTTTATTAAACTTAAGGTTCTCAACTTTAGTTTATTTTGAGTGTTTGCATTATCGTGCAATAATCTGGTCACTATTTGCCAACCTTCTAACTCGCTGAACAGCTTATAACCGTCATTGTTGTGTCTGATAATATTCGATAACGCATACAATGCCTTCAATTGAACCTCATCGTTGTAATTACCAACTGATAAATCAATCAACTTCGTCATCCCATGGTTTTCATCACTGGCATACTTTAAATAATTCTTTTGACTAGTTGGATTGTTTTGAACGGACGTTCCAATAATACTACATGCAAAACAAACAACTTCTAAATTCGAATCGTTCAATAGGCTCAATAAAGGTTCCCAAAGTTTCAAATTCTCAATGTTATTCGCATTATCTAAGTTTTCAATCAACATTTCGAAATTATCACATGAGACTAATCTATTATCTATTTCGTTTTCCTTATTTATCATACTGTCCATATTTTGTTTCATTAACGTTGGTTCATCTGCTTGGGCACCAAATAATTGGGCAAGTAGTTTTGGATCTGGGGCTCCGATTCTGTCTTTGGCTTCTTGATCGTTGGATTGCTGTGCGATTGACCAGTTTAATAATTTTTCCATTTTGTATGCTTGTATTTGTATATATTTGTATCTTAGCGCTGAATTTAATGCTTTATTTCCAAAACTTGGAGATCTGAGAGTAATGTTAGCTTGACAAGTATTTATATACGAACTTAAAGGTCTACTAAATCTTACCGAATCCTCTGGAAAATGCTAGCAAAATCGAAAAAAAAAAATCTTCTGAGGTCGCGTGTTTGAGATCACGTGATGTGATTTTGAATTTCTTATTGGTTTTGGGTCTAAAATCAACATCAAAATTATCAGAACAAGAGATGGAATCAAAACTTACTTGTTTCTAGCTTATAGATAACGCCTAGTTATTTAATTCTTTTCGAAGGACAGCATAAAAGGATGGATGCTATAGCGGACCGAGCATTCTCTGATTCTACAACGGCGGCTTCCTATTCAAGTAGTCGTCATCATCAAGATGAAACTCCATCTTTACTAACCGTACTACTTGACATCAACCCATTAGAATGGAAGAAATTAAGTGATGATCCTAATAATAGTGTCACGTTGAAGAAAGTGATGAATTCCTTGTTGGTAATGTTGAATTCGCATTTGAGTCTAAATAGTTCTAATAAAGTTGCGTTATATGTTTACAACGGTTTCAAAATTGGAGGTAAGTTGATATATCCAAAGATTGAATCATCGGTTGATAGTAGCAATAGTAAAGGTGAAAGAAGTGCAAAAAAGGGCTCTAATTTACTTTTATCCAATGGTATGTATAGACAGTTCAGAATCATTGACGGTTCAATATTGGATGATTTAGACAGTATAATAAGATCTGAATTTGATTCAATCAAAGAGTTGATTAACGATGATCCATCGCAACATATCAAAGGTACATTATCCGGCGTGATGTCAATGGCATTGAATTACATAAACAAGCTGAAAATAGTTGATGACCTAGGCACGAACACCTCGAACATGAAATCAAGGATTATGGTAATTAATATATCTGATGATTCTACGTTACCGTACATATCGATAATGAATACCATTTTTGCTTCGCAAAAAATGAAGATTTCAATTGATGTTTGTAAATTAGGCTCAAACTCAACTTTCTTACAACAGGCTTCCGATCTAACGAACGGGATTTACATCTATATCAAGAATCCAAATGGTTTAATCCAGTATTTGACAACTGCTTTATTTATAGATCCGTCATTAAGACCAATTATCGTCTTGCCGACTAATGCATCTATTGATTTTAGAGCATCTTGCTTCATAACTAATAAGATCATTGATATCGGATACGTTTGCTCGGTCTGTTTGTGCATATTATCCATTATTCCAAACGATGAAAATTGTCCAACTTGTCAATCTAAATTCGATCATGATTTGATTATTAAATTGAAACGAAAACCTAAAGTTTTACCATTGGTTAATACTAAAAAGAGAAAGATGTGACTATTTCTGTCTCTTAAATTAATGCCTTTAGATATGTGTACTGTACGAATAATAAGAAAAAGCTTAATCTATAACGAAAACAGTAATAAATTTTGGTTAAAAAGAAATAATAGCGTACTTATTTATATAGATAAATTATAGGACGCTCATAAAGAACTGAAAGTCACTTGCAAAGTGTAAATAAAGCTTTAAAACAGGGTTAAAAAGAACAAAAAGGCATCTTACCTTTCTTTTGAAAAGTGAAGATTAGATCAATTATCATCATTGACTTATTCAGCATCGGGAACAGATTCAGGAGCGCTTTGGGGAGTTTTACCAATACCACCTATACCAGGGAAGAATAGGTCCATATAACTGGTACCTAAAGCAAACAAAGCAAACATGATTCTGAAAATTGGAGGTTGAGAATCATCATCCTTGGCTTTAACCAAAGGGGTATTCAAATAAGCTTGAACACCCAAAAATAAACAAGCCCACGCAATTGGCTTTGATTTCATGAACATTGCAACCATTGGCAAGTTTTGGGCCGCAAAATTCGATGCAACATTTCTTGGTGGTGGTGGAACATGAACGTATCTGATTGATTAACATATATATATGCATGGATATAGAGGTTAATGTTAGTATATTAGACTATGGTAGGTGTCATTCGGATAAAGTGTAGAAAAGTAAAGATACTCACTTTTTAACTAATTCTGCACGCTTGACGTCTTTAACCATTATTTAGGAACTGAAATATATATGTGTGTATGGTGTGCTTACTACAAGAGTGTGTCTTGTACAGCTGAGTCAACTAGTGAATTGTCGGCCTGAGTGCAGTTGAATTCTACCACTATTCTTATTGAGTTGATTGAATTGATTGTATTCATTGATAGAACAAAACGTCGGGGTGACGTGGCTGGTGAAACTCTTTGTGGCGCATTCTCTTCCTCTACCTCCGTGGCTATGCTTTACACCTCGCACCACTGTTCCTATCCCTCTTTCTTAATTTCCTCTCATATTTTTTCTTGCAAGAAGAAAACGCGGTTGGAAAATGTTGGAAAACTTCGGAGTCGTTTAACGCTTCTTGTTCTTTTTTCGGTATACGACATTTTTACACCTGATTTTTAACGGTTCATTTAGCTTTTGTCTCTTTTGTCTCTTTTAACTTACTAATCGTCCTTCAATTCGTCCCAATTCCTCTTCGTCCACTACTACACTTCACATAGATTACTCAAACCTTACCATCCCGAATTTTATTTATTCATTTATTTATTTGGTACTACAAATTCTTTCCGATCCCCTTCCCACTCTTTTTCCCATTTAATTTATTCATTTGTTTGTCCATTTAAGTTTGTTACAATTATATCCCTCCATTCAATCGATATATAGTATCTGGAAAAAAGTGTAAATATATATTCATTTGGCTAGCCTTTTCATATATCTAACAATTTGGACAAAGCATCCATAAATTCAGTATTTGTAAGTCTTTTTCCCCTTTGCTCAAGAGCACTATATTTTGTTTGTACGAGTTTAATACTAACTATATTTTTTTTGCAGTTTCCCTCTCATCAAATCTATTTTCCCTCTCACCACATTCCCCTCCTTTTCCCCTCCCCAGGCCATCGTCCTCTTCCTTCATAAGCAAACTAAAAACTACATTCATAAAGAGAAGAAGAACAATGTCATCAATCATAACTGAAACTTCTGCGTTGTTGGCCAAATTCTGTGCTAACCGCCCAATTCACGTTATCATTGGAACAGCATTAATTGCATCAATCACATACCTCTCCATCTTTGACTACTATGTTTCATCAACAAATATAATTAATAACAACATTGCAGCAACTTATTATCATCCGTATGCTCATTCATCTGATTACGACAACTGGGTGCCGGTTGATGATTTTTCGAAATATTCAGATGTGGATGATCATTACAGTCTAGCCTCTTTCAAATTTAAAAAATCAAAGAATAGCATTTCTTTACCAAGCAGTGATTATTTCATTAATTCAAGTGAAGGCGATGAAAAGATCTTGTTAGTTAATTTCCAAGAAACCGAAAATGTTTTAGAAAACTTGACTCGTTTAATGAGTGAAAATGGAGTTGAATTTAAAGTCAGAAACGTTAACAGAATCGGTCGATATTACGAATACTTAAAGCAATTGGTTTTTAAATTCAAATCTTTAATAAAAGGTGCTGAACCGTTCGATATAATTTTAGTTGCGCTAGCTTACGTTTCAATGTGGCTTACTTTTGCTCAATTATTCTTTGAAATGAAAAAATTAGGTTCAAACTTTTGGTTAGCATTTGGCTCTTTACTAGCATCTGGATTTTCATTCTTGTTTGCATTGGCAATTGTCACAATCTTCATGAATTTGAACATACCATTGATTTCGTTAACAGAAGGTTTACCGTTTTTAGTTACCACAATTGGCTTCAAGCACAAGATCGCATTCACAGAACCAGTTATTAAAGCTTTGAACAATGGTAACAAGCAAGATGTTTCAATTGTTATCAGTGATATCGTTAGAAATAAAACCGCATTTCCTTTGATTAGAGATCAATTGATCATTGCCGCTTCTTTCTTATTGTGCTCGATTTTGGCACCAAACCTAACAGGTTTAGTCAACTTTTGTATTTTGGCTGGAATTATTTTAATTGTTGATTTATTCTTTACATTCACATTCTATTCTTCGATCCTATCTTTAAAAGCGCAAATAAATAAAGTCCACAAACAAATTGAGTTGAAGCAAGTGCTAGAAGAAGATGGTATTGACGAAACTACTGTTAATTCAATTGTTACTTCTTCAAAAACGTCTTTATTCCATCATGATAAAAGTATTGTTACGTTCAAAATTGCCATGATTGTTGGATTCTTAAGTTTGCATCTATTTGCTTTAGGTACTTCATGGTTATATGACGATGTTTCTGATTTCGACTCTTCATTTGAGGTTGTTTCGTCAGATTTGTCGCCAGCTTTATCAAAATCCGTTGTTAATTCAATCCCAATTGGTAAAAAGGGTACTTTAGTGACAATCTTACCAAATAAGATTTACGCTGAAGTCAACTATTTCACTAGGTTTGAAGACTTCACTTTAACCGTTTTCGAAAGATTATCGAAGGCTATAAGAGATCCATTGGTTAGTAAATTCTTATTTGTTTTGGCTGGTATTTCAGTTGCAATCAATGTTTACTTATTGAATGCTGCCAGAACACAATTAGCCGATGTCAACCCTCCTACACCAAAAGAAAAGAAGAAGCATCAACGTTCGTCAAGCAAGCAAATAGATTCTACATTTGTTAAGGTTCCGACTCCCTCAGCAGCTCAAGTGGTTAAAGAAGAAAACAAACAAATTATTATCAGCGATAACTCATCAAAAGATAATTTCAAAGAAGCTCAAATCGTTGATGAAAATTCTTCTAGTGATGAACAATCGCTAGGTTCAGAATCATTGTCGATTAGGCCATTAGATGAATTAACTGAGATCCTGAAAGCAGGTAACGTCAAGACCTGCATTAATGAGGAAGTCGTTGAACTGGCTACATCGGGTAGATTGCCATTGTATGCGTTAGAAAAACAATTAGGTGATAAATCTCGTGCTGTTGTAATTAGAAGAAAGGCAATTGCCAAATTAGCAGATGCCCCTATTTTAAATACTATTAAGTTACCCTACGAACACTATGATTACGATCGTGTGTTTGGTGCTTGTTGTGAAAATGTTATTGGCTTCATGCCAATTCCGGTTGGCGTGGCTGGTCCATTAATCATTGATGGTGTTCCATATCATATTCCAATGGCTACTACAGAGGGTTGCCTAGTTGCTTCCACTATGAGAGGGTGTAAAGCAATCAATGCCGGTGGTGGAGTTCAATCTGTTTTGACTAACGATGGTATGACTAGAGGTCCTTGTGTTTCATTCCCAACTTTATCAAGAGCTGGAGCGGCCAAGATTTGGTTGGATTCTGAAGAAGGACAGAAAAGAATCAAATCCGCTTTCAACTCTACTTCAAGATTTGCTAGATTACAGCATGTCCAAACTGCAATGGCTGGTACTTTATTGTTCATTAGATTTAAGACAACTACTGGTGATGCTATGGGCATGAATATGATTTCCAAAGGTGTTGAGTACTCGTTGAACTACATGGTTAGTGAATGTGGATTTGACGATATGGAGGTTATTTCAGTTTCCGGTAATTATTGTACCGACAAAAAAGCAGCTGCCATCAATTGGATTGAGGGACGTGGTAAATCTGTTGTTGCTGAAGCTAGAATTCCTGAAGATATAGTCAAGAAAGTTTTGAAATCTGACGTTGATGCGCTTGTGGAATTAAACATTTCCAAAAACTTAATTGGCTCAGCAATGGCCGGCTCAGTTGGTGGTTTCAATGCACATGCTGCTAACTTGGTCACTGCTGTTTTCTTGGCTACGGGTCAAGATCCGGCACAAAATGTTGAATCGTCAAATTGTATTACATTAATGAACAAGTTGCCGAACGGTGATTTACAGATCTCGGTTTCAATGCCATGTATTGAAGTTGGTACGATTGGTGGTGGTACCGTTTTAGAGCCACAAAGTGCAATGTTAGAACTGTTGGGTGTTAAAGGGCCTCATCCAACTGAGCCTGGTGCGAATGCTAGACAGTTGGCTAAGATTGTGGCCTCTTCTGTTTTAGCTGCTGAATTATCTTTATGCTCAGCTTTGGCTGCTGGTCACCTTGTTCAATCTCACATGACTCACAATAGAAAAGCGCCAATTCCATCTGCTGCCCCTCAAACCGCAGCTATTGAAAATGGAATTACTAATACCAAAGAAGATGTTGAAAGATTGAAAGATGGTTCCAAAATTTGTATTCGTTCATGACGAAAAGAAGAAGAAGAAATCCCTATCTTTTGCTATATTCTGTTTTTGTGCTCTTTTGCTACTACTTTTCGTTTTCTTCTACTCTGATTTAAAAAATTCATTCATATAATTTAATTCCTCTACTTTTGTGTTTTTTGTCTCACTTTGTTTGTTGTTCTTTCTTCTCTTCTTTCTCCTTTGATTTTGTATATTTTTACCCTTACATTACTTATTCCTTGTGTTCATATATTCATCATATTCATACACATCTTGTCTTTAGAGATGGTTTTCATTTTTAATATTTTCCCTGCCTTCCCCCCCTTCCTTTTCCACCCCACCTAAATATTATCGTTTTATTCACTTTCTGTATATATATAAATATATATGCTGTTTTATTGCTATCTATCTATCTATCTATTTACCTTCCTATCTATCTATTTATTTATTTCTTTATCAATTAATTAATCAGTTCATTTATCTATCTGTCCTTACTATCCGTATTTCCGTCTTTATCAATTTTAATTCCTATCCTATCATCAAAATAGGTCCTGGTAAGGCTGTGCACATTCTCTGGAGGGCCGCGGAGCAATCAAATCGGCAGCCATTTATCCACTGATTTCCTTATTTACTTGACAGTCAGGCACACACCATGTTCCTCTCTTTCCAGTACTTTCTCTAACTTACAAGCACATTGTTACTCACCAGTTAATATTCAACCTCAGTTGTCTGCTTTTGGATCTTGTTTTTCAGCACCTTCAAATTACGTTCTACTTATCATTCGCTTCACTGCTGACCTATTCTCTAAATTTCATTACAGTTTACTGCTTTTTTTGTTTTGACAGTTATAAATTAACAGAATTCCGTTTCTCGATTGAATTGGCATAACATCAACAAAATATAGATAAGGACATTTTCCCCCCTAAGCTCAAATAAAATCACTTAAAAGAATGACTAAATCATCAGCTAATTTATTGGATGAGCTATCACCAACAATCGCTACAACTGCCGATTTCAAGAAGCTAAGGCCATCCAATTTCCAAAATGAAGGCTTCAAACTCTCAGGTCGTATATTGAACTGTATGACACAGCTACCAAATCAGATTTATAGAACAAAGGACAACCAATGGGATGTTAAACCTTTGAGGGGTTCCTCTGCATTATATGCTTCGAATCAGTTTTTGAACGATGAAACTGAATGGGATACTCACTTGATTGCGTGGACTGGTGAGCTGTTTAGTCACAATGAATCTGTCCCACATTCAATACCAACAAATTCACCGCTAGAGAATGATCCATTGTATTTAAACGATGATGATAAAATAGAAGTCACTGCTAAGATCCGTGAATCCAATAAATCCAACAATATTCACCCTGTTTGGTTATTGAGAAAAGACCAAGAACGGTGGAGAAAATATGCAGAAAATGTCATTTGGCCAATATTCCACTATATGCAAAATCAGCCTAATGACGGTGTCGAAGAAAGTGGTTGGTGGCACGATTATGTTAAGTTTAACGAGGCTTATGCTGCTAAAATCAAAGAGATTTATAAGCCTGGTGATATCATTTGGATCCATGATTACTATTTATTGCTACTACCACAGATTTTGAGAATGGAACTGCCAGGTGCATTCATTGGTCATTTCTTACATGCTCCATTCCCATCTTCAGAGTATTTCAGATGTTTATCAAAGAGAAAGATATTGTTGGATGGGATGCTGGGTGCTAATCAATTGGGCTTCCAGAGTTATTCATTTGCCAGACATTTCATAAGTTGCTGTGCTAGATTGCTGCAATATGAAGTTACGCCAACATCAGTCCACGTTCATTCGTCAAAAGTTAAAGTTGTTACTTTCCCATTGGGCATTGACGTTTCCAAACTAGAGGATGATGCATTTACCCAAAACGTCGAAGAAAAAATAAGTACTCTAAGACAATTGAACAATAATAGAAAGATTATCATTGGTAGAGACAGATTGGACTTAGTTAGGGGCGTTGTTCAGAAATTACAAGCATTTGAAATGTTTTTAGACATGTACCCAGAATGGGTCGGTAAAGTTGTTTTAATACAAGTTTCATTTAAACCATTCTATCATAGCTCAAAATTAGATAAAAAAGTCAACGAATTGGTTTCTATCATTAACGGGAAGTACGGCTCTTTAGATTATACACCTGTTCAAAACTACAACATGAGAATTGAAAAGGATGAATACTTGGCGCTATTGAGAGTTGCCGATTTATGTTTGATCACATCTATTAGAGACGGTATGAATACAACTGCCTTGGAATACATTGTTTGCCAAAAAGAATCTAAATCTCCTTTGATTTTATCAGAATTTAGTGGAACAACAACGGTTTTACAAGATTCGATTCAAGTCAACCCATGGGATTCCGTTGGTGTTTCAAACACTATCAATGAATGTTTACTGATGTCAGATGAAACTAAAACTGACATCGAATCAAACCTTTATCAAGCAGTTTGTAAAAATACGAATCAAGTCTGGACTTACCACTTCTTAAACAATTTATTGATTAATATCGGTAAATCGAGTTCGAAGCATGGTACTCCATACCTGAACAAGCCTTTATTGTTGAACAACTTCAAGGTTGCTAAGCATCGTTTATTCCTGTTTGATTACGATGGGACGTTAACTCCAATCGTGAGGGAACCAAGCGCTGCTATTCCATCTGCAAGATTGTCTAATACTTTGAAGAATCTGGTTAAAGATCCAAGAAATGAGATCTGGATTATCTCTGGTCGTGATCAAGAGTTTTTAGAAAAATGGATCGGTGCAAATTATCCAGAGATCGGTTTGAGTGCCGAGCATGGTTGCTTTATGAAAAAGGTTGGTCATAAGGATTGGATCAATCTAGCAGAAAGCTTCGACATGTCATGGCAAACTGTGGTTGAAGAAATCTTCCAATCGTACACTGAGAAGACACCTGGAACTTTTATTGAAAAAAAGAAAGTTGCATTAACTTGGCATTATCGTAAAGCTGATCCCGAGCTAGGCTTGTTCCAATCTATTAAATGCAAAGAAGAACTAACTTCAAAGCTGAAATCCTATGACGTTGAAGTCATGTCAGGTAAAGCAAATTTAGAAGTGAGACCTAGTTTTGTTAACAAAGGTGAAATCGTGAAACGATTAGTGTTATGTTCAAATCCAATGACGAAAGAAGTCAGACCCATTCATAGCATTCCTGATTTCATTATGTGTTTGGGTGACGATACAACCGATGAAGATATGTTTAAGGCTTTGAACCAAATCGAGTCAGACTGGAAAGATGATAACGTTAATACAAACTCGTTTGGTTCTTACGGTGTTTATCCTATCACAGTTGGACCAGCTAATAAAGAAACTGTGGCTAAAGCGTATTTAAGTGATCCAGCACAAGTTCTGGATACTTTAGGTTTATTACTTGGACAAGTTTCGTTGTTTGAAACTGGTGGTACTGTTAAATTGGATGATAGAGGTCATTTGATAGATTCTGAAAGTTCACATAAATCCCAGTTGGCTAGAAAAGCCTATGAAATGAAGAAAAGTCAAAGTGAAGTTTGAATGCTTGAGTATTGTATTTGAATTCTTTGTTCTGTTGTTTTTTCTAATAGATAAATACATAAATATATATACAATTATTTTAGACATGCACAATAGATCGTACTCCCTGAATCTCCTTCTTTTCCTTATCGCAGGTCGATCGACTCAGTTTCAGTGCGTCGCTTAGAGAAAAGCCGGCAACTCCGAGTCGCATTAATACTTAACTTACCCCATATACAACAATTAATTCCAGGTATTATCTACGCATATCTATACATTTTAGTACGTTCTGGTCTTGTACGACTCTATACGACTCAGTACAACTCTTTCCTGTTCCCATACCAAACACAGGCATACACTTCACTTCCGCTAGTTTCGGAAACAACATAATTGATCATTTCTTTGAATTGCGCTAATCCTGACTTTTACTCAAATACAAGAATTTTTCCATTCATTCCGGAATTTTAAGCAACCTAGAAACCCTTACTTTTACCACTGTTAACTAGTCAATTCTACGTGGTCTCATATAATGACTGAACCATTTCCAAGTCCATATGGGAACAATAACCAGAATTATGGATCTATGAACAACTCTACCGATGACTTTTTGGCGAATTTACTTGGGACTGGCAGTACCAGAGCAAGTTCAAGAAAGAACTCACTTTATTTTGGTAATCATGGAGGAAGCTCTGATAATTTGCACAGCAGGGTCAATAGATCCAGAAGCTTAACAGAGTCTATTGCTAATTCAATGATATATGCGACTAATGCAACAATAAGACAGATCCAAAGGCAACGGTTCGTTTCGTTTTGTATATTTGGATGCATCTTTATGTTCTTATTCAATTTGATCTTCCTACCAAGAACTTCATTGGACAGAGATCTCCGAAGAATTCACGGGGAGATATTGACATTTGATGATTGTTCAAGATTATTCTTGACACATTTGAATTTTAAGAATAATGTTGAGAAATACATGGATTTTTCGCAAAACGAAATGCATATACCTGGAGAAAACTATGAATCACTTGAAGAACTATTCAAAACAGATTTCAAATTCCACACGACAACTGATAAATATGAAACTTGGGTTAGTAAACCACTTGACAATTCACTTTTATTGAAAAATGAGGATGGTGAAGTTGTTTATCAGGCGAATTTAAAAGAATCAAATATGCTTTCTTTCCATCCATATTCTGCAAATGGATCAGTCAATGCTCCATTTATGTTCGCCAATTATGGGAGACTGGAAGATTTTGAAAAAATTAAAAAAGCTAAAGGTTTATCAATCAAAAATAAAATCGTTATAATACGATCAGGCTTACTCCATACAAGTAGAAAAATCCAAAATGCGCAAGAAAATGGTGCCATCGGAGTGATCATCTATCCTGATCCCTATGATGATGGCGAATTCACCACTAAGAATGGCTACGAATCGTTTCCTGATGGCAATGCAAGACATCCAAATGCGATTAACAAAGAAACTGCAAATTTCGTCATTGATCAACCTGGCGACCCAACAACACCTGGTTGGTCTTCCACTCTATTTTCCCATCGTGTAAAGCCAAAAACGATTCCTAAGATTGTTTCAGTTCCAATTGGTTACGAATCCGTTGAACCAATATTGAAGATGTTGAATGAAAATAAACAAAGCCCTGATTTCGGTTGGAAAGGAGATTTAACTGATTTCAACTATATTCCTGGTCCATCTGTTGGTGGATACACTTTAGAGCTAACCAATTTAGTTCAGTTCAAAATTAAGCCAATATATAACATCATTAATGAAATCAGAGGGGTTATGAAAGATGAAGAAATTATAATTGGAGCTTCAAGGGATTCTATCGGTGGTATGGGCGGTGCAACTAATGGACATGCTGCATTATTAGAGTTAGCCAGAGGTTTGAATGAGCTAGTGAAGTTGGGTTGGAAACCGTTAAGAAGTATCAAATTAATTTCATGGGATGGATCCAGTTATGGATTTTTAGGATCTACTGAATTTGGAGAGTTTCATGCAAATCAATTAAACAGAAATGCAATTGTTTATTTCAATTTGGATACTATAAATGGATCAAAATTGAAGATAGAATCTAATCCATTGTTTCATAATTTGCTTGATAGAGTTTTGAAGCAGGTGATGTTCAATGAAAGAAAATCATTGCATACACACTTCAAAGAAATGAATTCGACGATCGATTTGATATCTTCTGAAGTTGGAGATTATTCTGTTTTCCAAAATCATTTGGGTATTCCTTCTCTTAACATTGGTTTCCAAAATGATCCTTCTCGTGATCCAGTACCATATTATAACTCAAAATACGATTCTTTAGATTGGTTCAATAAAATCGATCCTAAATTCAATTATCCAAATCTAATCTCTCAATTTGTTGGCTTGGTTGTTGTAAATCTAAGTGAAAGAGAAATACTTCATATCAAGACGTATGATTACTTCAATATCGTTGAAAAGAAGTATTCAAAGCTTTCAAAGGAAATTCCAGGCCATTGGATGGACAGAATATACGACGATACTTCCAACACGAAGTTAGTTGATCAACTTGATCACATTAACAAATTGTTTGAGAAATTATTGGTTAAAGCCACCAAATTCGATGCCAGTTTAGATGCATTGCAAGATGAAATTTTACAGGACTACCCGTGGTTTAAATTGTATATTAAGATACGTACTGCTATTAGGATCAAGGTTGCAAACTCCAAGATTCGTTCTATTGATCGTATGTTCCTTTCGGGATTGGCTGATAATTCCGGAGAAGGTTCATTAAAGGGAAGAACTTGGTTTAAACACTTAATTTTTGCTCCTAACTTTACTACCGGAAAAGGAGTGGAATTGCTGCCTGGTCTGATTGAGAGCCTAGATGACTTAGATTATGATCAATTTGTTCGTAATTTGTATCTTTTGGGTGAATCGTTGTCCAAACTGGATGCAAAGTTACTTCTATGATAGAAGAGGGGTGTATACTTATATAAAGAATCCGTCCAGTCGATCGACTTTGAACATTTTACCCGGCTCTCGAGATTTCTCCAACTATTCGCAGATGAGTTTCTCTTGCAGTTATTGCAAGCTTCCGGCTTAGTTAGTGTAAGTATGTCAAGAACGTATCATGTGGATCAATTGTAGTACTCAATTATAATATACTTAAATCCATTCAAGCGTCATATTATATTAACAATGTTCAACCTATCCAAGAGATCATTTTCCACTTCTTCCTCAAGATTAGTCAAATGTTACTTTGACGTTGCCATCGGTGGTGAAAAGCAACCAAGAATCATCTTTGATTTATACGACAAGCAAGTCCCAAAAACGGCTGAAAACTTCAGAGCTTTATGTACAGGTGAAAAGGGTTTCGGTTACAAAGACTCCATCTTCCACAGAGTGATTCCTCAATTCATGTTACAAGGTGGTGACATCACCCACCACAACGGTTATGGTGGTAAGTCTATCTACGGCTCTAGATTTGCTGATGAAAACTTCGACGTCAAGCACACCAAGCCAGGTTTATTATCCATGGCTAACGCCGGTCCAAACACCAACGGTTCTCAATTCTTTATCACCACTGTCCCATGTTCTTGGTTAGACGGTGCTCATGTTGTCTTTGGGGAAGTTGCCGAAGGTTACGATGTCGTTAAGAAGATTGAATCCGTTGGTTCTGCATCTGGTAAAGTTTCTCAAGAAATCAAGATTGTTGAGTCTGGTGAATTAAAGGACTAGGTTGTTCTTTGAAATGAAATTGCTCAGTAAAAACAAAGAGTTGTTATGTTAATGGTCTCTATCAATTAGGTTTAAGTTGCGTTTATTTTCTTTTATCTTTCTTATACATAGTTACAATACAAAAAAAAAGAATTAAGGGCGATTTGTATATATCTAATTTCCCCCCTATATGTGAATAACAGTAAATTTCAGTAAGTCAGTCCCAGCTAACTGTCCCGTTTATCTATCCGCTAGAAACCGGAGGAATGATAACCAACTCGTCATCATTTTCCAAAACAATATCATTCCCCAAAACATCAGCGGGCAGTTCTCTATCAAGTGTCAAATACTCATCTTTTAATACTATTCCACAACAACTAATAATAAAGTCAACAAATTTGGAAGTATATGCCTCACCAACCTTCTTTAGTATGGTACTCAAAGTGACAGTTTGATCATCTTTGAAATTATAAGTATCCATTGTTTTATCATTTGTGAAACCTTTTGCTGGTCCGAAATATTCAATCGTTATGGTTATCATTTTCAGTGTGTATTGATTATCTTTAGCTGTATGTTTGATATGCTGATCATTGATTCCGTGTTTTAATAATCTTCTTGAAATTCGAAGGATTAAGCAGCAAGCAAGCAGGCTGTCTGTTGAGCTCCTGGCTGCCTTCATTTTCAGAATCGCATAATCCTCCGCACAAAAATATTCACTATCACCGAGAAGGAGTTTTTGTTTCTATTCAGTGATATAACTTCGATTATAAATTTCTTTAACACATTTGCTCATCAAAATTTATCATTAATATTATACAGTATATATTTCAATAGGAACGCTACAAGTAAATTGAATCTGATTCATATGATCATCAAACCAACCCCTATACGACATTTCCATAAAGTCAATCGAATCAAAACATTATCAAATAACATCAAAATCATTCGTCATTTTCAACATCATCTGATTTTTGGTACTGATTATTCCCATCGACATCATCCAACGACACATCCTGTTGAATCTTCAACAGCTCTTGTCTTTCCGCTTCTTTCTTCTCAATTAATACTTGGAAAAGTGTATGTGAACTCATGAACAAGGATGCTTGCGATTTCCCCAGTTTCTTGATAGACTCAAACTGCTTCGCAGTCTTGTCTGAATGCGCCTGAAGTTCCATCAAGTTGTTCTGGAGCTCGGTAAGTTGATGGTTTAAGTGACTGATGTCTCTCTCTCTTGTAGTGGATGTCATCTTTATATTGGTGATCTTGGAGATCTGTATATAAGTTTTTTTGATAAGTTAAATTGGGCTCCCGATTTTGTCTATTATGGTGGTGCCTTGTGCAATTAATTGATTGTCTTTGTTCCAATACCACTGACTAAGGCACACACATTGATATACAGATGGGATCAAGCCATTTTGGTTATATTAACTAACCGTGTTTACTTGTGTTTCCAGAATACGCGCCTTAAAAGCTGGGATTATTGAACGTGTTGTCTGAGATGACAGACTTGTATTGCAACACATTCTTTGTCATGAAGAATTTCTGTGGTTCTCCTCCATTATTTGCAAAGTCTACAAAAACAGCTGAAGGCTTCTAAACCTTATAATTCGAATATAAAGCATCATTATATATGTACAGTTAAAGAATAAACATGGAAAAAAATTCATAGAATTATTTAGATTTAAGAAAGAAAGGCAAGTTTTAATACAAAAGCAAATACAGAATATAAAAGAAACTAAAGGAGAAAAAATAGTAGCAACCTAATTTAATAAATACCAAGAACATCAAAACTTTTACTAATTTTTCTCTTCTTTTCCGGCTGCTGTTCCCGTTGATCAATAGAAAACAGCGAATCACTCAAATTCTTATAATTTCTCTCAATCTCTTCATCTATAGTGATCGACTCTTCGGCTTCTTGACTACATCTTTCCCGTTCAACTCTTGTTAGATTACCGTCCCCCATGAAAAACGAATCCGTGATTGAATTTTCGATCGATTCGATGTCTGTATGACTTCTCTTGATTTCCATATCTGGATCAAAAAATTCGCCAATTTCATCCTGAGCTTCATTGTTCAATTGAATATAGTATTTACCCTTTTTCAAGGGTTCATTCTTATACAAGATACCATCGTAACCAATATTGAAGCAAGCGAAGTCGTAAGATTTACGTGATTTAATTAACAAGAAGTTATGATGAATCATTACAGAAAGTGACTTAACAGCAATGTCAACTAAATGCATATCTGGACGTGAAGGGTGAATATCGTATCCTATTTTCGTTAATATACCACTTACTGACTTCGGATAATTTTCCAATGGTTGCTGTAACAATTTGATAATTCTTCTAATCATTATTAAGATTTCAATGTCTGTTTCAAAATTAACGGATTTACATTTATAACACTTGAAGTTTTCGACTGAGGTGCCTAAAGAATTGTAATAGCCATGACAAACAGCATGTGCATATTTATGACATTTCAAACATTGAATGTTAGCGGTGAATGATAGCTCTTCGGATGCATTACAATAACATTCGAACCTTCTATTTGAAGCCTCAACTTGAAACACGGTGGCGTCTTTTACAATCAATGATGAGTCCATTATCTGAGTTGCTTGATCGATCGTAGCGATATTCACCAAATTTTGTAAATCTTTGGTAACTTGAGAAATGTCAGCAGCATTTAATGCTTCTTCTTTGCCAGTTCTTAAAATATCGAAAGGATCAACTTTCTTGAACCCTGCAGGTGCTTTGGAATTATGAGACTGATTTTCGTCAGGAACCAAAGATATTATTTTTGTTATCAGGTTATGATGCTTCGTTGTAAACTTTCCACAATCACTGATATCCAATTCTTGCTCTTCTTCATGGCCTTCCACAATGGGTATATTAAAAGTTGCTGGTTCTTCTGCTGAACAATCCGTGAAAAAAGTAGGTTGATAATTGCTTGGGCAGCTCTCATTAAACAATAACCTCATGGAAATATACCTTTTAGCTGGTAGCTCAGGTAGCGACTGTGTAATTAAGATAAATCTTTTCATCAACTGCTGAAGCTGTCTCCTTGATGCAGTCATTGGACTAATTAAGTCGTCTGAGCTTTCAAAGGAATCATCAACTGATAAAGTTGGATATCCTTGTGAATCGTAACCAACCCCAAATATATAACTTTCAAAAAGCTCATTAGGATGATCTTTATTTAAAACGATGGAAAGGCAAATACCTTTTAGGTATTTTTTATGTAAGGATTCAGCTATTGATTGTTCTAACCAATTGAGTAATGTATCGGCTTCGTTTGATTTACCTCTAACTAATCTTTTAAATCTAAACGAATTGCCTTTTAAACTTTCTGTGGCTTGATTGATCTGTTTATCAACAATGAATTTTTCATCTTCAAAATGGTCATCATCGAATAATCCACGTAGAAAGGCAATACACCCGAAAGACATTCCAAGAATTGCTTCGACCATCTTCTCGCTTTGAAGAGGAATGATTCTCTCCGAAGTACGGACTTTTTGCTTGTATATCGACATTATAATTGATTGACTTAGTTTGCTGTTAAATGAAGTATTTGGAGCATTAAAGGTTGAAACACCACCAGAAGTGTTCAGTGGGAAATTTAAACAGGAAGGAACGGATCCTTTTTCTAGCAGTTGACAGATCGACAACACAAGCGGGCTTTCGCACCCTTACACAGCGCCCTCACGTAAAATATGTGCAATCAACAATACCCCCCTTTGATGCTAACTTTATACAGCATGCTTGATTAAAATGTTAACAATGATTCAAAAATTTATATCAACAATTCAGCAAAACAATAAAAAAGAAAAGCACAATACTGCCCATATAAAGTGTAAAAAAACGAAACAAATACATAACATCGTAAAAATAGAACTCAGAAAAGAACACAAAAACAAAAGAACTCCAACAATAATCTCTCAGTGGACACCTTCTACTGAATTATTCGTATCTATTTCACTATACAAACTATCAACTGATGATTCACGAACAGGCACAGCACCAGTCTCATATCCATCTCTAATATTCAACCGTTCCAGCTTGTAATCACTAGAACGAACAAGTCCGCTACTGACCGTACTATTATTATCCAACTCCATCGCAACAGAGCCTACTGGTGGATGAGGAGGTGGGAAATCTTGCGATCCAATTGATAACGGAAATTTAAGCTTCTTCAAGTCCCCGTTTGTGTTGAATTCGTTGATTAACGACGTATAAGACGAATTTCTTGATAAAAACATTGGTGATCTTGAGTTAACATTGTTATTGCCATTATTAGTAGAAAGAGCAGACCTCATTCCTAACATTTCGTTATCTGAAATATTTGTTTGATATTTATTTGCGCTGCTTGATAAATTATCTGGTGCCATTGTACCCTGAGCGGCAGAGTGACAAGAAGAGGATAGTAATTCGCTCTTGTTGGAATCCGAATCTATTAAGACATTAGTCGAAGTGTTTTTGTGAGACTCTGAAATTTGGAGGCTTCTCACAGGAATTGTTGGAAGGCTTGTAAACTGTGATTGTAAAGGAGGTGACGATTGAAGCGGAGGAGACCTGGTGACCTGCTGTTGCCGAGGCCCAATCTTAGCTGATGTGGGAGTAGTAACGAGTTTAGGGAGTCCTTTATCAAACTGGCCACTCATTGAAAAGGTAATATACGTATTACTGTATTCCAATGAAGAATCTGATTAATAGAAATAGGAATAACAGGGTGAAAGCAACCAAATGAATCACCTAACCAGTGGTTATTAGTTAATGATCCCCAGATGGAATCCTCAATTTATTTCTTCGGCTAAAAGAGTTGAAAGAAGTGCGCCACACAAACCCTCAATTTTTCAGTTTTCGCCGGTTCCCGAGAAATCAATCAGGTACCAAGGTCTGAAAAGAAACTAGAGTATTCAAGTTAACCGTTAGAAAATAATTGAACAACCAGTTCAAATCTCCAAAATCCCCATATAAGCATCTTCATCGTCAGAAATGCTATCAAGATCTTCCAAAATACTGAGATCCTCTTTGTTACAAGGATCTGCTGCTAGACCATCAGCGTCAATCTTACCAAGATTATCTGTCTCACTAAAGCCAGGATCAAATTCTTCATTAACTAACAACAACAAGAAATTCAATTCTACCTTAACCAATAAGCCAAAGGAAGTTTTCACTAAG
Organism: Ogataea methanolica; assembly: GCA_001600755.1. Lineage (NCBI taxonomy): Eukaryota > Fungi > Ascomycota > Pichiomycetes > Pichiales > Pichiaceae > Ogataea > Ogataea methanolica. Next base: position 3,481,713 of record BCKW01000001.1, read on the forward strand.
ATATCCGATGAATCAGACCCAAACAGAAAAGCGTTCTTTGAATACACTTGGGGTACTTGGTTGAAAAACGACAAAGCTCAAAAAGCTAAAAGAAGAACAGAATTCTCAATCAAAGGTTTAAACGATACTTTTATCGAGCTATGCAAATCCATTGGGTCGTCGGACCGTACTTTAACTGAGGTCTCTAGTAATACCAATGCCGTCACCAAGAACTTGGAATTGTTAGGAGATGCTAAATTTGACAACATTAAACAAATTGTTTCTATCCATGAAGGGAAGCATCACAGAGTTTACAAATTTCAGATGGAAGAAATATCAAATGGTGAAACTCCACTAACTGAGTTTGTGTTGAGATTACCATACAAGCTGGATTCTTCACTATACACTGATCGTAGAATAAAGTCTGAAGTTGCAACTATGGACTTCTTACAATCTAAATTGAACTTGGATGTTCCTAAAGTCTTAGCATACTCTTCAACTACAGACAATGCGCTTGGCTCGCCATTCATGATCATGGAGTATAGAGAAGGTGATTTATTGATGAAGAAATGGAATCCATTAGTTTCTGGTGAGATCAACGATGTTGAATCCAAAGAAAAATTAATGTCTGTTATTGGCCCAGTTGCTGACTTCCATAAAAGTGTCACGGATATTAAATTTAACCAATTTGGCTCTTTGTATTTTGCTGAGGATTGCCCAGTTGATGTTATTAATACGAGTGAGGCTGAAGTTTACGAAGGTGAAAATGAAGATGCTGAATTGAAAGGGAGATACGTCATTGGGCCAACTGTGGAGAGAGCATACTACAAGAACAAATCATCTGTTAAGCAATCTACATTGGATCAATTTGTTGGTCCATGGCCTAAAGATGAACCATTAAAGACGGTTACCGATTTAGTTAAATTGGAGTTAGAATCTTTCAAAGGTAGATTAGCTTTAGCACAAGCTGATGCATCCTCCCGAATTGAAAACCAAGGTGTTTTAACTGATGCTATTGTCACATACGAGAAATTTTTAAAAATTTCAGATCATTTATTCAATTTGAAATCAGAAACCATTCCAAACATGCCACAATTACTAGCGCCAAGATTGCATATAGCTGATCTGGATCCAATGAACGCAATCGTCAAAGAGGGTAGTGACAACCCGGCATTTGTTGATTTTGAGGGATCATCGATTAAACCATATATTTTGACCAATTATCCACAGTTCTTGCAATATTCTGGACCTAAGATCTTCAACTTGAAACAAGACATTGAAAACTTCGATTCATTGGACGAAATCGAACAACAGCAGTATGAATTCATGTTCAACAGAACCAGAAATCAATTCTATTGGGAACTTTCGTTAAACGACAGAAACAAGGAATTGTTGGGTGTTATTTCTCCAGCTGTTAAATTAATCAAGAGCGCTTATATCGCTGCTTTGGATTTGAAAAACGATAAAGATTTCCTATACGTTGAAAATGGATTGGTTGAACTATCACAAATGTGGGATTCATACAAAGGGAATCAATTGGTTGGTGGCGATGAGTTTGAAGGTAATCCAATTGAATTTTCTGAAGATGAATTGAAATTGTATGAAGAAAGTTTACAAAATTATCAGACTGAAATTTCTACAACCCCATTCATTGCCACTAATGGCTGGGTTCCACAAGATATGTTTAACAAGTTGGTTGAGCAAGGTATGGTTGTTAAGGATGGCGATGATTATAAGATTGACACCGAAAAAGTTTTAGAATAGTTTTATTCTAATCATTTTTTACCACTTCGCTTTTTCCACTTGCATGATGCTATAAGTTTACTTGCTTTTTTGCCTTTTTAAGAATAATCAACATTATACTTGTATATAGATACCTTAATGAGATTATCCCTATATAAATGCTCTACCAAATTAGAAGGCTGTAAAAGCTGATATAGATCTCTGTGAAATAAAAGCTATCGCCCTACAAAGATTAGCTTTGGCTCTTGTTATGAATTTATTGGGCTTTTGTTACATTGTACTTTATCTCTTATCTTAATCTCATACGGACTTTCATCTGCTACATACATTGCCAAAGCTATTCAACCATTTACAAGTGAAATCTATTGTATGTATTGTATTGTCAAGCCGGTTTCCTGGTTGACTGGTCTCTTTTCTCGGTAGCTGCTTCCATTAGCTGCCACAAAAAATCACCCCAGGTGGATACACACTCACACAACCAAAAAATACCCGCTATTGGCCTTCTACAGCCGAGAATAAATCTCTGCTGTATCTCTGCTGTTTAGCAGATAACACATTTTCATACAATTGCATGTGGCAAGCAAGAAACAAAGTCGCCAAGCGGGAAGTGTAAATTACTAGAATACCTGCTGTCTTTAATCAACACTCTGGGTTTACGTTATAGACGGCATTTAACAAATTCTTTTTAAACATTCTAAGGCTTAAGATTTTGAAATGGTTAGAAGGCGTGGGACTGAAATGGTGGAAATGGAAAATAAATGGTGCCTTATTTCGTTGATGCAAGATAAACCAGACTAGCATTACTTGTTATGTAAATAACTTTCTCTTCTCTACTTTTACATTTTGAATCTTGATACTTTATCCACTATCGAATGTCTTGGATAGGGAAAGAGGGTAAAATCATGATTTTTCTACCAATATAAGCGAGCTACCGATATGTATCTATCTTTGTAGACAAAGCAATTTAGACTTGACTACTTATTATCCTTCATCAATTGTAGGTTGAAAAATAGAAATTAAACCAGAGAAAATCTTGATAAGAATCATCCTCCTTTCCCATGTATATATAAATATACGTACAGATAGAAATCACCGCCAAACCACAGCCATGGTGCTTGATAATTCATTCAAATCTGAACCACTGCTACAGATAACGGGTATAGATAGATCAATGAGTTAGTCCTTTAAAATAATGTCTGAACTAGCAGGTCTTTCCTCCATAAGGCAATGGATTCAGAAGAAACAAACAAAGAAAAGGCCTTCCGAAATCAAAGAAATATCCCTCGTACATTAAAATTCGCCTTGAACCATTTGACTATTGTGACCTAATTATCATAGAAGAAGTAAAAAGGCAAGGGAGTAAGTAGGCATCGGTCGCATGACATATTCCTACTTCTCAAATACTCGAGCCGTCCTAAATAGCCTTCTGCTTGGACAGGTAATATATGTATGTACCCGAGAGATCGGAGAAGATGCTTATAATACATTCTAATATAATAAGATTCAGATCAGGATCGACTGGCATTATGGTGAGGCAAAGATGGCAACAAGGAGACAGATCCGCGGATCAGTTAGTTATTACTTGTGTGTCTGTATTTCTAAACAACCAGACAACCAAGCAAATCAACCAAAGCGAATCGGATCCGCAATTAACAGCGATCCATTGCCATTGACGAGCAGGTAAAAGTGACACGATATTTTTTCTCTTGTACTTTGTACTTAATTAGTGCCAGTTTTCTGATTCATATGTGTAATGTATATGTAATAGGGAATCGTGAGTTTTTCCAAGAAAGAACACAAGGAATTTATGGCGCTAAGGGCCGCTTGTCCTTTGTCTTCCGAATAGAGATAGAGAAAAATCCGTATGGCATTAAGAAAATTCGCAGGGCACTTGTGGCATTTTCAACAGGTAACAGGCTAATAAGCGGCTGAGATGACAAGCGAAGTATACGAACAAAAGAGAGAGCAGGTGGTTGTGCCTGCTAACGTCCTATCATGGGACCCGTATCTTCGATCAGATTCCTTCCTTTTTCAAAACTATCTAATCTTATGTATCTAGTTATTCAACGAGAGATGAGATGGGATGGAATTGTTCGTAAGACAGAAAGAAATCGCCGAAGATGTGTCAACCGAGAGGCATCTGGCGAAGAAAAAGGTGTCAATACTCGCGAAAATGGGACATCCAACTTCTCTGATTTACTGATTATGCACCCTTTTCGATGTGTGTGCGTGCACCAATTAAGGGTGTGAGTGAAAGGCTCATCTCGATCAATCATCTATGGAATATTATTCCCTTCATAGAGTCGAAGGGCAGACACCTCATCTTGGTCCAGGATGTGCAATTAATCAACTCAAATAGACAACTTAAAAAGTATCAAGTTATGAGGCATCCAAAACAAAGGACGGAGTCCTCAAGCACATTCTGCAGTTATCTGGTCTGGTTGCTAGGCGCGGAAAATTGGTTTTTGAGGGTGGGAAGTGTGCTAGCTCTGAAGGTATGTTCTTTTTCTTATTTCCCAGCTAGTCAATCCCCCACGGTGAAGTTGGGCCCAATGAGCACACACTGATTTGTTTTCTCAGATAGACTATTAGTATGGATGTAGTGCGGTGTATATTCAATACAGACTATCTAACGTACGCAGCACACAAAAAGCATCGACCGCACGGAATTACTGCAAGCCGTGTGCTAATCCTTTTATCGCCAAAAAGAAAAGAAAAAGAGCATTGTTAACGCGCGGCGCACTGTAGGAACCCATCGCAGAAAATTACATCGCTGCTTTTTCTCTCCTTAGATAAACATTTTGGCTTCCCACTAACACTCACTGGTTCTGATAATTATCATCCCGATAACTGATAATACAGATTCCTATTCTTCGTTTGGATAGGCAATAGATAACTTCCCCACTATCAGATAGGTAGTGATATACTGAGACACCGTATATCTCTATCTATCTGCTGAAGAAGAGAACTTCTTCACTTTCTTGCTTCCAATATAAATACTCCTTTATTCCTTGAATCCTCTCGAATTATTGTAAAACGCCCCTTTATTAAAAAGCTTTCTCTTTCTGTCTTCTTTTTAATCAATCGCATATATTTTGTTGTTCTTGCGTATAATACATTAAATACACTTCATCATGTCCGAAACAAAAGATTTCAAAGGTGACATCGAGACTTCTGTTTCTCCAGTTCAAGAATACTCTAATGAGCAACCAGAACCATCTGGTTCTTGGCTCCACAGATTCAAAGAATCCTTCAAACCATTTGAAATGGATGAAATTGATCCGAACTTAACAGATATTGAGAAGGCTAATTTAATCGCTGCTAGATCTCCACTACGAAGATCATTAAAGGGAAGACATTTGCAAATGATTGCTCTTGGTGGCTCCATTGGTACTGGTTTGTTCGTTGGTTCTGGATCTGCTCTAAGAACAGGTGGTCCAGCTGCTTTGTTGATTGCTTGGGGTACTGTTGGTATGATGATGTACTCCACTGTTCAAGCTTTGGGAGAATTAGCTGTTACTTTCCCTGTCTCTGGTTCTTTCGTTCAATACAACACTAGATTTATTTCTCCAGCTTGGGGTTTCTGTATGGCTTGGAACTACGCTATGCAATGGCTAGTCGTTATGCCATTAGAATTGGTTGCTGCTTCAATGACTATTAAGTTCTGGAATTCTTCCATTTCTTCTGCTGCATGGGTCACTATTTTCTACGTTTTAATTGTTTTTATTAACCTGTTCGGTGTCAGAGGTTACGGTGAAGCTGAATTTATCTTTTCTTTTATTAAAGTCATTGCTGTCATTGGCTTTATCTTTTTAGGTATCATTTTAAACTGTGGTGGTGGACCACATGGCGGATACATTGGTGGTAAGTACTACTATGACCCAGGTGCTTTTGCTCATGGTTTCAAGGGAGTTTGCTCTGTTTTCGTTACTGCTGCTTTCTCTTTTTCTGGTACTGAGCTATGTGGCTTGGCTGCTGCTGAAACCGCAAACCCAAGAAAGTCTCTACCAAGTGCTACTAAGCAAGTTTTCTGGAGAATTACTTTATTCTACATCATCTGTTTAACCTTAGTCGGATTGTTAGTTCCATACACTGATCCAAGATTATTTGCCGCATCCTCTGTTGATGCTTCTGCTTCTCCATTCGTTATTGCTATTAAGAATGGTGGTATCTCTGGCTTACCATCTGTCATGAATGTTGTTATTATGGTTGCCGTTTTGTCTGTTGGTAACTCTTCAGTTTTCGGTAGTTCGAGATCTCTTGCCTCATTAGCTGAGCAAGGCTTCGCCCCAAAGATTTTCGGTTACATTGATAGACAAGGTAGACCTTTAGTTGGTGTTATAATTTCTTTGGCCATTGGTTTACTATCATACTTGGCTGCCTCTCCAAAAGAAGGTGATGTTTTCAATTGGTTACTAGCTTTATCAGGTTTATCTTCAGTCTTTACTTGGGGTTCAATTTGTGCGTGCCACCTTAGATTCAGAGCTGCTTTGAGTTCGAGAGGGAGAGGTACAGATGAGTTGGCTTTCACCTCACAATGTGGTCTAATCGGCTCATGGTTCGGTATGGGAATGAACGTTTTGATCTTGATTGCTCAATTCTGGACTGCCTTATTCCCACTTGGTAGCCCTCCAGATGCTTCAGTGTTCTTCCAAAACTACTTGACTGTTCCTGTTTTAATCGCATTCTACTTATTCTACGTTATCTGGAAGAGAAGAAGCTTTATCTTATTCTGGAGAGTTGATCAAATTGATGTTGATACTGGTAGAAGAGATTTGGATTTGGAATTATTAAAGCAAGAGTTGAGAGAAGAAAAAGAATTCATTGCTTCAAAGCCATTCTACTACAGGGTTTACAAGTTCTGGTGTTAGATTGCAGAACAAAAACCTTTTTCACTTGTTTAAATTTGCGCTTCTTCTTTTATTTTAAGATAATTAATTATCAATCGGTGTTAATTCTTATTACTTAGTTCTTATCTCTGTTTTTCATCTTTTATTTCTGTTTCTTTTGCTAAGGATGTCGTCTTCAGTTCTGGTTTGCTTGATCTGGTTTGCTTAAAGTCCACATGATGGGTCTGTTTGGTATTGATTATCAAAGACTAGTCTGCTTTACTTGAAGAGAGTCTAAGGAATCAAGCATATATAGAATGAAAGAATCATCTGTATATAATTAATTTAAAGTATTTTATGCCGTTTTCAGTTTATCCGTTGGCTGCGTATCGTTAGTAGAAGATGATCTGGGCAACTAAATCCGTTGCCGTACAAAGTTCAAGCGGCACCACGCACCACCAGAAATTGCCGTGTGGCGGCAGATCGGTCCGATTTTGTCTCCTGTTCTGCGGCACGCCGAAGCCCTGCTTTTGATAGATGTTGGCAAGTTTGTAATGATGAAGATCATGACGATTACCAAAATAGCTAACAATCAAGCAGGTTGATTGATGCGATCAGGTCAGAATACTTGTCAAATTTCCTCTTCCGTTCTTATATATGTTTACCCTAAATGATACAGGTGACTATATGCTGCACACGTATAAATGGTGGCATCGGAAGATAAACTCAGGCATTCAAACATCATAAGCAGAAAAACTATTCTCGGGCATCGGCATCCAAAAATTTATCGCAGATTTGTCGTTCGCCATCATACGTACAAGGCTCGTAACAATACTATTAAGTAGCTTGTATTAGTCACGGAAAGATTCTCCATGAGATACTAGGCCAAGTGGTCTATGACTAATTCTTGAACTTAAGTGGTTCTTTAAGGGAATAACTCCTAAAGAATTATACTTGAATTTAATGCCTGCCTAAAGGTTGAAGCTGAAAATTATGCTTATTTTTATGCAGTCTACTTCCTATTCTGTTGTTCTGGCTTGTAATTGCCCTTGAAAATGCGGCCTTTAGTGAGGAGATAAGGGGAAGCGCTTATTATTGCAAAAGGGTACTTTCTCTGGACCAAGGCATGCCAGCTCTCACCAATATTTCCAGACACTATCTCTTCACCCTTCTTCTCATTCACTCAAACAAATCAAACAACCTTGAGCATTTATTTAATAATTGTACATCCTCGTCATCATCTTCGTTTCAGGTCCACTACTCATGAGGCGAGGCACCCAGGAGAGCTAACAATAAAACGGTTGTGGTCTTCTTTTGGCATGCATTGTTCCTTTCCATTGTTTAAATTTGTGCCCTGAGAAGCGAAAAAAAAACAGGCAACTGCCAGAAAATTAAAAAGAAGTTACTCCGTTTTGTTGTTCAGGAGAGAGAAACTATTGTACTCACCTATTCTACATATTTCCGTTAAAGGCCCTTAACGAATAAGGCTTTTCCATTTTAGTAAAGTAAGGTAATATTAATGGGCATTTTTGTTTTTTCCAGAAGGCATTGATTAATTGCCTATTACTGTTTGTAGGATGAGCCTTGCTTAAAGGGGAGCATCGCTGTAATGTAACTTTATTGTTTGTCTCTTTCCCTTCTATACCCGGAGACCCACCAATTTTGATGACAAACTTAAAAGAAATTGGAAATTTTGACGATTTTCTAATATTTGAAATGACTATAAACTTATCTTTTATCTTTTATTCTCTTAGTTCCTTAACCGATTATTTCAACGTTTATCGTATCTATATCCGAGGTATTGTCACAAACACAACAGACAGATCACATAGATCAAATAGATATCACAGTCAAGAAAATTACAACTATTTTTAATTTTTATATTGGTAACAACTCTGTGTCATTATGAGTTCTTCACAGAAATTTGATAAAGATGTCGAATTCATGTCTTCAAATGGCACAAACTTTGGAAACCAATACTACAAAGAAGAAAGCGCATCTGCTAACATAAGTTTCACAAACTCGGGAGATCAAAATATTGGGAAAATTCCATCATGGCTTACTAACTTTAAGGATTCTTTCAAAAGAGTTAAAGTCGAAGAGCTTGATCCAAATTTAGACCCAATCCAACGTGCAAACATCCTAGCTTCCAAATCTCCATTATCAAGGTCCTTAAAATCAAGGCACTTACAAATGATTGCTATTGGTGGTGCAATTGGTACCGGGTTATTCGTTGGTTCAGGTTCTGCTTTATCGTCCGGTGGTCCAGCTTCCTTATTAATAAGTTATTCATTAATTGGTTCGATGATTTTTGCCACTGTTCATGCATTGGGTGAGTTGGCAGTGACGTTCCCTGTTGGTGGTGCATTTTTGAGTTATAACAGTAGATTCATTTCACCATCCTGGGGTTTCTGCATGGCTTGGAATTATACCATGCAGTGGTTGATTGTTCTGCCCTTGGAATTGGTGGCAGCTTCAATGACTATCAAGTACTGGGATTCGAAAACTAATCCAGCTGCGTGGGTTACCATCTTCTATTTCGTGATTGTTTTCATTAATTTGTTTGGTGTTAAAGGTTACGGTGAAGCCGAGTTTGTTTTTTCAATGGTCAAGGTTCTTGCTGTTATTGGGTTTGTTATCGTTGGTATTTACTTGAACTGTGGCGGAGGTTCTAACTCTTACATTGGTGGTGAATACTGGCATAATCCAGGTGCTTTTAATGCTGGTTTCAAGGGTTTATGTTCAGTTTTCGTTACCGCTGCTTTCTCTTTTGCTGGTACCGAATTAGCTGGTTTAGCAGCTGCTGAGACCGCAAATCCAAGAAAAACTTTGCCTTCAGCTACTAAACAGGTTTTCTGGAGAATTTGCTTATTCTACCTGGTTTCATTGACAATTGTTGGCTTATTGGTTCCATACAATGACTCCAGATTGCTAGGTAAGTCATCAGTCGACGTCAATTCGTCACCATTCGTTATTGCCATTAATAGAGGTGGTATTAAAGTCTTACCATCCATCATGAATGCGGTTATTTTGATTGCTGTTTTATCAGTTGGTAACTCAGCCGTTTTCGGTTGTTCAAGAACAATCGCATCTTTAGCAGATCAAGGTTTTGCTCCTCAAATCTTCGGATACATTGATAGAGAAGGCAGACCTTTAGTTGGTGTTTCTATTGCTTTAGCCTTCGGTTTATTATGTTATTTAGCTGTGTCACCAAAAGAATCGACAATTTTTGCATGGCTGATGGCCTTGTCTGGTCTATCATCTATTTTCACATGGGGCTCTATTTGTTTTGCACATATTAGGTTTAGAAGAGCTTTGAGTTTGAGAGGTAGAGGTACAGATGAACTAGCTTTCACTTCAGCAGTTGGCGTTATTGGATCATGGTATGGTGTTATTCTAAACATCTTGGTGTTGTTTGCACAGTTTTGGGTTGCTTTATTCCCTATCGGCGCCAGCCCAGATCCTAACGTTTTCTTTAAGAATTACCTTACTGCGGTTATTTTAATTGCCTTCTATCTTTTCCATAGTATTTGGAAGAGAAAGAGTTGGGTTCTGTTCATCAGAGCCAAAGATATTGATGTCGATACTGGTAGAAGAGATGCTGATATTGATCTGTTAAAGCAAGAGTTGGCTGACGAAAGAGCTTATTTGAAATCCAGGCCATTGTACTATAGAACGTACAAGTTCTGGTGTTGAACAAAAATATATAGATTTAGTTGTGTGGTTTTTATGTTTACTAGTTATGTCTTAATGATACTCATTTATATGCTTATAAGGGAAAAAGTTAAGAGGTAAGAAGACTTGAGCTTTAGAATAAGGGAGACCTCCTTCTTTGTGGAGCGGATAATTGTCGGTTTTATCCAGTATCCCTCGCTCTCCTGCATCTTTTTTTTGTTTTTTGTTTGACAACTTTCAAATTGGAACCGCTCTATGGTCAGGTGAGCGCTAGTTACTGGCCTCTACGTTTGCGGGTTTGAGGATACAGTAGTTGATCGGTGAGATGCTACCGCGTAAGAGTATCAAGTAAATCGGTCTACTCGTTAGATCAGTTAGCTGGTAGTATGCTTTAGCTATTTATTTGTCAATATCCGGGGGAACAAGCACATACGGGTGGAGGTACAGAGCGGTTCCAGGAGACCGGCGCCATGACAATATTCCTCGCTCTCATTGGCTGTCGCAGTGTACGACGGACCCGGGGAACTTCTCAGAGAAACTGGCAGGGAAAAAGAGTAGCGGAGCGAGGAGTGAATTCAGGTTGATGGAGAAAGTGTCTCCTTAGTTTCGACTTGTCATTGCTTCTTGTCTTTCGGTTTGTAGAGTATATAATCTATATGCTCTTCAAAAGTCTCAATCCCATTGATAGTTAGATAACATTTGAAGTATATTCATTTCCGCTTAAAGTTGATAACTACACCAACAATATCAAAAATGCTACCAATCACCAGACTATCGTTGAACCTAGCAAAGGCCTCTGTTGCCAGACAGTCAGTTAGACCATTATATCAAGTGAGAACCAAAGTCACCGTTTTAAAAGGTACATCTTCACAAGAACAAGACATCTTGGTTGCTCAAAGAAAGAACAGACCAACCTCACCACATTTAACCATCTATGAACCCCAATTAACCGCCATCCTTTCCTCATTCCACAGAATCACCGGTGTCGGTTTAGCCACTGGTTTCTATGCAGTTACCTGTTCATTTGGTTTAACTTCACTATTCGGTATCCCATTCGATGCTAACACTTTATTAAGTATTTTTGTGGGCTTACCAGCTGGCTTGTTGGTGGCTGGAAAAGCTTTGGCTTCATTCCCATTGGTTTTCCATATCGGTAACGGTTTCAGACATTTGATCTGGGATGCCGGTCTAGAATTATCACTGAAAGGTGTTTACAGAACAGGCTACTTTGTCTTAGCTCTCACTGCCTTTGTTGGTACGTACTTAGCCTTTTTATAGATTAATCTGAATCCACAGGGAGAATATAGTGAGGCTGGGCGAAGGACAAGAACATTTAAGCAAGTTAAACCAAGTATCAGAGTTCTATATTTTTCTGCCCTTTAAGTTCATCTTGTGTTCTGTTAATCGTAAATTATACACATTATTCCATATATTATTATCGTTATCATTATTATGATTATTTTTTCATTATTTTTAGTTCAGTTTGTTTTTTTAATTTATTTTATTTATATGAATACGAAATTTACTTACTAGTAAAATCCCCTATGAAGGCAAGAGAATCGACTAATCCTTCCTTCTTTCTTGGCTTATTCTTTGTTTTAACATCACTACAGGCAAGAAATCTTATATGAAAGTGAGTAGTATTAGAATACAATAAACAAAATACAAAAGAATGGGTATAGGAAAGTATTCTTAAAAAGGTGCTAAGATGTGAAGTACAAGAAAAAAAGCATAGGGGGAAATCATAGAGATTCCATAGGAAAAGCAAATCATAAAACGTATATAGTAAAAAGGTAAAGACAAATGGGGAAAAAATCAAAATCAAAATACAGAAAAACATAAAAAACATGAGTCTATTCATAAATCAGGTGGGATGGGTGGAGTGAAATCATCTCTTTCCATTTCTTTTAGTTGGTCAGTACATCATAAAATCATCATTATCGTCGAACTTAAAATCAAACCGTGGACTGTTCACCAGCGCTTTATCATCGCTAGCCACATTATTTGTATTACTCGGCACAGTAGCAGCAGCAGCAGCAGGAGCAATACCGCCAGTTCCACTTCCAGGTGCAACACCAACACTAGATGAGTTATCGATCAATAGAGAATTGGACGAAAGGATAGGGAAATCAGTCAACATGTCCTCCAAGTCGTCGTTCCAAGTATCGAAATCCATCAAACTATTCCGGCTGCTAAACCAAGCGTTGCCAGTTGGTAAACTCAGTGAATCCAGGTTAATCAACGATGACGGTGGTTGTATGTTATCAACCAGGGATAAGGATAAGCTGTTGGATTCAGGAACTGAAATCGAACCAAATATATCGACTCCTTGGGCCTTTGCCTTATCAGTGGTTGTATTGGATATTGTTGCGGCTGCTGCTGGAGTCTTGGTATTGCTAATGCAAATGCATGGCGATAAAGCAGAACAAACACCACAAATGTTGAAACCTTGTTGTTGTTGCTGTTTCAAAAGCTCTTCTTGTTCCAATTGACGCTTTTGCTTCTCCAGCAACTCTTGCTTTTGCTTCATTTGTTGCGCCAACAAAATCTGTGCCTTCTTTTGAGCCGCTAGAGCTGCTTTACTTTCCACTTTTTTGGCCTTTGTTGAAGATTTACTTGGAGCCGGTGGAGTATTCTGACGTTGTGATCCTTTGCTATTGTTAATGGCGGAAGAAGTAGTGGTATTGGCGATTGTTAACGCCGGATTAATCATTATATCTTTAGGAGATAAGTAGTATTCACTTTTGGTAGTATTTGAAGGATTTATTCCAACAGTACTCACTGAATTAATAATTTTCTTACTCGTTTTTGCAGATTGATTCATTTTCATTCTCTTTGAATCTAAATTATAACTTAAATTAATTGGATCGATTGTATTCGGATCAACAAAAATTTCCTTCGTATCGCCAGGTCTTTGTTTCTTTGAGGTTAAAGCAGAAACTGGTGAGTCTTCAATTTTAACAGCAATGGATTGCAGTTGTTGCTTTTTTGAAAACTTTGATGTCTTCATTGTCGACGACTTAATTGAATTCTCATCTTTCATCAATTTCAAATTATCTATTTCACAATTTAATTTAACCAAAATTTTCTTCAAATTGTCATTTTCTTTGCTCACATTTTTCAATTGATCCTTTAAATCGGAGTGATTATTCGTAAACAGGTTGATATTAGAATGAATTTGTGAGTTGATCTTTATTTTCGTAGGTGGTACGATGTTGTTGGCAGTTTTTGTAGCTGTGGTGGGTGGAACAGAACCAACACTATTTGACCGATAATTAGTTTCATTGTCTGGTAGTGTGGATGTGGAAGAAGGTGTAGCAACAGCAGGTGACGATGAAGACGAGGGTGTAGCGCTTGAAGCAGATGCGATAATGTGGTTGCTGTTAATCTTACTGTTATTAGCGGTAGTTGTCGCTGCACTGGCGGGCACGGAACCGTTGGTTTTATTTTTTGAACTTGCCGAATTCTTCTTAACTTTTGGCCTAGGCGGTAATATCCAATTTTTGCTGGTAGTCAAAGTTATTTCTTCGGATCCTCGATTTGAAGTCGTTCTTGCAAACGAGGATGATTTAAGTTGGTTACCTCCAGTACTTGAGCCGTTATGCTGATGATTGTGATGATTATGAGAATGGTGATTGTGGTTGTGGTGATGATTGTTTGACGCTGGCGCAATAGCAATTGGTCTTGGCTTTATGGCAATCGGATGAGGTTGCGGTTTTATTGATATAGGAACAGATCTTGTACGACTCATCTGTTGTGTTGCATGTTGGGGAGGATCCAATGGCGTCGGCTTTGGCACAGACGACACCTGAGAATCCTGCTGGTTCTGAAAAGGTTGCTGTGGAGGTGAAGGTTGTTTCATACTGGGATTTTCTGTGGGCAGTTGAACGGTTTGAGCTCTTGCCATATGCACGGACTTTGGAAGCGAATCAGCCGTTTTTGTAGCTCTATGTGGTGGATTGGTTGTACTAATAGTGGTGGTAGTGTTGGAAGCTGTAGTTGTAGATGAATCAGAAGGAGCAGTCGAGAGATTAGCAACAGTCTTCATAGGAATAGGGGGTGTGATTGAAGTTGGCTTCGCACCCGTGGTTCCTGAGTTTGATGAAGAAGCCGCTGTCTCTGTCGGTTTAAGTCTAGGGACGGACGAGGTGATGGTGGTCGGAATTTTACCGCCGGAAGGAGTTTGTGGGACAGATTTAGTGTCTGGTTTGGCGTCTTGTGTGAGTGACTGGTTTGTAGATGACGATGATTTACTTCCTGTTGTAGCTAAATCGTATGAAATCAATGGAGGCTTAACAACAGGAGCAGGCAGTTTAGGCTCCACCATGGTAGAAGGAGTCAGATCAGGCATTCTTGTGTAGTTGTTACGACGGATCTAAATTTCTAGCTGTTTTCTCTTTGAATTGTATTTTCTATATAGTAATCATCAAATGGTTGCAAGTCGAATATATATGTATTGGGTGCATATATTTTGTAGTGTTATATTAAGACAGTGATGTAAGGGAGAGTGAGTGAATCTATGTAGTATTTGGAAATTCCTGTGTCTTTCTTCTATTTGAGATATTCTGAATTAAACTTTGATCGATTTATGTAACTATCGGTCGAAAGATTAGCGGTTAATCTATATGATGGGTGAGTGATTTATGAAGCAGGTTACCATCGAACAGTGCAATGAAAGAGAACTAGTAAGGCCTCTCTCCCAAGTCCAATTAATCACCTTCAGATTAATTAGGCAACTACAGCGAAAAAGAGGGCGTGCGTGCGCAGTTCAATTCTCGCGGCCGGTCGGGAGAAGTTGCAACACTATTTTAACATTATAGTATCCTTCAATTGATTGATCATCGTTAGTTATTCTATTAAAATATGCATATATGTATAAGAATGTATGTATGCAAAAAGTATCATGATAAATTAAACTTTAACGTTAATCTTGGCACCAACTATACTGTATCTGGCCATAATCCAGAAAGCATCTCCAGCTAATGCAAGAATACCTGAGTAAACGATAAAGTTTCTATAAGATTCGGTACTTTCATGGCCAATGATAATACCACCAATGGTCAGCCCGACTAAGAAAAACAAGCCGCTGACTAGCGATAACGTTGCGTATCTTCTACCAAATTCTCTTGTTGGTGAGATAGCAGAACAACAGGCTGGAGTCATACTTAAAACCGAAGCACTAAAGAACCCATAAATGATGGCAAATCCATATAGTGACCCTAAGCTTTTACTAGTTGTAGCCCAGCCTAGCCACAGAACAAAATCACAAACGCCAACCATGAAAATCATAAACGCCATAACGTTATATGGGCCGACTTTCTTATCTGCCAGAACGCCTGGTAAATATCTTCCCAAGACACCTGTTGCGGACATAATTGTCAACATGGTATTGGCTTGAGTCTCAGTGTAACCGATGAAAATAATATATGACGCATAATATGTAATGGCACAAACTAACGATAACTCGGAGAATGCGGCAGCAATTGTGCAGTACAGGAATTTTGGATCTTTTAACGCTGCAAAATCAATGGATTTCTTGGATAAAACATATAGATTTTTAGTAGCAGCTTTGCATCTTTTACCGAATGGCAACTCTGAGTAATTGACAGAGGTTGCAGGTTTTAGTCTTTCTTTGCTCAGAACAAAGCAAATGATCAACAAAGCAGTACAGATGAATGATAAAATTCTTAAAGCCCATTTGAAACCCACAGTTGTGTACAAATGAGAAAGAATCAATGGGAAAACAATGCCACCCACGGATCCACCTAGGGTAGCAATTGCAAAGCATGTAGCTCTCTTTTTCATGAAATAATGTGCAACTAGTCCACCACATGGGGACATCAATAAACCTAATGAAGTGCCTGCCAACAGACCAAAAACTAAAACAAATGCAGTGACGGATTCGCATTCACCAGTACAGAATAGACCAATAAATAACAAAATTGTACCACCAGCCAATGGAATCTTTGCCCCAAATTCATCGAATAAAACGCCAGAAAATATACCAGACATGTAACTAACAGCAATGAAAACTGAGAAAATTAATGAAGAAATAGAAGATGATGTTCCCTGTAGTTGATGTGTATTCAAATAGGATTGAACAGCACCAACTGAATTGATTAACCCAAAATCAACGGTGAAACCTAAAAATGATCCAAATAAAACAGTGTACGCAGTTAATCCACCGTCTGGATAATCATCTTCATCGTCATCAGCATCTTGATTACCATTTTGACTGATTGGAATATCTTGCGATAAGGAATATAGAGAAGTGGCAGGTTCTTCAAGACCACCATTTGGATCTGTTCTATGTCTAAGTTCGATACTTTCCACTATTATATTGTTACCGTCTTGACGAGTAACAACTGGCGAAGGCTTTGAAATTTCATTTGTGGTTGTCGTTAGTGAAGAGGCTGATTTTCTTCTAGAGGAATCGAATCCTCCTGTGGTAAACTGACTCATGACGTTTTATAATTTATTGAGGAGTGCTAAATTAATGGATATTATATAAATAAGTGACGAAAAGCATCTCTGATTTATATATTATAATATAATATCCGGATGAATTTGCCGACTCAAGTGAGTCATGATAATAGAACAAATTCCCGAATGTGTTGTTATCTTATCCATCGGCAAAGCCTTAATCGAGTCCGTTCATAAACGGCACTTCATTTTTGCACAGCCCAGGCCCTGAGATCAACGGAATCTATTTCGCATGTACAAGACAATTAATTCTACACATCTGAACAGTGTATAAACATGTATGTGTCGAGATGCTTTTTTTGGGAGAAATAGGGTATATATAAAAGGAATATATTCCTAGTTAAAGAATAAATATACAGTTATAGCTAAATACACGATCACAGGCTTTAATAAAGCGTACGGTAATCGTTAAAGCTGAATATCAACCAATTTTTCAGCCAGTTTTGACTCCTCTTTATCGTTCGATTTACTGGTTCTCCCATTCGCCGAATCCTTAACAGCGGTAATATCTTCTTTAATAGGAGTAACTAAAGAAGTATCGATAACTTCTTTGGTATCTTCAACGGTTGGAGAAGCATCTGTAGTTATTTCAACTAGTGGGGTCTCAATAGCAGCTTCAGTTGTTCCAGACTCTTCTTCTTTGGCATCTGATTTAGTATCAACAGGTCCGTACTTAGCAATACATTTCTTAATCAAAATATCAAAATAACTCACTTCTTTACCACTTCCAGTCTTATCAATATAAACCAAATCATAATCTTCAAAATCCTGGTTGTATCTCATACTCCAGTAACCGTTTTTCAATTCGTTAGCGAAATAAAGGAAGAATTCACCCCAGTTTTCAGCTAATAAATACTTAGTATCAAATTCTCTACCGAACAATATAACTTGACCAATATTTCCTTCTGAATCTGGGTTCAAGTCGATACCAATATGATTACCTGAATAGTCTGTGATTAAAGGAATCCATCCAGAATTAGCGTAGACTCTTTGGATATAGTGTTTAGGATGAGAATATTGGTCTGGAATTGATTTCAGGATATACTTTGACTTTTTGTGTTTCGATATTGTTTTCAACAAATCAGGAAAATTCTTCAAATCTTTTTCCCTTTGATTGGTCAATTTCTTAGCAATTTTGAAATTTGGATCTTGGTCTAAAGTATTACCTTCCCTTTTGGAAATTGCTTCTTGAGGAATTGTCGTTTCATTCAAAGAATCTTTATACTTTGGTTCGTTCTGTTTATCAGCAACTTGTCTCCAATTCTTAGTCATTGTAACAACTTCATCCAATGTCATTAGTTGTAATCCAAACATTAGTCCGATTTTATGTGTTGCTGATGGTGATATCTCTTGCCCATCATGAATTGAGAAATATTGTAAAACACACTTAGGGAATCTAGTCCTCAAGTCTCTTTGAGCTTCCTTTAAATCTATCTTCGTACAGGGCTGACTCAAGGATTCTCTTAAATCTTGGAAAGTTTCAGGATCCGAATCTAGCCATTCTTCAATCGTATTCCAAGCATCAACTAACTCTTTTGAGCCTTTGGATGTGCCCATGTGATCAAAGATATCTTGAATATTATCAATGGTTGAACCATCTTCTGGGTATTCAACTAATGAGTCGTTAACGTTAGTTATAGAATCCGAGCGATTTTTTGAACTTTTATAGGTTGCAGATTTAG
Source organism: Ogataea methanolica (assembly GCA_001600755.1). Lineage (NCBI taxonomy): Eukaryota > Fungi > Ascomycota > Pichiomycetes > Pichiales > Pichiaceae > Ogataea > Ogataea methanolica. The sequence goes on from BCKW01000001.1 coordinate 3,500,104, forward strand.
TGGAGTCAAAGTCAGCATATCTATCACTGGATTTGAACGTGTAGACAACGTTTTTCCAAGCATTGACAAAAAACCCCATATCCTGTTGTTGTGTATATCTTTTGTTTCTGTATTCTTTTATTGCCGGTGATTGAATTAGAACTAATGTCGAGTAACTGTGGTGAATGTGTAAGTATTTTGTGTTTTCGTTCAGTTAAACGGATGAGCATCTAGGCGTCATCAAAATACCCCATATGTGATGATGCTGCTGCTTGAGTTTCACTTGACCTGCTTCCTCTAGTTCAAAACCACGTGATCTCTAGTCACATGATACTACAAACAGTCTGTCGTGGATTCAGAAGGCTGTGTCTATTCTCCTCCCGCCGTCAACGATCTTACAGGTTAAGCAGCCCTTCTCCTCTCTGTCATCTCATTGGCCAATAAAATCCCTATTCCCAATCTTATTAGCCAGAGAAGCCAAAAAAAACTAACTAACGAAGGACAACCACGAAAACTCTGAGGTTTTGCTAACTAAAACCCCTTGTATGAAAAGACTCTTGTTCGGTTACCTCTTCAAATCGTGTCCAGTTACACTTTAGTTTCAAAAACAGTCAGTTCAATTTATTAAAAGAACATATACTTATCAATATACACATACATAATGAAGTTCATGGGTGTTAAAGTTTACCAATTTCCATTAGTGAAATTCTACTGGCCATTCTTTGTTGGTTGTAAGTACCCTTACCTCCCCACCATTAACCCCAAATTGATGATTTTTGAAGTTTATTTATCCTATTCCCTGCATTAAAATTTGATTTAGGCCTGCAGTTGACTCAATATCACTGAATTGGACAATTGATACAAATCTACTCCACTCCAATGGTGTTACTTAGTATGATACAATTACGTATGACCGAAATCTACGAATGATTTCAATTAATCCGCTATTATCCCTTGATTCATTCGATCACACTAAATGAAATTCATAGAAATCACCAAACTCATGCTCAATTGTATCCGTTTCCCTCGAATTATACTTGTCATTTTGTATTTTAAACTACAACTCAATCTGAATGATGCCTCGATTTTACTCAGTTCTGAAGAAGAAGTCAGGGAAAAATTGAATAATATCAAAAATGATTTAACTTAATTCTATAGTAATCAAAATACTAACATCTGCATATAATTTAATAATTATCATTATTATTATAGTCGGTGTTACCTACTACGGTATCGGCAAGGTTGCCTCCCTAATGATGGATACACAAGAATTCATAAACGATCCAAGACATCCAAGATTCAAGAAGGGTGACATGGAACAAAAATAAATTTCAGTTCAATGAATTAAATTTAACGACGTTTTATTATTTATCTATACTTATCTGTTTTCTTGTCCTTTTGTTATCTCCACCTTTTTTTCTTACTGCAATTCCAATTCCAACCGCACCTCATCTCACATTAGATCATTGTATGGTTTTTGAAAATCTATTTTATTATAGCACTATTACTATTACTATTACTATTTACTTTTTTATTCATGATATGAAACGATATTCTTATACTCGGCACATTTGTTGAAACCTTTATTGTTTTTTATTTATATTATTAGAAGAAGAAAGAATATATGTTTTACAGAAATGCACTTATATATACAGAACGTTTGACCAAATTTATTCTACTCATAAGCTGATTGATTAAATTGCACGTAAATTTATTCGCTTTTCAGAGCTATTTTTCTTTTTCCTGAATGTGACTCTACGTATACACCTATATGACAAAAACCATCCCCCTTTTTAAGTATCTTATAGATTGTGCTGTTCTTGTGCACAGTCCAAAGCTTCTTTCAAAACATCTATCAATTCAGTAGTTGGTTCCAAACCAATAGACAAACGAACCAAGTTTCTGTCGACGCCCCATTTTTCAATCTCATCCAACTCCTGGAAATGCGCCAATATAGAATATGGACAAATCAACGTGAAATTCGTACCCAATGAAGGGCCCTTTGATAATTTAACGTTATTAAAGAAACAAACTGCATCTGGCTCTTCTTTAAAAACAATTGACATTAATCCACCATAACCACCGTCTTTATTTTTGATTGCATCGTAATACGGTTTGGATTTGGATATTGATGGGTAATAAATGTCTTTTAGTAATGGTGAAGATTGGAATAGATCCAAAACGGCAGCGGCATTTTCATTGATACTCTTCGATCTTTCTTCAAAATCTCTAGAGTTTCTTTCCAAATAGATTGCATCTTGATCCCATAAATTATCCTCGAAATTTTGATTGAGATACTCCTTTAAATCTGTGTAGAATTTAGAGCTTGGATTGATGACCATCGAACCAGCCATAACGTTAGAATCACCAGAGAAGACTTTCGTCAATGAAGACGTAACAAGATCAGTATATGGTAAGACGTCAATGTTAGAAACGTTACCGACAGTTTCGTCGACAACGACGATGAATTCATACTTGTCAGCTAGTTTCTTAATTCTCTGTAAATCTGGAGTCTTCAAAAGGGGGTTTGAAGGGCACTCACAAAAAAAGGATGCAATTCTTTCGCCTGATTCCAACCTGGTTTCTAAATCATCCAAAGATTCGTCATCTCCGAAACCATAGAAATGGACACCTGCACCCCATTTTTTCAAAATATTCAAAGTGTCAACGTATGGGAATCCAAAGCAAACTGATTTGTTATCCTTGTATTTCGATATCGATAAAGCTGCTTGGTGTGCAGTAAAAATCGACGCCATACCAGACGGTAATAAATACACGTCTTTATCCGTGATTGAGCCGTTTGAAACTTTTGATGAAATTCTTTTTCTTAAAATGTCCTTGGCTTCATTGGCAAAACGTAAATCTAAGTTTCTACCAAATCTTTCCTCTATAAAAGTAGCAGATTCCTGATTATTGATTTGCAAAGCAGCTGCACTACTTGACGATCTTGAACCTCTTGATGAAGATGACCTTCCTGAATGTGTGGCTCTTGATTGGTGAAGTGGCTTCTTTTCTGAGATCTTCCTTTCAGATGCCGTTTTTTCTAGTTTGGATCTCATTTCTGTAAGGAAGTACTCACCTAATCTTGAAGAAATACCTTCACCTGTATGTTGCCAGTACTGTTTAGCCAATGAATATTCAGTTGATGGGAAAAACACAATGCCAATACTGGCCTCGACTCTGTGTGACTCTTCTTCCTCGGTCTTTGGGGCAGGAGAGCTTAATTGCAAAATTCTTATGTTGCAGTTTGGTAGCTGAGTTTTCGATTTCATGAATGCTCTACAGCGCTTGGCAACTTGATAGCTTGGAAAAATAAAAGCTCTTTCGTTATCCCTTGCATAGTTTAGTTCCAACAAGGAGCTTAGTTCTTGAATCTTGGAATGAATGAAAAATCTTGGATACCCGGAGCTCATCTTTTTAACGACCCAGTCTTGACCTTCTTCGTAACCGACAGTGGCTTCCCAAGTTGGTAAAGTGACTGACACCGCATGCTCTGTGTTGTTAGGGATAGTAGCACCGATCGATTGTGAGATAGGCATCTGCATGATTCTCGTTTCCCTGTATAAAGCGTCTATCTATATCTATATCCCGTATTGGTGGCTAAATGGGGTATAGAAACAGATGAAAGATAATCAATCATCCAAATATGAGTCAAGCAAGACTAAATTTGGCGATCTGATGAAGATTTGAAAAAGAACGGAAGGAAAGAGGTTTCGCAGCCCTGTTGTTCTTCTTTTGCTTGTTTGTTTGTTTTTGATGATGATGATACCTTGTTAAGTTTTGATCATCTCTCCAGGTTTGATCGGTTCTTGGTTAGTCGATTTGCAGGGGTTGGTTTGTCTTCAACTGTATCACTTGGCTGCTCGTTACTAACTCAATTGGTATCTTTTGCTACGTTTTTAATTGCATTTGTTACCTGCTCCTTCTCAAATCTGTTCAAAGAATTTTATCAGAACTGCCATACCTCGTGCCTGAATTACAACAGCATTCATTGACTATTGTTGCAGTTCAATATAACCTAAAACATTCATATACACCTCATATACCATATATTCTAATTGAAGGACCAGAATTGACTTGGATTTGAATTAGTTTCTCACTGCTTGTTTTCAAAACGAAAGAATAAACAAAAGCCCTGTCCATATTCACCTGCAATTTCCGTAAGTTATTTTATTATGTCGTTAAAGCCGAAATCAAACACCACATGGACACCAAACACAGATTCAACGCTACCCCTATATTATAAAGATAAATTACAAAAAGACTCAAGTGTCATAGATAAAATAAACAGAAATTGCTTGAAAACAAGTTCACAGAAACGTAAAATGCTAGGAAAAGCCTTCATATTATCAATAACCATGTACGGTATTCTTTGGCTCTACTCATTGATTCCGCCCTCTAGGAATCGAGCAGTTTCGGATGTTTGGAACCAAAGAAGAGATCAAGTTAAAGATATTTTCTTGCAAAGTTGGCACGATTATTCTTCCCATGGCTGGGGTAAAGACATTTACGGCCCTGTTTCTCAGACTGGTAAAAATATGGCTTCTGCTCCATTAGGCTGGATTATTGTTGACTCTTTGGATACCTTAATGTTGATGGATTGTGAAGAAGAATTACAAGAAGCTAAAGCCTGGGTCGAATACGAATTAAACTATGATATAGATGCTGATGTTAATACTTTTGAAACAACAATTAGAATGTTGGGTGGTTTGTTGTCTGCCCACTATTTAAGTGGGGATGAAGTTTACTTGGAAAAAGCTGTTCATTTGGGTAATAAACTCCTGGGTGCCTTCGAATCCGAAAGTGGTATTCCATTTGCTTCTGTTAATTTAAAGACTGGTAAAGGTAAGAGATCACACGGAGATAGAGGTGCTAGTTCCACGGCTGAAGTTTCCACTTTACAATTGGAGTTCAAATATCTTGCTAAATTGACAGGGGAGTCTCTTTACTGGGAAAAGGCTGAAAAAGTCATGGAAGTTTTGGATTCCAATCATCCAACAGACGGCTTGGTTCCAATCTTTGTTCAACCAGACTCAGGTAAGTACCAAGGAAACTTGATAAGACTTGGTTCTAGAGGTGATTCCTACTATGAATACTTATTGAAGCAATATATTCAGACCAACGAGAAGATATATTTGGAAATGTACTTGGAGTCTTTTGATGGTATCAAGAAACATTTATATAACAAGTCGCAACCAAATGGATTAACATTTTTGGGTGAGTTAGAGAAAGGTCTTGGAAATGAATTCAGTAACAAGATGGATCATTTGGTTTGTTTCATTGGTGGTTTGTTTGCATTGGGGGCCACTGATGGTAAAGATTTGCAGACTGCGATGAAACAAAGCAGTTGGTCTACTCATAAACAAGAACAATTTAAACTTGGCGAAGAGATGGCATATACCTGTTACAAGATGTATCACGATGTTGATGCAACTGGTTTGGCGCCTGAAATTGTGGTTTTCAATACAGATTCGAGAAATACCCAGGATTTCACCATCAAACCTGCTGATAGACATAATTTACAAAGACCAGAAACTGTGGAAACTTTGTACTATTTATGGAAAATTACTGGAGATATCAAATATAGAGAATGGGGTTACGAAATCTTTGAGAATTTTGTTAAGGGTACTTTGGTTACGGGTGGTAAAGATAATAAACCAAGATACACTTCTTTGGATGATGTCACCAAGAATCCTCCAAAGAAAAGAGATAACATGGAGTCGTTCTGGTTGGCAGAAACTCTGAAATATTTGTATTTATTATTTGATGACTCTAATAATTCAAAATGGTCTTTAGATAACGTTGTTTATAACACTGAGGCACATCCATTCCCTAAATTTGATCCTGCCTTCAAAACTGGCTGGGTCAGAGAATCACCTGAAATCATTAAAGCTAGAAGACAAAAGGAAATTCTAGAAAAGGAAACCAAAGAAGTGGAAGCTGCGGCCAATAAATTGGGAAACACACCACAGCACGGTATCCAAGATAATGATGACGATACAGTTACCATTGATGTTGATGTGAAAGCTCCTCATCATAGAGTTGAACTAGCATTTGACGATGATGGTAAGATCATAACTGTCACGGAAGGTGAACCAAAGAAACATCATGAAAAAGCTGATAAATTGGTAAATGATGCGATTAATGGGATTTTAAACGATGATATTAAAGCTACGGAAAAGCATTTCGATACAACTTCCAAGAACAGAAAGGCAAACAGTCCTGTTTCGCCTTCTTTAGAGGAACAAGTTAATGAAGTTGTACTGGAACTTGCGAACGAGAAAACTGAAATTGAAGATCTGGAGGCAGTTCAAGAAGCAAAGATTGCAGCGTCAAAGGACAACGAAATGATTGCTGAAAAGATTAAGCAATCCGGTGAATTGCCAACTGCCAAACAACCTGTCGCTAAGCCATTGGCTGAACAAGTTGAAAGTGTTATTGATGAGGCTATTATTGCTGAAGATGCTGAAGCTCCTAAGCACGAAACCGCTTAAGATCGGTTTAAAGATTTCAAAATTTGTACTTATTACAGACTCTGTTGCATTAATTATTAATTTTTTGTCTTGTTTATTTAACTTGTGTTTTGTTTTTGTCTTTTTTTGCTTTGTTTTATGTCTATATTTATAAATTTTAGTTGGATTCTAATCGTGATTTTTTATCCCCTAAACTGCCTTTGTAATACTGTTTACTTATATTACCATTGAGAATGATCGCGTAATACGCTGGACTGAATGATATGTGTAATGGTCTGACAGGTAACAAGCCTTTACATCGAAATCACCTTCTGCTAAAGGGGTTTCGACTATCTAGAGAGGAATATGAATTCCGCATATACTACTTTTCTAATTTTTTCCTTTCAGTCTAGTTAAGTTATGTTCCTTGAGGCAGCAAATTTTTAGGTTAAAGACCTTCCAAGCGTACACCAGGAGAATAGCAGAACTACTACACAATACAACCCAATTGTACAGAAGATATAGTTGTTCAATCAGCCTTGTGAAAATAAACGATTTGAAGTTTTCCAAATTCCCGCGCAAAACTCCGACGCAATTTTCCCACAACTGATTAAATTACCGAGGGTTGAGATAAGATAAGATGGGATCTGCTATATAACCTCTATCTTATTTACAAACCAAGGATTGTCCCAACTCTTTACATTGATGCTGTTTGATGGCATATGTATTCATTCATCCTAAACAAGCATTTATATATATAACAATACATAACAAAATCAATCGTCCAAGTTTTCCTCAACCGAATTACTTGTATTGTGACAAGAATCACAGAAACGCTACTCCATATATAATCAGTTAGTGTTCAACAGCCTAGAGAACACCAGCAATTCATATGATGCCTTCTATAAAAAGATCGGAAGCAGGGGTTCATACCGTGGCAATTGAGATTGAAATGACTCGTAGAAATATATCGCAAAGCTTCATTGCGGCTGATATGGAAGACGAAGCACAACAACATATAGAAGCTACAGCAATGCTTGGTTCTCATCAAGAAGGGACTGAATTAGTACAGGATTTGAATGATCCATCTGAATATCCAGACGGCGGTTGGAAAGCTTATATTGTTGTGCTAGGTTCATTCATAGGATTAATCGTTGATTTTGGCATTGTCAACTCAATGGGCTCTGTCCAATCGTATTTGAACCTCCATCAGTTTTCCAAGATTTCATCCTCGATTTCCTCGTTGGTCTTCTCGGTCTTTCTCTTCGTTACTTACGCCTCAGTTATTTTCTCCGGTGCTATGTTTGATGAATTAGGGGCTAATATACCGATGATAATAGGAACGATATTGTTATTTATTGGTATTTTTGCTTCTGGTGGTTGTGAAAGCGTTGGAACTTTTGTTGCTACATTTTCGATCATTGGCGGGTTAGGTGTTGGGATGCTTGCGGCCCCATTGACTGGGGTAATTAGTCATTGGTTTTTGAGAAATCGATCAAAAGCGTTTGGACTATGTACTTTGGGTGGTAGTGTTGGTGGTATTATGTTTCCTTTGGTTTTGGATAAGTTCTACTCTGAATTTGGGTTTAAAAATGGTATGAGGATAATGGCAGCTATTTGTGCATTTCTGCTGATTATTTCAACTCTTCTAATTACCGAAAGAATCAAGCCTGTTAGTGAAAGTAATGAGAATCAACAAGCTTCGTCTTCAAAACAATTGAAAGCATTTCTGTCGAAGACAGCAGATCTAACAATGAAATCTATTGATCTAAGTGCTTTGAAAGAACCAACGTATCTCTTGTGTGTTCTCGCCGTTTCATTCAGCGAATTGTCATTGGTTTGTTCAATGACATATTTTGCGTCTTATGTGACTTATATTGGATTTAGTGAAACAAAAGCTAATACTATAATCACTATGATGAATGCTATTGGTGTCGCTGGCCGTTATGTTCCAAACATTTTTGCCGATATGATTGGCTGTTACAATGTGATGACTGTCATGGTGTTATTTGCTGCTATGGCAATCCTATTCGTTTGGCTGCTTTGGTCTACATCGACCGAATCTATGGACTCTATCTATGCTTATTCTGCATTGTATGGGTTTTTTAGTGCTTCTGTGTTGAGCTTGTCACCTTCGTGTGTGGGGGCTATTTCTCCAACAAGAGACTTTGGTAAGAGGTACGGGACAATGTCTTTGATAATCGGTGCGTTTATCCTGGTTGGCATGACTATTGGCGGTACTATTATTGGTCATGAAAGCTTACAAAGTTACAAGCATTTCTCACTCTATTGTGGGCTACTAGGAATCTCATCCGTTGTGTTATGGCTAAGTAGTAGGTATTGTCAAGTTGGGTTCAAAATCAATGCCAAAGTTTAGATGTTCACTGTCGTCCATAGATTGTCATTTTTGTGCTTCTATATATATGATTATTCTATTAGAAAAAATTAAAAGCTGCTATTTTTTTTTAGCCTTTTTGGTCTTCATCATTGACAGTATATCGCTCTTCTTATCGTCACGTTCACGTTTAGCTGTTTTTTTGTCGAACTTCTCCAACTGCTCTTTCCTCTCAGGACCTCCCAAAATCTGTAATTCTTGAGATTTTACTAACACCTCAGGGTCATCTTTCTCTTTCCCAACAAGCCATTCCAGTAATTTGATATCTTCGCCAAACCCAGAATCATCTTTAGGGTCAACAGGGACTTCTAAAATTAGAGGAATATCAACCAATCTTGGGTCATTGGCCAATAGTCGGAAACATTCTAAGCCAATGAAACCCCAACCTAGTCTTTGATGAAGATCTCTATTGGCACCTAAAGGCGCCTTAGAGTCGTTTATATGTAATGCAGACAGATACTTGAACCCAATCTTACTATCAAATTCATTCCAAAATTTAGTCCATGATTCTTCGTCTCTGATGTCATAACCAGCTGCAAAAGTATGGCAGGTATCGATACAAACACCTATTCTATCTTTATTCTCAACCATGGAGATAACTTCAGCAATGTCTTCTAGTTCACCGCCAATTAAATTACCGTGACCCGCCATGTTTTCTATAACAATCTTCACGAAACTTGTCTTTTCCATTGCAATATTAATATTCTTCGCCAATCTTTTTAATGACTGCTTATGGTCCGATCCAACAGATGAGCCAGGGTGGAAATTGTACAATCCGATATTCAATTTTTCACATCTTGTCAAATCATCAATAAATGAATTCAGTGAATTCTGCACTTTTTCCTCATCGGGGTTAGCCAAGTTGATAAAATATGAACCGTGGGGTAGAACATCAACCATTGGATTGAACTTATGCTCTTCACATAGTTTCTTGAATGTTGCAGCATCTTCGTCTGAAATCATTGGAGAGACCCATCTTTTCGGATTCTTCAAGAATAATGCAAAAGAATTACAACCAATATTCATGGCATTGGTAACGGAGTTGTAAATACCTCCACCCATTCCAACATGTGCACCAAACTTGTGCTTGAATTTGGTCTCTCTGACAAAATTGAATCCTTCTTTAACGATCTTTTTAGCTCCAGCTTTCTTGGGTGGCATTTTTTGTTCTGAATGTGTTGACCTTAGCCTTACCGAGTGGCATATAGGTGAAAGCATCCATTTGATTAGTTTTACATACCAAACAGAGAATTTATGTTTGGTTCGCAATTTTCCACACACGAAAATTCCCCCACGCCACGCGATTTTCTCATGGGAGCTTTGATCTACTTTTGGGAGAATCAGTTAAGAATGAAGGGATCGACTTCCTTTGCATTTACTTTTCCAAATTAGGACACTTCTATTGCTAATAACCCTTTGGAGATGAGAAAGTGGACTTCATTGAGTTATGGCATATAGTGAGTGATTGCATTTGATTGCTGCAGCTACAAAATGCTGCTCTCCATACCTTAGAAACGGCATTTCTGTTTTACAGAAGATGAACTTAATAAGGCAATATCTCTTTAAGAGCCGTAACTACAGCAGAAAGCAGATATTAAATTGGCGCTTCTGGTTTTCTTATATTTTAATGCTTTATTTTCTAAGAATGAATAAAGCATTTGTTTTTTTCCTAGCTTTCGGATCATCTTCAAATTTGTTTAACCTCGTAGTTAAAAGCTTTTCCAGAATTCTGAAATTCTTATAATTTTCGAAAGGCTTTTTGAAACAAAAATTATATATTACAATCTTTGAGCATTCATTAATATCAGAGATTGAGAAATCATTTATAGCTATTTCTAGTATCCCTACCTTTTAGTGGTATGATTAGCATAGCTACCATCCAAGGTGGCCCTAGTGGTGGATACCCCCTCGGGCTCATTTAAAATAGAATTAGCTACATTCTAAGTGAGTTCAATTATTTGAGACTTGGGTAAGGTACAGTGACTAGTTTAGCAACACAAAATAATAAAGTATCCTATTGAAAAGTTCCTGTATAATTTCTTTCATAAAAACATCCCCCGTTCTAAAGGAGTTCCGATTGTAACTTCTTCACAAATAGGTGGAATCTACCTCTCTATTTATGTAATTTTTCCATCTGAAACAAACGCATGCGATTTATAACCAGCAATTAACAATATGAACGGAACCGTAAGACTTCAAATTGAGTCTGTTTTGACTCTATTATTGTTGTGGCTTACTTTATAAATACTACAAAGTTGAATCATGCACAGAAAACCACAAGCTGAACGAAAGTAGAGATCTGACATACAAGCTTCAAATATTCTTTGAAGATAACAATTTTTGTCTTTGAAAGGTATAAAAGGTATAAATGATGTTAAGAAACATCCCTTTTGGAGATATAAGAAGAAAGATTAGAGTCAAAAGCGGGTTTAGCTCAGTTGGGAGAGCGTATGACTGAAGTTCATAAGGTCCTGAGTTCGATCCTCAGAAGCCGCATTTGAATTTTTCCGTTTTCTTTTTGTTCATTTGTTTTATGTAAAAGTATGATAAATGAATGTACTTTTGCAACTATTGAAGTGGCTGTCCATCAGACAATTTATTGTCAAGGAATGAAGAACGGCTGTCATTGAGTACAGGTCCCCTTCTTTTTCCATCTTTAATGAACTAAATACGTGTGTTCGAATAACGAGCAGCTAATTTGTACTGGGAAAGCAAACACTCGTAATCTCTTTTAAAAGGATTCAGATAGAGATAGAGATGCAGATACAGGCGTAGATAGTGAAATCAAGTTCAGTATGGATATATATACAGGATAAACAAAATATGACAGCCCTTATTTTTTAACTTCTTCATAAACACTTAGAATACCCTTAATTCTTTCGTCAATAGGGAACTCTCTGAGCCATTCACTGTTCTTCTCAATAGCGGTTTTAACCCACGAACTTGGCCAGTCACCTTCCTCACCCTTAGCTAGGTCCAGATCCTCATTTTGGAAAGGCCTGTAGTTCTTATTTATTAACCCCCACAGCTTTTCATTGTATTCAATCATTTGATATCTTTTAGTATACCAACGTTTCAATCTTTCAGGCTGTTTAGTGAAACCGGATGTATTCCAATTACGTAACACTAATATTGGCTGAACAAAGAAATATGGAGTTTTATCATCAGGATCTCTTAGGTTTTCAAAGTCTAATTCAGGAGCTAAAGTGGCAGACGGGTATTCAGATGGGAAAATATATGGTCTCAAGCGTTCTTTTCTTAATTTATCGGCTTCAGAATCTTCATCTTCGTGTTTCTTCTCATCTTCTTTCGGCTCTTCAATTTTCTTAGTATCGTAATCTTCTTTTGGCTTGTACAATGGACCGAGTAAACCTTCGTGGACACCGGTCAAGTATTCTTTATAGGCACCTCTACCAATACAAACAATACCCCCAGCATTCTTAGGATTGGTCACTAATGAATCTTCCTTGATCATTTTTTTAGTCTTCAAATCTTTATTGAATGCAGTTATGCCTAAAACATCACTTGGGTTATATAAATCTTTGACAGCTATAGTTTGTTCTTCTTCATCTTCTTGGTCTTGTTTAGGTATGGATGGCATAGCGATTGGAGCTAAACCTTTGAAATTCTTATAACTTAAGCCACCTTTCTTTTCATCTTCTTCTTTAACGGGGAATTCTGGTTCATCAATTGGCTCAGCCTCAGGTAATCCAAGTTTCTTCCTACGTATCTTTCTAATTTCTTCTGCAACTGAAAATCTAATATCACCTTGCCTTTCTTCAGTGAATATTTCAAAATCAACACCAGCAGAGTTCAAAATTGGCTTAGAAAATTTCCTCAAATACTTCAAACCTTCTGATAAATAATCATTTGGAGGTGGAACAACATAGATTCTCAATTTCCTAGGTAATTGATCGGGTTGGAAAAATTCATCACCAAATTTTCTAGCTTGCGCAACGTACTTGGCTCTGATTTTCTTTTGTTGATACTTATCATAAGCAATACCACCACCTAAAGTACCCAATATTGTCCAAAAGATCATCCAGTTTCTAGACGGCAGCCTAATACGTTTAATACCCATCATTTCTAACGCTGGATTACTGAAACCTTTTGATTCTGGTTTAGATAGAGTTTGCGCCTTGGCTTCAGTTGTTGGTGCCTTTGTCACAGATCCATTAGAAGTTGGATTGTCAGTATTTGGAGGTACTTTCGGTTCAGACATGTTTAATTATTCAACAAAAAGTTTTGTATGAATGGCTACGAATATCCCAAAATACAGTTATCCACATGTATTCTCTTATTGAAAATTAATGTAGATGAGATCTTTCACTTTGAACTAATCTAATTTTTGGAGCGACGATGATAAAATTTTCGAGATTTAGTGCCAAGCCGATTCATAAAAGTCGATCCCAGTCGTTTGATTACAGTTTTTCCTGCTTATACACAAGTACACTTCGATTATGGTACTAATTCTAATATAAAGTGTAGAATAAGGTAACAGTTATAAACAAAAAAGTGAGAGAATCCATATAAATATAAGCCCCAGAAGATACGTAAACCAAACGAGGAAAGCAGGAACACAACCCTCTTAAAAAGGTGTGAAATATCCTGACAATGCAATGAATCTGATTTGAATAACAGATGAAAAGAAAAAGGAAAAGAAGACATAAAAATATGTAAACAGTAAACAAATTTTCGAATATCAGAGGACAAGAAAAAAAATGTTTATTATGCAAAAAATAACTAGCAATCATTAATACAAATACAAATAAAAAAGAAGGAACAAACATCCAAAGATAGCAAAATATTATATTTCAATAACAATAATAAAAAAGGAACATTAACAGCGTTATAAAATAAGACAAAATTAATTTCTTCTTTCGAAAGTTCAATTAGTTTGCGGTGATGTGAGGAGGGCAAAGGAAATGGGTATAAAATCAGTAGTACCATTATTATTCACTACCTTTCAAGGCTCTTATAACAGCAGGTCTTCTCATCATATGTTTGGTCCATTTGTAAACTTCTGGAAATTCAGCTTTCAAGTCAATCCCTATTCTATCAACTACATAGTTCCAGGTAACAAAGCATAAATCTGCAATTGTAACTCTGTCACCAACTAACCAAACAGGGTAATCGAAATACCTACTTTGAGATAACGGAGTTAGACCAGCAGAATAAGAAGCTGCATTTTCAGCATCCAACTCCATAATCAGAGCTTCTCTTCGTTCAGCTAATGCCATTTCCAAGACCCCATAGACTCTGCGAACTTCATCGGTGTATCTGTCTATTGCAGAGGGAACCGAGGTTGAATGGAAGTATCTGAAATGTAAAGCTTGGCCAATCATTGGCGAATGTCCTGAGGTTTGGAAAAATAACCATGATAAAATTTGGGACTGCTCAACTAAATTATCTGACCAGATATTACAAGACCCAAATTCTTTTAACTTTTTCTCAACTAGATATAATATTATTGCACCAGATTCCCAAATTGAAACTTGCTGTTCTTGATTAGAGTGATCTATCAAAGCTGGAACTCTTCCATTTGGGTTTATTGCTAAAAATTCAGGAGTTCTCTGTTCGCCTTTATTAAAATCCAATAAAATGGTACTGAATTGGAATCCCAATTCACTCAAAATAATGGCAATTTTAAAACCATTTGGGGCAGATCTATGTGAAATTAGAGTATAACCTTCATTTGGAGGACCATTTGAGAAGAATTGCTTGAGTCTTGAAACAGACTCTGAATCAATCCTTTGATTTGTTTCTTGCTCGTATTGATTTTGAATCGTTTGATGATTTATTTGTTGATCATTCGATATATGAACGTTTCTTAGACCTGCTGATAGGTTGGAAATTGGTGCATTGTTTTGCATGATTTTTGTAGAGTTTATATGTGATTTGCCTGTGTAAAACTGTCTGTTTAGAAATATGATATGAGATGAATGACAATTTTTTTTCCCTTGTTTATGTGTGAATAGTATAATGTACGTTATTAATATGTGAGATGGTTAGCAAGAAAATGTGAAGTTAAAGTATGGTATAAATGGGAAATGATATCAACAGTTTAATTTAGAGTGTAAGAAAGAGGCCTTAAAAGTAATATGTCGAGGGGTTAAAATGTTTGTAGTGGGCTCAAATTTTCTCAAAAAAATGCTTATAGCCTGGATAGCAGCGTTTTTAATTTGATATAAAGAGACAAGTAGAAAGCAATAATCTTCTATAAGGTTCGGGCTTATACTTAATTATGAAGTAATGAATAACCCTGTACAAGCAAATGTATTATAGGCATGCCATTCCAAATGAAAAGAATTCCACTTTTTGTATGCGATGACTCCAGGAAACACGCGCCACAGCAAGGCATTTGTTTGTGGAGCACGAGGGGACCATGTGGCTGGGCAGACTGCCAAACCACACCGCCACAATTCTGCCAAAAAAAAGGCGCTGAATACTTCCACTTTTGGACGGTCAATCGACGAGTGATCAGACTCCTCTCAAGATCTGAGATCTGGGTTCTTCAGAAGTATCTTATCTTTGCTTACGATTAAGGACAACTTGGCTATCTTTCTTATTTGCAAGATCTAAACGCCTCTCTTCAAGGTTAACCACCACCATGACCTACGATAAAGAAAAGCTACAGAAGATAATTATTTTACTAGCTGACAATGCGAACCCAAGACTATCACCTAAATTTGGTAATTTTGCAAATCAGGCACAAGCGTTGTTATCTAAAACCCAACCGCCAGCCATCAGCTACGAATACGTGATATATGATATAATCAATGATTTAGAGGCTTATCCTACGCATGAAGAACTCATTTCTGGTGATGTCAAAGCAATATATATTACCGGGTCCAGGCGTGATTCCTTTGACGACTCTCAACCTTGGATTGTTAAATTAATTCAATTCCTTGAAGATGTCACATTGAATGCTGAATATGAAAAGATTAAGCTTGTGGCTATCTGTTTCGGTCATCAAGTTATATGTCGCGCATTAGGTGTTGAAACTGGTAGGAATGGAGGAATATGGGAAGTGGGTATTACTGAAATCAATGCAAACGTCGAGGAAATCCCATTGCTTGATAAGTATTTCGGTACAGCTCACTCACGCTCCAACAATAATACAACGACAGAAAGTAGCGAGGATTATGACAACCCTTATCAGTACAGTAATAAAAAGGGAAAGTTTAATATTGTTGAACATCATCAAGATATTGCGTATTCGCTACCACCGTCGTACTTGAATATTGGATCGACAGAGACCTGCAAACTCCAAGGAATTTATAAAATGGGTAAAGTTATTAGTTTCCAGGGTCATCCTGAATTTTCAACAGATTGTTCAAACATTTTAGCTAGTGGCCTTCATCAATCTGGCAAAGTTAGCGATGAATTGTATAATGATATTGTGAAGAGAAATAAAGTTGATAGGAATCATGGGCTTGTGTTGGGTCGATTGATCCATGATTTCTTGTTAGAATAAATGCTGTTCAAGATACATATTATAATCAGGAAACAAATAATTTCAAGAAGTATAGCAATTAGTTAGACTATATTCGAGTTATATGAATTTAAGTATAAATAGTATTGTTTAAACAAAAGAGAAAGAAAATCGTAAAGTGACAGAGTATCAGGGAACAAGGGGAGAAGAAAAAGGGGAGAAGAAGCAGAGTAATAAAAAGGCGCTTCTCTCAGCCAAAAAAAACAGAACGTGGAACACTCCACAAACAAAATTTTCAGAGAAATAGTACATAAAAAGCAAAATCAGAAAAGTCAGAGAAAAGAGCTAGAGAAAAAAAAACACAGGCAAACGAAATATATAATATATATATGTAGTTCTTTGAGAAAGGGTCAGATGATAATAATGCTGCAAACCAACGTGAACCATTTAAGGTTGGCGTGCGCCATTTTTTCAGTATGATCACAAAGGGAAAAAGAGGAGAGTGAAAGGAAAACAGAATAGTAGACTAAGAACACACATATCTAAAGAAGTAAAATATTTTGCTTTGAAACAAAGCAAGAAAAAAAACACCCTTCTCCTTACCCATAAATTAATTGTAACCTTGGTTACCATTGAAACCCATGTAGTAACTATTTTGATCACCTGGATTCAAATAGTTACCACCCATTTGAGGAGGCAACCCATAACCCGGTTGGCCCTGTTGTTGTTGCCCGCCTTGAGGGAGTGGTGGTAATAGCTGATTTTGACCTTGTTGCTGCGATGGACCACCTTGTGGAGCACCTTGCTGGTTTGGTGGTAAATGTTGTTGTGCAGATTGTGATGATTGTGACGCTTCAGTGGCAGTGGCCGACTGTGGAGCAACAGCCTGCTCTTCATCTTCGGCTGATGGCTCTTCAGGAGCATTCAAACAAGCTTGAATTAAATTCTTACCTTCTGGTTTGGTAACTAGCGGTTGTAATTTAGGTGTTGTAAAAGTATAAACCAAGCCAGTTTCGGAGACGACCAATAACAAAACTTGAGTACCTGTTAAGACAGACAATTCATAAGCCTTCTTCATTATACCTGCCTTTCTTTTGGAGAAAGTGATATGTCTTCTTGATTTTTCTTGAATGAATCTGATTTCGATCTTACGTCTTTCTCTTTTACTTGATGGTTTTTCGTCATCATCGTCGTCGTCAAGCTCAGGGTTTTGTGCTTGCATGCTTAACTCTTGTTCATGAGCAGCTTGAGTTTCTTGTTTTAAACCAGTTAATTCGGACACTTTATGAATATCATATCGGTAGAGAGTTTATGTTAGTATGTATTCGAATATGATGGGTTCCCTGGTGAGACAACCGCGCACTGCGCGTGATGCTCAGATTTCTTCCACGAGGGAAAGCAGGCGCACCGGGGGAGAAGAAAAGGAGGCAGGGAAAAAACCACCACACATTCTCAACCAACAAGAGAAAAAACACAGTAAAGACAAAGTTGAAGCATATTCACTCCAACTACAATTTAGGTGGACTGATACCAAGTTTAGTAATGATCAGTCACAATTGGCTGATTGCTGTCAATGTATTAAAAACATTTGAAAAGGTTTTTCAAAATTGGTTATCAGGGTCAAGTGTTGCCCTTTTGGGTTAATCAACTAATTTGCCTAATTTGTTTTTTTTCACTTAATGAGGAAAGTAACGTGGAGTTTGGTGGTCTCTTTTTTTCTGCCTGTCTGAGTGTATCAGGTAGTTTGTTTATAGGACTATTGTTTAAGACGACTAAAAGTGATACATACTGTTTATGATAACTGAGTATTATTAGTAAATAATAAATATGGGCGATATAGTTATGGAGGTAATTAACAAACAAAAAGAATTGACCAAGACGTTATTACTCTTTTGAGAAAAGGAATAAACAGAGATTTAAAGAAGTAAAACAACAAATTGACGGATTGGGTGATCAATTTTGAATGACTGGTGATCAATTTGGAAGAGAACGAAGCTGCCATTACAAAACAGTGTCAATTGCGTTAAATGAGGCAATTTATTTGATGCGGCTGGTGAATGTTTAATTAGAGCCTGTGGCTAGTGGAAGCAGCCACTTCATTCTTTGACGACTTTCAAAGCCTGTTAAAGGATACACACAATAGGTTTAAGAACTAGAATGGATTCCATTAATTGGCCTTGCTTACACAGACTGACACCAAGTAACTAGTGGAAAATCATTATTGAGCGTAATTTTCGTACTCTATGTGTCCAAATGCAATATTAACGAGTCAATTATATCTGTAGGTTAACCAAACTAAGTTATTTCACACCAATTTGTAGTTCGTGTATACTTCGCTGTTAGTATTTTGATTGAACTTAACCGAAAAGTTCTTACAATTTATACGATCAGTAATAACAGTGTAAGGGGAAGAGATGAATAATAAAAATATTAATTTAAAACAATAACAAAATTAAGTAAAAAAATTGGTTCACTTGAAGCGTAAAATTCAGCTTAAATTCAACAAAAACTCGACAAATAAAAGTCTTAACATATACCATAGTAGACGGGATTTAAACTTCAAATTCTTTTGAATAGTTAGAAGGCAGATTTGAACAACTAAACGCAACCCAATTTTCAACAAACGTTTTATAAAAGTGGTATAAAAAGACCATTGAAAGAATTATTCAATACAGCAAATGGAAAATCCAAAACCTCAGTCCGAACTAAATATAATATAATAAAGAACGGTCTTTGCTGAACGGTGAAAACAAATGACAAAGGGTTGTAAAGCAAACAAAAAGAAACGAATTAGGAAAACAAAGCCTTCAGTCAAATATTAACGAAAAAGGAGAGCGGAACAAGAAAGCAATAAAAAACAAGGTATGATAAACGAAATGATTAAGACCAAATACAACACTGAAAAAATGTAATAAAGGATCTTAATTCATTTTAAACGTGCATAGTTTACTTATTTCTTATACTTCTTGATCAACATCAAAGCCACCACAGTACAGACTATATTATGGAAATTAAAAATAATGATGAAGAAAGTTAGTATTCAAAGTTTGAAGATATCAGGAGATATAGTCTTTAATTTGATGCTTCCATATTGTCATTTCAGCCTTGTCAGACAGTTCATGAGTTCGAGGAGTTAATCTATACACGATGGAAAGCGACAACTGGGATTTCAGGCAAAATGGGAACCCTAATCTCTCAACTCTGAAACCAAATCAATGTATCTTATTTAATAGAGGATACGATTTATGTTAATATAATAGGTGGAATTCACTTACAAATGACGAAAACTAAACAGAAAACTAAGATAACACCGGCTGGTAACATTGTGAGGATATGATTATATTGGAAATTGATAAGTTGAAAAGAACTCTAGTTTTAAAGGAAATTTCAGAAAGAGAAGAATAAAATGGAATGCCAAAACATAGAAAGAAAGAAAGAATAAAGAAGAAAGAAGTAGGTATAAATAATGAAGGAAAGAGAGAGAGGCATATTGGACTGGACTGAATGGAAACAGGATGTTGCCAAACAGTTGGACATTGAGACCATTGAAAAATTTATGAGCAAAACAATAACATTGACAAGCGCTGAGATTACCACTTTTCTCCTTTCTATCTCTTGTGTTGCTCTCTGCCCTCGCATGTGTTTGGCTGGTGCTTACGGGCTGCTGGGATCGGGTTGAACCCCCCACCTCCATGGTTACACGGATGTAGTGGCCCAGCTTAGTGCTTGTTGCCTCACTCCACTCGGTGGAACAGCCCTACGGACTAACCAAGGCCACGGACTGTTCCCTCTCCTACCACCGTTGAGATTGTATCAGCTCCCCCGTCTTGCAGGGAAACTTGTATCTATAGGAAGGTACGGTCGCACATGGGCGGCACAGCCGGTTAGTTTCTAATGTGTCCGTCACATTTTCCATTGCTTTAACTTGACCGAACTCTGGAGTTTATCTGTACTGTCAATTCTAACTCATACAATGTGACGACATACTTCACATGGCTTGTTATTATAGCTGAAGTAGAAATAATGGTGGAAACCGGAAGCGCTTACCGGAAACATTTGGATATTTGGATTGCCCAAAATTATGCAACATAAGTACGGTTTTATTTATTTACTGCAGTTGAACATAGTGATATTGCACCTCTTTTTGCCCAAAACAATTCACCCATCATTTTTATTAGTTAGGTAGTTAATTAAGGTTGTTTAGTATTGCAAAATTAATTACGAAATATTTAAGTTCATAGAACAACATTTCTACAATTCGTGCTGACTAATGTGAGCGGTTGCAAAAAACCAGTTGTGGCCGGTAATTGGCAATTGGTACCTGTTGATCAACAGCTTGCTGAAGCTTCCTCCAACTTACGAAGCCGGCCCGGCTCGCTCGGTACTGTGCAAATCGAAATTGTAAACGATGGATAGCAAACGATTAAACCGAGCGTTCGCACACAGTGTGAGGCCCGTGGTACCAACCTTGGCACGTCCGTTAAGTGTCACTTAAATGGTACTGGGGAAATATGTGAGAGCGGGACGGGGAAAAAAGGCTTAAGCAAAAAAGCTAGGATGCTCTTGGCCGGACGTGTAAAAGTGAAGGCTGTAGAGCGAACTTAGTCGATACCTATATGCTATCAATTATTGTTCAATTTGGACAAGGAAACATCTGTATCAGGCAGGTGCCCATCGACGCATTTGGAAAAGTTATTGTTGTTGACGGTTATCGTAGTTACCACGAATAAATACCTCCAACATGGCGATACCAGTTCTGTTCACTTTAATAGGTTTGAGTTTGTTTATTGCTAGATTGATTCACTGAGAACCAACCCATAAGCGGCTGGTGTTTCACAACTTATAAAAAAATTGGCGAAGCTTTGTTAAATCTCAAGTTAACCTTGTCGCTTCTCTACCTTAGAAGAATAAATCGTAAAAACACTTCTCACTTTATTTAGATAGAAAAGAAGGTTCGATTAGTCAACCAATAGAAAGTGGAATAATACGAAATCAAATGGACTGTACTGAAAATGTACTCTACTATACTTGGTGTAACGATATTTGCTGCACTAGAGAGAAAGGATAAGAAACTGCCTTTCGGGAATCCACAGAAATACCTGGCCCAGTCCATGCTACCCAAGAACTTAATAATAAGTAATCTAGAGCAGTACATTGAAAAAATAACGCACTTAGCGGCACTGAGCGGAATCAAATTATTTAGCCACTTGAGGCATCCTATCCCCATCCATCAGACGGAAATGAGCGCATGTTTCTTTTTTTTCATTCGTAATAAGGTGCAGTCAGATCGAGGAGAGAGGAGCCAGGTGACAATGGGACTTCAACCGAGTGGTGTTTGATTCGGGGTTACTCAATAAACTCAGGAATATCCGGTCCGCTAATGCTTCTTAGTTAAGCTAGCTAGCTCCCTTCATGTCTTACACACTTTTTCATATTACACTTGGGTGTTTTTGGTCTTGTGATACAATTCGCCACTAGAATATCTGTCTTACAATTGACCTTCGAATCACATATCTTACGATACCAAACTACATGACGAAACGAATCATTTGTGACATTACAAGAGCTTTGAAAATTTGAATGATAGCACGAAGAATATATTTGAGTTGTTGAGAACTTTATATCGGACTTCTCTTTAACTCTGTCTGTTGAAACTGTTACTTAAAGATTTCTCTTGAATTTTGAAACTTTTTTTCACGGATTTGAAACGATCAAATATATCCTTCAAATCTGCTGCGATTCAGTTCAATACAGGAAAGTAGTATCCGTCGTAAACTATATAGGTATGGTTGGTTGTGGATGTCTCGATCAAAATTCACTGACTATTTATCCTGGCAACAGTTTATCAATTTTTACCGAAATCGTTTAACGCTCATCTCCATCTACTATTCCTATATCTATAGCAGCAAGGAAAATAGGACTAAAGCCCGTACACTCTGTAGCGAGATTGATTCTATTATTTGTAACTGGGTAGGTAATCTTGGTTAAATAAACTAGACCACCAAACCGACCTGGAGTTTCTAGCCGTGTACTTTTGTCGTACCTCCTGGATATTTCTTAAGACTCCCCAAAAACGCAGGGATTTTATTAGCGCATATTAACGCATATTAAGCATTCTAATTTTGATAACGCAAGTAGAAAATATACATATTGACTGAAGATTAAGTTTATTTGATAATTGATTGGGGATTACTGAAGTTGTAAGTTTAAGTGAACTTCCCCATTTCCTAACCAGTAAAACTTTAATTGATCCGAATATCTACGTAATCCCGCGGACCTTTGAGAACATCATAGTTATTGATATTAAAATGTACGTTTGCTACGCTTACTGTCTAGTATCCACCATTTTGTAATTTATCGTATACTAGAGGGGCCGGATGATACAAATAAGGGGTATGCTACGAAGATCCTTAGCGACGAAACGTTGAAAAAATCGACGGGACAAAATCAAACCCGTACACCTGAACAACAGAGAGATCGACCTGCCTCTATGGAGACACCAAATTTCAAATGATTCCTATGTTTGTTCGCATTACGTTTTGAACCTATAATTCACCTTTAAGATCCCATGGAAAATAACCTTCGATTAGCCATAAAAAGACATAATACATCTACTCAACTGAAATTTTAGTAATTGAAATATAATTGATCTATAAATAATGTCCGAAGATCAAACGGAAGCGATCTCAGAGTCCAAGTTTACGCCAGGTACTTTGGTTCTAACGAAGATCAAAGGGTTCCCAGAATGGCCATCAAGAGTAATGAGTTTCGAGATGCTACCGCCAAAGATTCAAGCTATGAAACCTAAATCTATCAAAGCTAAGAAGCCAACAGCCAAAACCAAGAAAGCAAAAGCCCCTGTTCAACCGGTGGAGGTTCTCTGTGTTCGATTCTACGGTGACGATGAATATATTTGGTGTTCTAATCAAGATTTGAAGCCATTGACACAAGAATCGGTTAAGATTTTTTTGATTAATAAAGGTGAAATACCTGACGAGGAAGGGAATTTTAAAACTGAGAAAGCTCCAAAGGTTAACAAATTAACAAATGCATACTTAGTTGCCAACAAAGCTGATTTATCAGTCGAAGAATTCATGGAGTATGGTAGCAATGGAAAGCCAGAAATGATTGAAATAGAGGAAGAAGAGTCTATTGAATTAAGCGAGAACGAAAGCCCCGAGGCAGCCAGTGGTGATTCTGACGAGGAAGAATCAAAGCCCAAAAGAAAATCCGCTAAAAGAAAAGCAGAGACCACAAAAGCCTCCAAAACCACAAAGAAAGCCAAAACTGCTGCAAGAAAGAAGGCAGAACCAAGACCAAAGGCTAATGCTGCTACCGCAAGGGCTACAAAAGCTACTACCAAAACCAAAACTAAGGCAGAGGGCAAAGAAGAACTTACACCAAAAGTGACAAAAGCCAAGCCAAAGGCTAAACCGAAACCAAAGCCTGAACCAGTAGAGGAGTTTGATAGTGATTGGGGATTGGACTCAGATGACGATGAAGATCTAGTTGTTGACGTTGAAACCATTCCTAAATCCGCTGAGTTGCAGGAAGATTCGAAGCAGAACATGAGATTATACACAGATTTAAGAATCAAGATACAAGATATCATAATGCCGACCTCGGAATCGAAAATTGAGGATCTTGAAAATCCTGAAAATTCAGATAATAAAGGAACAGTCGAAACTCAACCAGTGGATTATGAATCAAGAATTAAAGAACTAGAACCGATAGTCAGTAAATTATTCACCTTAAAATCAGTCTCAATATCAGGTTTGAGATCGACTAATTTATATAAAGTATTAAGCGTTATTTTGAAAAAACCAGAATATTCTGAGTCCAGGTTTAGAGGAAAACTTTCTAACTTTATTAAAAACTGGTTTGGTTTATTAATTGAAGTTGATGAGAGGTGGAGCGATGGGTACGTTGAGCCTAAGAAAGAAGATGGGGCACAATCTGTTACAGCCAGTGCTACTGCTACTCCGGTTCCTGAAAACCACAATGATTCAAATGGTAAAGGGGCCATTAACGGCGAACTAAAAGTTGAAAATGGCCAACATTAGCGTTAATAACGTTAGCCGCTGACTCTAGTTTTGTATTTTATGATTGAAGTGAATATGAATTCAGCTCCACTGTTTCGAATTTTTAAGGTATTCTATTCTTTGAAGTATTCTCTCTAGATCTACTAGTCTTGAGATATCGAATTTGTGTTTCACATGCTGTTAGATTAATCTGGTATTATCATTAACACTATTTATATACTAATATACACTTTCATAAAAACGTACTGTAACTGTGCCTATTCTAGTAGTGGTTGATACTTTTCGTAAACAGCATCGATGGCTCTCAGGATTTCGTTCTTTCTAGCATCAGTAATCCACGAACCATGAACACCGTTCTTTGAAATTTTAACCCAAGTCTTCAGGTCAAAACCAAAGCTAGTGTGGACACTTTTATAGTTATCAAAGATATAACCACCGAAGTAGGCTGGATCATCAGAATTGATAGAGAATGGAACATCGGCATCCAGCCATTCTTGGATTGGTAACTCAGAAACATCTTTAACAACTTGTAATTTAACGTTTGATAATGGGCACAAAGACAGTAATGTTTGATTTTTAGCCAGTCTCTTGAGCAATTCAGCATCTTTAATAGAGTTAACACCATGATCAATTCTGGACACTTGTAAGGTATCTAAAGCGGTAATAATATAATCTGGACCACCTTCTTCACCAGCATGAGCGGTTAATCCGACACCAGGGTAAGTTTCCCTGAGGTGTTGATAACATTCGGTGAATAATTCCGGTGGGAAAGGTTTTTCAGCTGAATCTAAACCTAAACCGTGAATCCAGCCTTGCTCATAAAACGGCTTGGCCAATTCAATGGTAGATAAACCTTCTGAAGATGGTAGGTGTCTCAATAGACACATGATCAACTTGGTGGTGATCCCTAGTTCAGCTTCAGCTTTATCGCAAGCTCTTTTGAAACCGTTGACGACAGTATCCATAGTGATACCTCTTTCTAGATGTCCTTGTGGGTCGAAGAAGGTTTCAGCATGGTGCAGACCATCGTTCTTTGCTTTTTGGAAGTACGCCCAAGCCAATTCAAAGAAATCATCCTCTTGAATCAGGACACTCATACCAATGTAGTAAAAGTCTAAGAAATCTTGCAAATCTTTGAAGTCATCATATCTTTCTTGCAATAGTTCAGGAGTTTTTGGGAAAACTTCAGGTAATTGGATGTTGTTTCTTAACGCTAATGGGAATAATAAATCGGGTCCGAGAGTACCTTCTAAATGAACATGGTGCTCACATTTTGGTAATTCACGTAAAAAGTTGTGCATGTGCCTTGAACACTCGAATTTGGCCATTTTGAAATTGCTTGGTGTTGTATAGGTGCTTTACTGTCTAGCTGGGATACAGTAATGTTTATAAATCAAATGGACTAGTCAAGATATCAGTGAGAGGTATGCATCCTTTTATATTGCTGTATCAATTGGAGCTGGATGTAAAAAAAATCAATAGATAGAAAGCAAACAATAGGCGTCGTTTCTTTTTTTCAGATAAAGCCATACGGGAATCTAACCGTAAATTTTGAGGTTTGGTTATGCTTACTTACGATGGAAGATATAGAACAACCAACAGATGACATTCGGAATATAAGTGATACTTTTGGAAATATGAACTGAGTATGAAAGTTGCACTATTTTATGGAAAACCAGACGAGCTTCCGACAGATCTGATATACCAATACTGTAAAACAGTTGCACTTCCTAAAGCATTAAGAAGTTGTTTTTGAGCAGAAAGACATGATGAAGTTGCAGAGTAGTCGATATTTAATGTGATTATAAGAACCACCGTATGGTGATAGATTACTATTACTGCCCTATCGATAAGTATTTAAAGAACGGGAAGAACCTAAAAGGTGCTGATGGTTAAAGGTGGCAGTCAAGCGATCTGAGCCGCAGTTTCGCCACACGAGGAGACCTATCTACGACTATCTCCAGTTTAGATTTGACATTTGCCAGATTATTGTACATTTTCATGATCACTTATTGGAATGCTTAAAGCTGCCTAAGCCTAATCATCACAATTCGTTGAACAGGTGTAGGTAATATTACTCTTAGGCTGTAAATCAGGCCTATCACTTTCCAGAATTAGTTTTCACGCCAGATTTAATTACTCTGAGCCTCACGGCCTTCTCCTTCCTTCCCAATCTGGAAGTCCGGTAAACGAATCTCGGCCAATTTCTGAAACGGGCAATGCAATGACAATATTGAATCCTCTTTTGTGCCTGAAAGGGCAAAACTAATTACAGGAAAATAATTTAACGCTCGGTTCCAAGTATCACATAATCATTAGAAAGCATGCCATAAAAAATGGAGAAAAAATTGAAGGTTAAGTCATCAACTCTTTGTACCTCGTTCAACAAACGCAACATAAGACAAAACAAAAAAATGCAAGATTCGAATAATAAATTTGAATACAAAATAATTTTCTTCTAAAACCCAGTTCTACCGTCTTTATAGTAATCAATACACATTAAAGCACCTCCAACGACATTTGTGAAAAAGAAAAAAGTTCCTAAAATTGGAATGTTTTCCAAGAAATTTGAAATAAATCCAAATGTGAAATATTCCCCTTCTCGTTCTTTGATTAAATATCTAACTTGTCTTTCTCTCAATTTAGCCAATCTATTGAACCTAGCCTGTGAATTTGAACCCTTAAGCACATAATTGTTGTAAGATAATGCCAATGGTCCCACCACAGGAACGAATGACAACAAAACTGGTCTAAAGAAATTATAGGTTCTCGAAGGCAAGGTAATGGGTAATGCAACAGTAGTTTCCACAATCGAGTCACCAAAGCTGGGGTTAACAACTCGTTTTAACTTACCTGGCAAAATGACCTTATCTAAGCCTTCTTGACATAAAATGTAATCGAAAACTGTATTCATTGGCTTAGGAACCAAATAGTTATTCAAAATATACGAAGTAATGAAATTTGATTCTTGTAATGTTAGACCAATACCAACAAATAAACCCAATGGTCCGCAACATGCAATTGACAAGACAGTATTGAATGAAAACAAAGTCGAGAAGATAGAAAAGAAAACAGTAATGTTAATAATTAAAATTGGGGGAATCATTCTAATAAACATCGGCCAAAGTTTAGGATGGGCAAAGAAATATTGGATACCTCTGAATGGATAGGTTGCGGATCTTGAATTAAGAATACCGGTAACAACAGTGTAGGGACGTGATAAATCTTGTTGCAATCTTTGTTCAACTGCATTTATTATGCCGTTTCTAATAGCTAAGCCAAACGGTCTTGAAGCAGGTGGTCTAACAACCTCTGGATTTGGATCGTTAAAAGGTGGGGATGGGAGTCCGATTTCAGCCATGTTGAAAAAAGTTGTTACTTTTGGGTTAGTTACACAATGTAGTACTCTGTCTAATAACAGAAAGCTGTAGAATTATATCATTGGAGCTAGAAAAAGTCAGTTGTGATGAAAAGGGAAACTCATTAAGAATACCTTTTTGCAAAGAAGATGTTTGTGAATTTATCAGGCGCCGCTTTTTGAACCACATTTCGCGACATTAGAGTTGTCGTAAATCAATTTACTGAAGCTGCCTCTTACATATCATCTCCTTCGATATAATGAGATTCAGCTCGGATTCAAATGTCGCTTTAAATTTTACCAAACTTTACGAACAGTAAGATATTCACGATTAATTAAAAACTATAAAAAACCCTAAAAGTACATTAGATTTTTTGAATTTTGATATGTATTTTACTTGCATTGATACAAAAAATTAAATAAATGATTTGTTGTCGATAAATTTTGAAACTTATCAAGTCCAAATGAATAATTTATTAATTAGCTTAATCGAATAAACCGAAACCCATGTCGTCATCCTCTTCTTCTTCTTCTTCAGCTTTTTCTTCTTCAGCAGCAGCTTCAGTGGCAGCAGCGCCAGAAGCACCAGCGGCAGCAGCGGCTGCTGGAGCACCAGTTGGGACAGAGGACATCTTTTCAGTACCTTCAGCAATTAATTCTTCAACGGACTTACCTTCTAACTCAGAGATCAATAAAGACAATTTTTCGGAATCAACTTCAATTCCAACAGATTCTAAGACCTTAGAAACGTCAGAAGCAGCTGGAGAGGTGTTACCGGCTTGGACCAATAATAAGTAAGCAGCTAGGTATTTCACTGTAGTAAAAGGCTCAGCAAAAAATTGCAGATAGTTTAAATGTTAGTATCTTTTGGGTTCCATGACGGATTGCTATACCTTGGTGAGGAAGCAAACGTTTTCAGAAAGAGATAGGAAAGTTTGTGTTCCATCAAGCACTATGAACTTGAAGCGTTATGCAGTAGATACAGATCACATTAAGATTATTCTGTAAATTGCCGATGTTGTTATCATAATGAACTGTTGAAATCCAAAAACGCTTTTCGCAACAAACGGAGAACCAACCTTGACTGAAGTTGACCAGTGGGTCGATAACTAGATATGAGCTCTTCATTCTTGGACAATTAAAACTCTTGAATACGGATGCGATCTGACATCTGCTGTTTGAGCTTTAACTCTCTGACTTCTTGTCTCAATCATTATTGGTCAGTATTTCAACACGAAAGGCGGTAATCTTTTTGCTGTTTCGCTGATAACTGAGCTCGTGAATATACCTCCCATGGCAGTGAATGTGTCAATGGTTTATTATATGAATTCAGGTACAATGCAGTCTATGTATTCTTTTCATTACCGGGTTGATCACGTCAAGTAATTGATTTCTCAACCTTTGTTATGAGTAAATTTGAAGTCTTGCGGAATGAACATGAATCTCCTTCTATATCACGAAATCTCTTGATAATAATGTTATAGAAGAACATACTTTCTGGATGATTATATATATGCTTTGGGTGTGTATATAATGTATTTATTATCAATGGTATAGTATAAGCACACCGGTGTCTATGTATTCAGATAAACCCCTAGCTAGACCCTAACACTAGTCCTCCAACAACAGACAGGCTACCTATGCTACTACCACTTTGCTGCCAAACCACCAAACCACCAAAGAAACTCCTTCTATTCCATCTTCTCGCACTGATTCTGAAAAGTTTTTCGCAGTCACAACTAAGCGTACCCTACCTTCCAAATTGGCAACTTGTTGAACTAGTGGTGCAAGGTGTCCATTTTCTCACTTTTCCTCTCCGGAAAATTTTTAATTACAATCGCTTCCCGCTATCACTGCTTACTGGCACTGGTTCTGACCTGGTTGGAGGCTTTCTACAGCATTTGGGTACATCAGAATAATTGGTCTTATTTCAGCACTACCAAGAAGCTCTTCAAAAACAAAATAACAGTTTTTCATATAGTATCATATCATATATACAATCATGTCTGACGGTATGTTATTATCAACAACAGTCCTCCATATATTTGAATAATCTGTCTAAGTAGATATCGCCCAATTACTATAACTGGAGAGTGATTGATCAATCACTACTGATAGGATTCCTGCCCATTGGGAAAGATATATTTTACAAGTGCCATACTGGAAACTCATTATCATGTAATTAGAGGCTACGCTTTCGAAACAGGAGAAGATTAAAGTACTCAAATGAATCAAAAGGACAAAGTTAAACATCAAATTCAGTGACCAAGGATCCATAAATGACAATATTAAGTGAATAAGATAATGTGCTCAACTACGATGTTACGTTACATAATATTATCAATTAGTTTTAATTGGAAAAGAAACAAATTCAATAATGAAGAGGCACCAATTTCATAGAGTTCAAGTGGATGAATTACTTATAGTGTTGCAAACCATGGATCAAACAATTCTACCTTCTCTTATGAAGAAAGCCAGATTTAACTTTATCTATTCAGAGTCTCTCATTTCGACAATTTAGATTCAACGCACTCACTCTCTATGTTTTTGCCTTATTATTCAAACTCCTCCAAATGCCCACAAACTTTTAAATACTAACATAATAAAATTCAAACCCTGAAATTTTATACTATAGTCGAAGCTAGAAAGAAGAGAACTTTCAAGACCTTTTCATTCAAGGGTGTTGATTTAAAGGATTTACTAGAATTATCCACCGAAGATTTCGCCAAATTATGTCACGCCAGAGTTAGAAGAAGATTTTCCAGAGGTTTAGACTCCAAGCCAATGGGTCTAATCAAGAAATTAAGAGCTGCTAAGTTAAACGCTGAGCCAAATGAAAAGCCAGCTTTAGTCAAGACTCACTTAAGAAACATGATTGTCGTTCCAGAAATGATCGGCTCTATGATTGGTGTTTACAACGGTAAGGTCTTCAACACTATTGAAGTTAAGCCAGAAATGGTTGGTCACTACTTAGGTGAGTTCTCTATTACTTATAACCCAGTTCAACACGGTAAGCCATCACACGGTTCAAAGTTAAGATTATATTAAATCTGTGTCTTATGTTTAATTACTGTTATTAATTATATTTATATAGTTTAAGAACAAGCTAATAATAGGTTTTCTTCTTTTTTAACCCGGTGTCTCGTTTCTTGGAATAAACTAAAATAACCCCTTTTAAACAATCAGCACTCTGACTTTTATAAATATGTAAGCTTCAATAAGGCGTTTTACAGCAATTGTACGCAGGCATCAAATTAAATTCCTGTTTAATAAATACATATTTATCTAAATAATCTCTTTTTAAAGTAACCCTAATTCTTTCAAATCATCATTAATTTCATCCTTGGAGCATTGTTTCAAGTCGTTTAACGAACTTGGTAGTCCTCCATGGAATTTAGTGGCACCTTTCAATAAGCTTAGTTCATCAAACAATGAATTCCTTTTGATAACCAATTCATTGATAGATTCTTGTTTGGTGACATTCTTAGCGTTTATATGAGAATTGAATTGATAATAATCAGGTAGATTCAACGCCAGATTGTCCATTAATCTTCTTTCTTTATTAATCTCATACCAATTTGAAGTGATACCCATAATTTCTTCGTTTTTGAAATCTTGAGAGTTTTTCAAAAATTGTTGATGGATTGCTACTCTAGTGGCTTTTGTTTGGTTATCCAAACATTTCAACTTGTATTTTTGCAAGTTGATGTATTTCTCAATCTTTAACTGGAATTGATTTTCAATTAATTCTAAATAATTTAAGAAATCAGGATGTTTGTTCAACTCACATAGTTTCAATTCAAACTTTAACTTATTCAGCTGCGTTTCATATAGCTTGTCTTTCAAATTGGCGAATTCAATTTCAATAGTTTTCAAGCTGTTAAGAGCTTCTACCCTTATATTCTCCTTCATTTCATCATCATGTTTCTTCTTCCTTGCTAGTTCATCGACAGCGTCGTCTTCTTCATCCTCTCCACGTTCATTATCTTCTTCTTCTTCTTCTTGTTCATGATCTTCGTCTTGTTCAATTTCTTCATCAGATTCATTATCTTGGTTGCTATCCGTATGCGTTTTACGTCTCTTCACTTGATGCTCATCTATATTGCTCGACTCGATCTTTATACCACTATCATCATCATCGTCATCAACTTCGTCCTCTTCAGCGGCCAAATCTTCATCGCCATCATCATTATTGAGTTCCGTTTTAAGATTAGCGTCATCATCTACCGTCATTTGAGCAAGCTTTCTCTTTTCTGTCTCTTTTGCCAATTTAGTCAAATCACTAACAAATTCGTCCTCTGATTCCTTCTTAGGCTCCTCCAAGGATTGGTTCTCAGTCACCGAATCTAAAACAGGTTTGTTGTGGGTGACAGCTTCATCGATATCTTCCATTTTGTCAGTTTCAACGTCGGATGAATTTATTTCAGATATTTCACTGGAGGAGTTCTTTCTGGTTGGTTTCTTCAGTCTTGAGGAGTTCGGTAACGTTGATTGTGGAGTTGTGTTATTGCTGCTACCTTTTGATGTTTCAACCATTTGTTATTATTAATTCGTTAGGGCAACTTTATCTTTTTTTTGCGGTTTGGTTTTTCAATTATTTGCTGAAGACCTCCTTTTTCCACTAATCTATATTGTTCTAAAGAAAGTTGCGTTTACTGTTTGTACGTTTTTAGATTTGACAACAGAAAATGTACCTTTAGTTTCGTTATCTTTTGTTTCTCCGTCTAATTGATACTATTAAGCTCTATGGGGAAGCGAATTGTAATTTGTTTTTGTTTTATTTTTGAGCTTTTTGTAATCAGAAGTAACTAATATGATAATGAATGCTGTTTATTTGTTCGTAAAGATGGAATTGTAGTAAAATGGTTGGAATGGGACAGAAAATAGTTCAGGCCGGCTAAAAGAGATAACTCGAATGGTTTTAGAGAGATTCAACTTAGAATCAGATTCGTTAGGAGAAACACGACTTTCTTTGCCTGGTGCAAAGATGCAAGTTTAAGGGAGATAAACGCTCCTATCTGGCACCGGACTATCTCTAATTCGATATGATGATTACTATAAAAATGTACAAAACAACAACTCAAATGGAAGTGGTCAGTTGAATTATTCCTTAATTTCAGCAGTAGCAGTTAATAGCTTCTTCTTATATTCAGCACTTCTTCTGGCAGCTCTGGAGTTTGCGTTTCTAGGCTTTTTCTTACCAACTCCAGATCCGGAACCAACACCGTTTTTGATACCTCTAACTTTTTCACCTCTCTTCGATCTCTCACCTTCAATGATAACTTTACCAATAGTGGATCTATCAGATTTATTCAACAATTTCTTACCTCTACCTATTATAGTTTTTTGCTTATCGGTATAACTCATGCTTTTGCTGCTGAAAGCTCTTTGATTCACAGTGTGGTCTTTTTTATTCTTTAATTGCGTGTTTTTACACCTTGATATTCTTAATTCTCTACCCTTTTTATCTGATGATGATTTTAGCTTTTTACCGTTTTGCAGTAGTGCTTTCTCAACATGATTAGAATCAATGAATTGAACAATAGCAAAACCTTTACCGAAATTGGTCTTAGAATCTCTGATAATCCTAACGTTCGAGATGATATTTCCTTCATCAGTTGTAATCTTGCAAAAATCGTTAAAGAATTTCCACAGACTTTCTTCATGTTCTTCAAAATCCAAATTACCAACAAAGACACTCAATTTATTATCTTGTTTTAAAGGATGGGTCAAATGATCCACTCTTAAATGGTTATTCAAGTAAATAAGCCCATTCAAGTTAATAGATTTTAATGAATCGGCTTTGTTCTTGAAGACAATATATGCGTTAACAGTTTCGTTTTCTTTGAATTGCTTTGAAATGAATGCAGCTTTACGTGGCATATTTGAGTTGATGTTTAGTGATCTGAAACGGATTGATTCTAGCGGACCATGCTGCTTGAAAAGATTTTTCAAATCTTTGGTATTCTTCTTTGAGGATAAGACTGAAGATGGTAAGTTACCCACAAAGACTGTTCTTTCAGCCTTTTCTAGTTCTGAATCTTTCAAATCAACGGTTTTAGCCTTCGTCTCAGTTCTAGTGCTTTTGGAAGTTTCTTCTGAATCAGAGGCAGAATCGGAGACTTCCGCCTTGAACTTAACTTCTCCGGTCTCTTCTTCCTCATCTAATAATTTGCTCATGTAGTTAGATTCCAAATCATAGTTTTCTTCACGTTGTTTCTTCGCCAATTTTGTTTCCTTTGGTGAAACAGCAGCTTCTTTGTCGGCAGCAGCTTCATCTTCCATGTTTTCATCTTCATCTTCATCTTCCTCTTCTGATGATGACTCACTCTTTGGAATTTTAATGACTGTTCTTTGTTTAGAGGCGATCAAATTTGTTCGGTTAATGGCCGATGGCTTGTTAAATAACGAACCTAGCGATTTGTCAATTAATCCAGTTTTGGTTCCAAAAATAGACACTGTCTGCGATTTTTCTGGTTGCCCTTCTTTCTTGTCCATTTCTATGACTGTTGCAGGTAAATTTTCCGCTATTCAATGTCTAGTTACTTTCCTTCATTATATAATTAATTGAAGTAAAAGGGTGCTGATAAGTCGTTGTAACTAAGATATTCTAATCAAAAGAATAATTCTTTTCTAAAATTTTTTTTGGAGGGAAGTGGGAAACGCACGACCGGATTTTGAAATATTTGTAGGAGCAGTTATCCCTCTTTTGCTCTTAAGGTTGAATTATTGTCGCTACTTCGTTCAAAGTTTTGAGAACTTATCTGATTAATAAATCGCTTATAGCATGGCTCTTTTTTCTCAAAAAAAAGCTTGGTATTTAAATGTGTAGAAAACAGCTAAGGACCTCAACTTAACAACTAAACTGTTGAAATTGACTCTACCTTAAAAGTGTCCATAGCTTAAAAAAATGTTAAAAAGTCATCTGAAGCAACTCCATCCATAAAAGTTAGACTTTCTAGAATTTCAATTTAATTATTGTTATTTCAACCAAGAAGCACTGTTCGAACCCACCATGCTTATTGATCTTTATCACATTATCAGAGTACCATTGCTGCAGTCAATACATAAGCACTGCATAACTTCTTTACACTCATTCAGTTACCGCATGTTCTGCTTGAATAGACACCACATCAACTGTAAATTTGATAGTTTGAGCTGGTGCTTGGTGATAAGATTGTAAGCCTCATTGGCAATTTCAGGACCCGTGGCAAATTTACCAGGGAGTCCAAGTTGTAGCACAAATTTTTCAAACAGCTAACTCCGACAAACATAATCAAGAGACACAATTTTAAGGATTACTTTAAAGCCTGTCGATTTGGGAGTAGGGATTCGTTCCTTGGTTATGGCATCCCACCAGCGGCGAAGATAGGTATAATGAGTAATAGCGCACAGGTTTAATTTGTGAAATAACGAACATTATTTGAATGCTATTTAACAAATTGAAATAGAAAATTTGAAAGAAAACCGTAGCATTTACATCCTCAATATCCGGACATGGACACCACCACATTTCAGACACCTATCACCGTGCTACCATTTCCAGCAGATAATTTCACTACAACAGAAAATATGGATGCTGCCGTCCACTTGGTCTCAAATAACAAGGGTTATGCCAACCTATGCTGTTAAGCTCTATCGCTAAATCGGAAGCCAGAGTCTTGCCACTGGTTCAAATCCAAGATATCGAAACTCAATCCACAGTGTTACCTTTACTACGTTCTAGAATATGCACAAGAGATACCCATCTCTGGGGTGTATGAGATTTCGAACCTTAGCCGAGGTCTGTGGGGTAAATTTCGGAGTTAAACGAGAAAGCGTTCCTATCATCGCGGTACCGTCAGCCTATACACGAATTTGTCAAAACAAAACAAAGGACAAGTGTGAATTCGTTATATGAAGCTAGTAAATCAATGAGAGATTATTGGGGGAAATATACGCCTGATTATCAGACACAATCAGGCATATTTATAGCTCACGCGTATATATATATATATTGCAAACCGTTAATGTTACTTGAAAACTGCATTCTAGAAATGTGCAACATTCTTAAAGACGAGTTTCTCCAATTTTAGAACCTTTTATCTCTAACTTGAACTATATCAGTGATTTTCACCTCGCAATTGACACATTCAAAGGAACTTTATACAATTTACATCCCTTTCTGCTACAATCGGTTTAATGAACCTTTTAATCTTAATAAAAATAACTGAAATCAAATAATGTAAGACTAGTTATTTCTCTTTATTGGCTGATAACTAATCTACCCTTAGACTTACCTGTAGACAACAATTCATAAGCTTTAGGGAACTCATCAAAGGTGTACCTTGTGATCAATGGCTTAACCAAGCCTCTTTGAATCAATTTCATAGAATCTTGTTGTTCGGCCTGCGTGCCCCAGAACGAACAAATGATCTTCACATCTCTACAACCTAAATCCACTAAATTGAATTTTAGTTCAGGAGTACCTAAACCAACAGGTTTGATAATACCACCGTTCTTAACGTATTTTTGAGAAATGTTGAAAGTTGGTTGGATGGCAACAAAATCAAAGATAAAATCAAATGACATTCTTGGAATGCCTGATTCTGATAAATCAGTATAAAATTCATCAGCACCATACTGCTTAGCAATCTCTGCTAGGTCTGAATTGGAATCAACACAAACGATATATGAACTGTACAATTTAATGATTTGTAAAGCAGAACTACCCAACCCACCACAACCAATGACCAAAACTCTTGAAGTAGCCTTCAAGTTACAGGTACTAATAGCATGGTATGGAGTTAAAACGGCGTCTGAAGCAACAGCGGCCTCTTCAAAAGTAACCCCTTCTGGAATTTTAATCAAGTCGTGAACACCTTTAACTAAAACGTACTGCTCATAGCCACCATTTTTGCCCAAACCATACCAAATTGTGCCGTTACCGGTACATAAATTCTGAGCACCAACTTTACAGAATTCACAATCGCCACAGGAGTTTAAACCATGAACTGCATATCCACCACCAATTGAGTATTTGGTAGAGTCAACGTTTGGACCAAGCTTGTAAATTTCACCAGCAATTTCATGACCCATAACGAATTTGTTTGGATACTCCAAAGGTAAGACACTGTTTAGAACATGAACGTCAGAGGAACACAAACCAGCAGCACGGATTTTTAAAACAATTCCGGAACCCGTCGGTTGAGGAATTGATATTTCTTCTTTAGTTAAAAGGGACTTACCAGACTGATACACGTAGCCAAATTGAGAAGAACACATATTATTTTGATAGCTGATTTTTAATTTATTCAATTTATGGATAGCTTCTGTTAGAATGAAAGTATCTTTTACAGGCGAGTGGCATCCGTATGATTTATCTTAAGATCAGTGGAGGAAATAGCGAGAGCATTTACAGAGATCAGTGGAAGAAAACTGGGAGTATTTATAGATAATATCCTCTCCACATCCATCTGAATAGATCCTGATAATGCGGACATTCCTATCATTACTATCAGTTGACGACAACTAAGGCTCATCAGTTGATCGGAATAGAGGAAAGCGGTCCGCATCGTAAGCTCGGCGGATATCTAACCACTTCTATACTCCGTGAGGGCCCTCCATATGGTCTGGCAAGAAACACAAATGTAGCCAAATATGTCTGATATCTCCGTGAAGAGATGTTCCATCTTTTAATTTCCGTTGACCCCACTCAAATCAGCTGTTTTGAGAGCCAACGTGCGACGACCATAAAACCGCTGCTCCTCCAATGTGAGTTCTTAGTTTGGCTTTACCCCCATTCTCTCTGTTTAAAGTTCTGTTTTACCATTATGAAGTACATGAACAGGGCAACAAAAATTTATGCAAGGATGTTTTACTCCCAATCTTTTACCCAACAATCAAAGAAGCTTTAGCAAATTTCTACGGATTATATCCAAATTTCATTTCTTATCTGGCCTTACACCCAAAAAGTCATCAGAGTCGAAAACACTACATAGCAATTCATCATTAAATCTTAAATGCTTCCCATTTAATTCATCAGGAGCATCGTTTAATGCCAAATTGGAATACACAGTTGCTGGCTCTATCGGATTCAAAAGCTCGTTATTCCTGTGTAAATCTGTGAATCTAGCTAATGAATATGGTTTCATATTACTACCAAATTTCTATCCAATATCAACTTGTCATTGCGGTATTCACCATATCCGGAGTAATATATATTGCATTCGTCAATTTCTCTTCAGCAGTCAAACTCATTGCAAAGTGGTTTAATGCTGTTTTTGATGCAACATACGCTGA
Organism: Ogataea methanolica; assembly: GCA_001600755.1. NCBI lineage: Eukaryota > Fungi > Ascomycota > Pichiomycetes > Pichiales > Pichiaceae > Ogataea > Ogataea methanolica. The sequence continues at coordinate 3,538,046 of BCKW01000001.1, forward strand.
CCAGCCATCATAAACTTAGGTTGATCCACCAGATGAGACAAAAAGGCAACTTCATTTTGTTTCACGAAAGTATGGAATTGATTTGGAAGTCAATTCAACCGAGTTCAACGACAGAGAAGAAATTGACCTCGAGTAGCTTTCTAGCTTCGCTGACGTTCAGTGGATCAATATTCTTAACTGGGTCTAAAACATCTGCTGTTGAAACTAAATTGTTAATCTCACCGAATTTTGAAATTGACTGTTTAACAATTTCAGAGGAAAATCAGTTGTCAGATACGTCACCTGCAATGGTTAATAGTTCAAATGATCCGCATTCATCTTCGATTTGTTTTAATTCAACATGAGATCTTGCAATAGCCACAACTTTTGATTGACAGGAATTTTAGAGTAATACTTTGGAAATGACTGAACCTGTACCACGAGAGGGACCGGTGACAATAGGGACCTCAGACATGCTGTAGATTTGCCCGTTACTGAAGAATATTGAATATACTGTCCTATTCTCAACTATACCTATATACCCCTTAATCTATGGATGAATTCTCGTATACATTAAAGATAAATAATTAACCTCTTGAAAGAAACATTACCAAAGTGGTGGATCACACTACTTCGTCATATTGTGTAAACATACTCTACTTGAAGTCCAGTTAGTTGTTCAAATCAACAAAGAATTGCCTGTAAAGTAAAACTCTACATAAACAAATACATACATACCAAAGCCAAAAAGCACACGATAACCTCTGTCTCCTCCACAATTCATCCTGCCAAACACCCTCCAAATAAACCAGTTAACCGCCACAGTGGTTTGCCACCGCTGACGTCATCATCTCACATGACACAAATTTGAACTTCCAGATAAGAACTCGAGCCAATTGGTGCTTATCTCTTTTATCCACTTTATCTCATACTTCTCGATTACTCGCCTCCTTGAGTTCTTTATCCTTTTATTGAATTACAAGAGCTCCAAACTCCGATACTCTACTTTTGAACGGCTTTCAGAATGGGTGCCAATGCTTCTAAACAACCAAACTATACTAAGTTCCAACCTTTAGGTAACCAAGATGATGAACTAGTCAACAAGTTACAAAACCTATTAGTCACCAATAGCAAAGATGATGACGAATCTGCTACCGAGTCGAATCCAATCAGTATTTCCAACCTAGGAAAATGGGAAGATTCGCTATTGTCCAACGATAAGAACAAGTTAGCTTTGAATTGTTTTACTGGCAATGACATTACCAAGATTATTGCCAACACCGCCAACATGAACACTCATAATGTTGATTTATTCAATGTTTCCATCAAATCCGAGTGTTTACCAATTACAGACCAGAAATCATCAGGAAGATGTTGGCTGTTTGCTTCGACTAACGTTTTCAAAGAATTCATGAAGACTAAGTACAACCTGAAAGAATTTGAATTCTCTCAAAACTACTTGTTCTTCCATGATAAATTGCAAAAATGTAACTGGTTTTTAAATCGTGTCTTGGAAACTTATGACGAAGAATTGGATTCTAGATATGTTCAATTCTTATTAAACTTGCCAGAAAACGATGGTGGACAATGGGACATGGTGAAAAACTTACTAAGCACCGTTGGTTTAGTTCCAAAATCCGTCTATCCAGATTCTGCGTCATCAATTTCGTCATCAAGACTGAACTATTTAGTTAATGAGAAATTAAGAGAATTTGCCTTAGTTTTGAGAAAATTAAAATCAGATGAAAAACCTGCTGAGATTATAGAAGTTAAATCTTCGATGTTAAAGGAGATTTACAACATCTTAGCTTTAACTTTAGGTGTTCCACCAAAACCAACTGATGAATTTAACTGGGAATTCAAGGATAAATTTGGAAACTACCATTTAATTAAGACAACGGCATTAGGCGTTTATAACAATTTGTTGCCATTTGATGCGTCAAGCTATTTCTCATTGATCAATGACCCAAGAAACGAAGAAGGCTTATATACTGTTGACAGATTAGGTAACATCGAAGGAGGCAACCCTGTTGAATACATTAACACTTCAATCACAAACCTGAAAGAAGCTGCTATTTCAATGCTAAGAGCCAACGAACCAGTTTTCTTTGGCTCGGACGTCGGTAAATTTGAAGATACCACACTTGGCTTATTAGATCCAACTTCATGGGATTACTCCTTAGGCTTCAATACTTCATTAAACATGAACAAAAAGCAACGTTTAGAAACAGGCTCATCTTCGATGACCCACGCGATGGTCTTGGTTGGTGTTCATATCATTGACAACAAACCTGTTAGATGGAAGGTTGAGAATTCATGGGGTGAATACGGTAACAATAAAGGCTATTTCATCATGACTGATGAATGGTTTGACGATTACGTTTTACAGATTGTCACTTGTGAAAAGTACACTAAGAAGCATTTGGTTGATTACTGGAAGGGTAAAGACTTCAGCATCTTGCCTTATTACGATCCAATGGGTAGTTTAGCCCATTGAAAAATGTTCTTCCGACGTATATATGTTGATCATGTATGGTAGGTCGTCACTAGCCTTGTAACTTCGATTACTTTTATCTATTTTGAGTTCTTTATCTTTTATCATTTATCTTTTTCCTTTGGTTTCTTATTTTTAATCGTCAGTTTGACATTATCGGATTTGGGTCTATCCATTCTTTTTTTTCTTTTTCTTTTAAATTATCTATGTTTTAAATATTTCATTCTGAACTATAGTGTTGACGTAGAATTGGCTGTAAGTTGCAGTGGCTCCTTTATTTCAATGGCACAGAGTCTAAAGGTATTTGACATAAACGCCTGTTCTTACAGGGACTATATAACTTGATCAACTAAAATTTAAGAAGGCTAAAAGAGAATATATACGGAATACATATTCCCTTTTGAATAGACCAAATCCCGTTTAGCAAAAGGCAGTGAGGGCTTAAAGGTTCCTTAACTGGCAAAATCATTACACAGATCTGTCAGCCCGGTGTATTACAGAATGATTCTCAGCAGTAATCTGGAATCAACCCCTAGTACGATAACTACAATGGAGATCATCATTATTACTCTGATTACTAAGCTGTTCTCCCCTGGTAATTTATCCCACCTTTGTAATTTATCCCACCCTAGTCGTTTATCCCACCTTTGCTTCATTGTCGAGAAGAGTTATCTCGATATCTTCTCACAATAAACGGAAGGGGTTTTGGTCTATATTAATTATGTATTTCTTATCTTTGCGTAAATTGGTTAAGGCCCCTTATACCTTCTAGAAGAGTTAGTCTTCTGGGAAGATATACTCTCGTTTAAAAGGTACAACCTTTAAGCCGTATATATAGAATTAAGACCAGCTACTGCTTATATACGACCACTGGTAATTGGCTCGCTTTTACAATAGCGGTAATATATATTCGATGGATTTTATAGAACACTTTTTAAGATAAGAGCATAAGATAATTGCTTGATAATAGAGTGGGCAGTTTCTCTTTTCAGGTTACAATGAAGTTCGAGATTTGTTAACAATCAATGCTACACTGAGCTAATCTGCGGCGCAATTCACGCCACCCCAAATAATAAGCCGCTTTGTAACTTATCCACGCAATACATTGAGATGGTAATGCCTCTTCCAAAATTCACAACACTTTCAACAGGGAGCAGGTTATCAAGTAGCTGCGACGAGATGAGGATAATGGGAACAAGAGAGAGAGAGTAGGTAGCTGTGTCTGCCAACATTCTATTACACCACGAGGCCCATACGAACTGATTCTTTCTCTTTTCAAAACTATCTAATCTTATGTGTCTTATTATTTAACAAGAGATGAGATGGGGTGGAATTCTTCATAAAGGCGAAAAGAAACTGCCGAGAAGTTGCCAACCGAGAGCCATCTCGTAAGAAAAACGGGTGCCAAGGCTCACCCAAAGCGGTATAACCAACTAACTTCTTGATTGATCGACTGATTGATTATGCACCTTTTCCGAGGTGCACACCAATTGAGAGAGTGAATGAATCGCTCATATCGATCGATCGTCCACGAGATATCCCTTTAATAGAGCAGAGTAGCCGACCATACTCAGCTTGAACCAGGACGTGCAGTTATTCAGCCCGAGTGGACTTGAAAAGCATTAAGGCTATGAGGCTTCCGAGAAAAAGGACTTATCTTTCAACATTTTTCTCCTGTAATCTAGTTCTTTAAGGTGCAAATCATTTTACCACCAATAAAACTAGAAAAAGAGGTATTATTGATGTGCGGCGCATTGTAGGGTCCGCCACAGAACATTACGTCGCTGCTTTTTCTTTCATTTACTTGCTGGTTAGATAGAAATGCCTTCCCAGTTTCACATTTGATCCTGATAAGTGATAACATACCATTCTATTCTTTGCCTTGATAAGGGAACTGGATAAATTTCTCATTATCCCACAGCTAGAGATTTATTATCTAACTGCATTTCTCTATGTATCTGTTTGGAAAGTTCTACTATCATGCTTTTTTACTTAAACTTGCTTCCAATATAAATACTTCTTTATTTCTTGTATCCTCTTCATTTCTGTAAAACGGCCCCTTATTAGAAATCTTTCTCTTTTTATCTTCTTTTTAATCAATCGCATATTTTTTTTGTTGTTACGTATACTATATTAAAAATACTTCATCATGTCGGAAACAAAAGATTACAAAGGTGACGTCGAAGTGTCCGTTTTACCAGACCAAGCATCTTCTAGCGAAGAAACACCAAAATCTGGTTCTTGGTTCCAGAACTTTAAAGAGTCGTTCAAACCAATTGAAATGGATGAAATTGATCCAAACTTAACGGATATTGAAAAGGCCAATTTAATTGCTGCTAAATCTCCATTACGAAGATCATTAAAGGGAAGACATTTACAAATGATTGCTCTTGGTGGTTCCATTGGTACTGGTTTATTCGTTGGTTCTGGATCTGCTCTGAGAACAGGTGGTCCAGCTGCTTTGTTGATTGCTTGGGGTACCGTTGGTATGATGATTTACGCCACCGTCCAAGCTTTGGGAGAGCTAGCGGTTACTTTCCCTGTCTCCGGTTCTTTCGTTCAATACAACACTAGATTTATTTCTCCAGCTTGGGGTTTCTGTATGGCTTGGAATTATGCTATGGGATGGTTAATTATTTTACCATTGGAATTGGTTGCTGCCTCAGTGACTATTAAATACTGGAATAAAACTACTTCTTCTGCTGCCTGGGTTACTATATTCTACGTTTTAATCATCTCTATTAACTTCTTTGGTGTTAGAGGTTACGGTGAAGCTGAATTTATCTTTTCTTTTATTAAGGTCATTGCCGTTATAGGGTTCATCTTTTTAGGTGTCATCTTAAACTGTGGTGGTGGACCAAATGGTGAATACATTGGTGGCAGATACTTCTATGACCCGGGTGCTTTTGCTAACGGTTTCAAAGGTGTTTGTACTGTTTTCGTTACGGCTGCTTTCTCTTTTGGTGGTACTGAATTAGCTGGTTTGGCCGCTGCTGAAACTTCAAACCCAAGAAAGTCTCTACCAAGTGCTATTAAACAAGTTTTCTGGAGAATTACTTTATTCTACATCATCTGTTTAACTTTAATTGGATTATTAGTTCCATACACTGATAAAAGGTTATTTGCCGCATCCTCTGTTGATGCTTCTGCTTCTCCATTTGTTATTGCTATTAAGAATGGTGGTATCTCTGGCTTACCTTCTGTTATGAATGTTGTTATTATGGTTGCCGTTTTATCTGTTGGTAACTCTTCCGTTTTCGGTAGTTCAAGAACTATTGCTTCATTAGCTGAACAAGGTTTCGCTCCTAAGATTTTTGGTTACATTGATAGACAAGGTAGACCTTTAGTTGGCCTTTTAATTTCTTTAGTCTTTGGTTTATTATCATACTTGGCTGCCTCTAAAAAAGAGGGCGAAGTTTTCAATTGGTTACTAGCTTTATCAGGTTTATGTTCAGTCTTTACTTGGGGTTCCATTTGTGCCTGTCACATTATATTCAGAGCTACTTTAAAATCAAGAGGCAGGGGTACTGATGAACTGGCATTCACCTCACAATGTGGTTTAATCGGCTCATGGTTCGGCTTAGGAATGAACATTTTGATCTTGATTGCTCAATTCTGGGTTGCCTTATACCCACTGGGTAGTCCTCCAGATGCTGAAGTGTTCTTCTCAAACTACTTGACTGTTCCTGTTTTAATCGCCTTCTACTCATTTTACCTTATCTGGAAGAGAAAGGACAGTGTCTTATACTGGAGACTTGATCAAATTGATATTGACACCGGTAGAAGAGATTTAGATTTGGAATTGCTAAAGCAAGAATTGAGAGAAGAAAAAGCATTCATCGCTTCAAAGCCATTCTACTACAGAGTTTATAGATTCTGGTGTTAGAATACAGAAAAGTAATCTGTGCTTTAGCACTTCTTCTTCCTTTCATGTTAAGTTAACTAATTAATTGTCAATCAGTGGCCATATTTTATGTTTATACTTGTCTCTATGTAAAGGATAGCACAGCTACTGCGGTTGTATAGTGAGTAGTGGCGAGTCTTAATTCCATTATAGGGCTTAAATGTGTATCTTTAAGCGAGAGCGTAACTTCTCAGAAGGCTGAGTCTTCTAGAAGGTAAAAATGTTCTAACTAGCATACGTAAAGATAAGAAGTACATAATTAGTATGGACCAAAAATCCTTCTGGTTGTTGGAAACGATGTCGAGAAGCTCCTCTCGACAATGAATATGAGGCAGGGTAAATTACTAAGGATAAGCGGCTTAGTAATCAGTAATATCATTATACTGTATATATATTATGTTTCTCTATTTTTCTTTTCACTTTCTTTTACTGCAGATGACGTTATATTTTTTTCCTCTGGTTTGCTTAACGCTTGCATGATTGGTATGATATAGATTATCAAAAGCTAGTGCTGTGCTTTATTTGAAGAGATTTTATGAAGAATCAAACATATAAAAATAAAAAGTACCATCTGTGAATAATTGATCTAAGATATCTTGTATTTTCTGCTGTTTGCCAGTATTCCGCTCACGCTCCATGCGGTTTAGAGAATGATCCCTGCAAGTGGACCCGTTGCGGTACAGAAGGCATGCTGCAGGATGTGACGCCAAATATTACGGTGAGGTGCAAAGTCACTGATACTTCGACTCGTGTTTTGCTGCTTGGCGAAGCCCTACTACTACTTTCCTGAATGGAATGTTTACAGATGAGTAATTATAATGATAATTGTCGTGATGATGAGCACAATAATGGACAGGAAAACAGGGTAGTCGATGTAATCAGTTCAGAATATTTGTAAAATTTCCCCCGCTCGTATATGTAGAATGCATATACCGAACGATCCATGAGAATGTTAGCTGAATAATTATCACAGTGCGTCGGAAGATAAACTCAAGCATTCAAACGGTGTAAGCAAAAAACTGCTTTCAATCTACCTTTACAAGCCTAACAAGGGATTACCCAGGTAATGTTAACAATATCTGCAAAATTGCCAAATTGGTAACAACCATGTTTTGGAGTCTGAGAACGCGGAGAAAGTTGTCGATAGGCATGGATTAATTGAGCCAGGCACGATCTTTCTTAAATTTAACGGCACCTCTGTTCCCACACTTTATCTCTATGTATTAGAACTACCGAGATAAGCGATGTACTATTGGTCGTTATTGTTGTAGCTCTGTTATTTCAATCGTATACGGCTGAAGGATTTAGCCTAAAGGCTGTTTCCTAGAGAGAAGATAATTTCCTTCAAGCTAAAAGGTTAAAAGACCACAAAAGGAGCACATACGGAATACATATTTCCTTCTGAATAGAGTCAAATTGTTATCTTTTTGATACAAAATTATCCAGTGGCTCATATGACATAAATAATTTTGTAGCAAAAAGATAATATCTTCAACACACAGTCAACTGTTACAATTGAAGCTATTTTTCTAAAATATACTGTTATCCTGAGAATACAAAAGAATAGAAGCCTACCTCTCGTGCGTCTTGTGTAACATTGAACTTAACGCAGCAGCACCTAGCTCCTCCTTCTGTAACCTTTGATCAGTAAGGAAAGATTCGGATGTCCCCTTCACCTGTTGAAGCAGGGATGCGAGCAGAAACGCGCAGATAGAAGGAAGAACTCTGGTGGTTATCTCCGTACTTGGAAGGTTCACTGCCATGTTGGAGAATCTCAGGAAATGAAAGTCGCGTCGATCGACTGAGTTGTTTTTCCTCTCTAAATTTCTTCCCAACTTGACTTAAGACTTTCCAATCTTGGCTTACCTTCCTATGCCTGAAGAAACCCATTTGATCTTGCTAAACGGGATCGATTCTCAAAGCAGTAGCAGTGATTAGACCATGTTACAAATTATACTGAAACGAATTTGAATAATCAAATCAAAAATAATGACAATCGTATCGAAGTTTAATACTTCCATGTGGAATATATTCCCTGCGAAAACCCCCAGTAGGATTGCACTAGCGCTGTCTGGTGGAGTTGATTCAATGGCTTTGCTGCATCTACTAAATTCTTGGAACTTCAATAACAATGAGAATACACTGGAGATACATGCTATCACAATAGACCATCAGTTGAGACCTGAAAGTAGGCACGAAGTTGAAGAGATCAGCAGAATAATCAGTACTAATTACAAAAACTCCAATATCATTCATCATATTGAAACAATCAGTGATACCATCAATCCGAATAAACTTGAACAAGATGCAAGGATGTTTAGGTATCAACTTTTTTATAAACGTTGTTCACAGTTGCATATCAATAATATTTTCCTTGGTCATCATTTAGACGATCAGCTTGAGACGTTTATGTTAAGATTGAGTAGTGGCAGTGGAATATTTGGATTGAAAAGCATGAAAATTAGATCAAATTTCCCTCTTGATAATAATGAACTCAAGCTAGTTTCAAATAGGCCCTTGTTGAATGTACTCAAAAGGGATATCTACGATTATGCCAATCAGAATAGACTAACGTGGTTTGAAGATTCCTCCAACAATGAGATGATTACAAGGAGGAACAAATATAGATTGATGCTAAAAGACGACGAAATTAAATCAGGGGTACAAAAATCGTTTAACAAAATCCAAGAATTAACAGATGAAATAGAGGAACAAGTCAATCAATTAGATAATGAAATTGGATGCAGCTTCAACAGGGAACTCTTAAAACTTGATATTTCAATACCTATTTCACTTTTTGAAAAGTGTAATTATTTGGTCATAGACAGATGGTTGTTTAAGAAAGTTTATTTAGTTTCGCCAATATCAAACTACTTCCATAGGTTTTCGTCTTTCGATAACAAGTACTCGTCAACAGTCTCCAGTAGCGAAACGAGTAAGTCACTATCGGAGGATTTGTTTAATAGATATTATTCAGGACAGACTTTCACATTGGCTAAGTGTTTGTTCAACGTTAGTTACAAAGATGATTCTATTGAATTGATTGTCAAAAGATACAAAAACGAGAGATACAAAAAGCCTCCAGAGATCATCGTCAGAGTCCCTGATGACAACACCTGGTCCCACTGGATTAATTTTGATAATAGATTGAGCATTAGATTCAAATTCAATGGAATAAGTGACAATAACAGAGACCAACTCAAACTAGTTCATTTTGACGAGGCCCTAATGAAAGAGCAAATTAATGATTTGAAAGATGTCTACGACTTGAAAAACTCTAAGTATAATGGATTGCCCTGCTTACTAAATGTTAATAATGAAATAGTTTGTTTGCCAACGCTAAATACCAAGTTTGGCAGAAATGAGAACGATGACGATCAAATGGTTTGGGAGATGAGGTACAAGGAGGATCTATACAGTGTATAGTTCGATGTGATTTCGTGTACATATAGTACAAAGCCAGTCTATAGGCGTATGCACCTGTATCTCATTGTAATAGAATACCGAAGAATAAGTTTCGATAATGGAGGCACAGCTGTACAACAGCATAAAACAGAAACAGCCAAAACAAGAAGGGAAATCAGGGGAAGAATAATCAAACCGGACTTGCTTGTCAGAAAACAATTTACTAATAAAGCTTCTTCTAGAAGTAGACCATCTCATTTCGGCACACCTTAAAATCACAAGAGCTCCAGAAATGCTGAAAGCGCACTAACGGCCATCTCCGGAAAAGCCGCAGCACATAGTAAAGAGCCGCTTCCGGCGAAAACCATTTAGTCTGAAAAATAAAATTTCTGACTCTGAAATTTGTAATGACGTTATGACCGTTTTCTTCTTAAAGTTTAATTTTATCAATATATATGTATATATAGGATCTTGGTTCCCACTTTAAGTTCAATCAAGGCCGGTTGGATGACACTTGTGGTCTGTTTGTCTACTAGGTAGACACCAAGATATGTGCACAATCATCAGTATTTGAATAGAAACGCACTCCTAGCTATAATAATGTCCGCAAACTCAGATAGATCCTTCAATCAACAACAAAAACATTATGAAAATATCCTTATACCCCAGTTTCCGACTCTTACGAACCAGCAGGTTAATTATTCAGCGATAAACACGTCAAGCTCTTATACTAGCCAATTGAGTACCCTTCCATTGCTTTACTGTAAAGACAAAAAGATCTTGATAGAATTGAGCAAGTTATTCGCTGTTGCCCATGGTTATCGTTTAGTTACAGCTAGAAACGACAAGAAGAGATGCATCTTAAGGTGTTTTAAATACGGGAGGAAGTATCACCCTTCCAAAATTAGAAATCCAAGATTGGCAGGTGGTAAAAGGAACAGCATTTCTGAAGCGTCATCTTCATCATCTATTAAATTAGAGACATCATCGGACTCAAATAGCACAACTAATCCTGAAAATAAACTTGACTGCGATTTTAGAATTGAAATCCAGCATAAGGCAAAGAAAAGCATGTGGTTATTAAAACCAATTCAGCTGTTGCATACTCATCAATACCCGATACCGCTACCTGTTACTTTAAAATACAATGAGTTCAAAAATTTAATCCGAGGAATCAATAATGTTCAACTGCTTGCCTTGATCGAGAGCCACGACACTAACAAAGAATTTGACATCACTGAAATTTGCAATAGTGAAAAGCACCAGAACTGCCTATTTGATATTTTGTTACCCAAATACTTCAATATCAATCCAAACTTACTGGGCTATTCTGTTGATGACGGTATCAGAATTTTGTATCTGGCAGTGGAAGATACTCCAGCTGATGAAATTCAACTATTACGACAAATAAGTCTCAAAAGCAATCCACCGCAGCAATCGCATAAGCAGTCTGTGCCTCAGGGAAGGAGATATTCTAAACTGGACGAATCTGATATTGGAATTGAAGATGACGAACAATCAGATGAAGACGACGATGAACAAATGAAGTCGTACCATTACCACGAACAACAGCAGCAACATCATCCTCCGCAGTTCAATGCATTCTATTTTTTACAACAACAGCAGCAACAGCATCAACAGCAAATGCTACACTCTCAATTTAATCAATTATCTCATCTAATCGCTCAACCTCCTATACCTTCACAAATATCCCCGAATTTACAACGATCATCAACATCTGGTTCTATTCATACGGGATTAACAAGATCCATGCAAAAAGTTGACAACAATGCTGAAGATCACAAAGATGAAGCCAACAATAACGTGGATGGTGGCGATGATGACGAAGCACTAATAGGCATGGATGACGATGGCAGCATTAGTTCAAGTGGTACCAACAAACGGTTAAAGATGGCATATGCGGCCCAGCGTAAATCAGAGTTCCAAATGCAACAACAGCGACAACAACGGCAGCAGTTATTGTCACCTTCACATCATCAACTGATACCAAACGTAACACCCCAAATAAACTTAATAATGAAAACAAACTATGATCCGATTAACCATTCGAAACTATCAAACTTTGCTGATTCGTTACTTGCTGATTTGAACAAAGTGAAATTTGATATAATTGGTAATCTGAATTTGCATACATCGTTCGATAAGAGATTACTAATGTTTGAAGTTACGCTGTTCCTGACAACTAACAATACTAACAGCATTTCTTCGATGCCAACTGGTCATACTTTCCATTTACCATTTACCTATAACGAAGGAGAGTTGAACGCTGTTAAGAAGAGCTTAATTGATTTGATACGGAGTAAATTAAGGTTGCCGTACCAGTGAAATAACAGCAGTATCAATCCCGATGCATAAGATCAATACTTGCCATGACGAATATATCCCGGTGTATACTCTTTTTATGTACTTTAGTGTAAGACTAGTCAGTATATGTACTGTCGCTTTTAATATATTAAAATATTATTAAGAGTTGTAGTATTTGTAGTGTACAATGCCTTATTCATTCATCATTATAACCCTCTTCCTCATTATCGGATTGATCATAGAAAAATCCGTCATCCATATCATCATCATCAGATACATCTTCTAAATTATATACCGTCTCTAAATCCAAACCAAAGTGATTTTTAACGTATTCCACAAACGAATTCAACTCGAAAGATATTCTATAATCATGGAACTGATCTTGGTTCTTCATGAAATTCTGCAAACTTGAGGTTAACTCCTTAACATTAATGAATTGATCACCATCATCGTGACGATCATTATCAACTTCAGCGATTTTTGGGCCCTTATCAATTTCATTCTCTTTTACCACTATTAACTGATTTTTGAGAACATCTAAAAATTCAAGAATAAAATCAGGCGCTTCATTTACAAGATCAATAGATCCACAAACTAACTTGATCATACTATACCATTGAGTCAAACAACTCCAATTATTCAAAATCAAAGCAAGCACAAACACAAACTGAAATTCAATGATGAAATCTGATAAGCTAACAAACTTCTTGGTAAGAAACCAAGATTTGTCAAGGTAGTGCTTAGTTATATCCTTTGGGTTTATCATATCCTGAAGCTCTTTTCTCATGAGCTGTTTATTGGTGGCGTGTATTATGGTCAGTTTCAAATCTGGCTTTGTAGTTAAATCAACTGAGTCTAAGAATTTATCTGTGCTCTTATTTTTACTTGTATTAGTATTATCCGCTTGCTTTTGTTGCTGTTGCTGTTTGCGTAACTTAGAAGATTCAATTAAAGCCTCCTTCAATTGTAAAACTTCCAAAGTTGAGGAATCCAAACTATTTATTGAATCCGTAAACCATTCGTTATTATCAGCGTTTGCTTCGATGTATTTAGAAACCAACCTTATTGTTAATTTATCAGTTAATTTCAACCATTTATTCAAATGGCCATTTATAAATCTGTCGTAATTGATCATGTAAGGTACGTATTCAACTAATAATCGCTCTCCACCATAACCCATAATTCTCTCAAGTGTGCCGTCATTATCAACAATGGGGTTTCTGAAAATGACGCTTGATTGACCAGAAACTATGTAATCAACCACCAATTCCGATTCATCATTAGTTGAAATCAGTATTAGTTGATCATTTTCACAGTTTATGAATATTCCTGATCTTGTGTTGGATAGTTCGTTCGTTAAATGCAAGAAGTGTAATCCAATCGGTATATTTTTCAAACCTTTTATAGCGTTTGGATTGTTGTTGTCGTTTGTTGTGAAGAACAGGGTGTCTATACCAACGTGTGTGAATTGCGGTAATGGATTGACTAACACTATTGCTGCTGACTGTTTATCTGACATCTGATCTGTAAAGGCGGAGGGACGAAAGATTGAAGAGAAGAAGAGTAAAGTTGGCCCATATCTTCTGAAAATTCAGTAAGTAAGGTTCAGAAAAACTGAAAAATAAAAAAATGATCTTGATCTAAAAAAAGTATAATTTCCAGATTTGAAGAGAATCATTCTACATTTAGTCTGTCATTCTCTACGTAAATTGTCCGTTGACCTTTAAATAACAAGCAGAATATTATAAAGTGCATAACCATGTCAAGGAAGTTGAAGGTTGGCTTGGAATTACATACCCAACTTAAAACGGCTAAAAAACTGTTCTCCTTATCAAGCAACATTACTTCAAATTTAACCGTCAAACCAAACACCCAGACCTCTTTCTTTGATGTTTCATTACCGGGAACCCAACCAAGATTGAACAAAGAACCACTATTGTTTGCATTAAAACTAGCGACAGCTTTGAACTGTGACATTAACCCTGTAAGCTCATTCGATAGAAAACATTATTTTTATGGTGATCAACCATTGGGTTATCAAATAACCCAGCATTATAACCCAATTGCTACAAATGGATCTATTCAACTATCCAGAAAATTTGATGGATTAGCAGCTGATAAATTAATCAGAATTGAACAGATACAAATAGAGCAGGATACGGCTAGGTCTTTATACCGTTCTAATACCACAACTGGAATCAAACAATCGTTAATTGATTTCAATAGATCCAACATCCCATTAATTGAAATGGTGACAAAGCCAGATTTTGAAACAATTGAAGAAATCAGATCGTTCATTAAAAAATATCAAGCTACTGTCGTTGACCTTGGGGTTTGTTCCGGTGAGTTAGAAACAGGTGCTATTAGAGTTGATGTTAACGTCAGTGTTGATGATCATTCGAGATGTGAGATCAAGAATGTTCCGACTATTAGTGGGATCATCTCGGCGATTAGGTACGAGTATAAGAGACAGTGTCAAGTGTTAGCAAATGGCGAAAGTAATGGGGTGGAAACTAGAGGGTGGGACGGGAAAAGGACATATAAATTGAGAAGTAAAGAAGATTCGATTGATTATAGGTATTTCCCTGATCCGGAACTACCTTTGATAAAATTGAACGTTGATGACATATCAAATAAGATTAAAGACACAATGCCAGACTCCGTTGACGTTAAATTGAGCGAATTGATGGAAGGGGAGTATCAATTAAAATTGCGTGATGCTAATATATTGATCTCCGATTACGAATTATTGAATTATTACAAAGAACTGTATAAGAAGTGTGAGTTACAAGGTTTGAAAAATCCTATTAACTGGATAACGCATGAACTATTGGGTTGTTTAACGAAGTCAAACTTGAAGTTTGATAAAGAGTTAATGGATTTGAATAGATTTACTGAACTTTTAATAGCCATTAGTAAGAAGAAGCTTTCGGCGGCTAATGGTAAGATCCTATTAATGCATTTAGTCAACAACAAGCAAGATCAGCGTTTATCTATTGATCAGCTGATTGATGATTTTGAGATTGGATTGGTTGGTGAGGTTGACCAGGTGGAAGTTGAATCTTTTGTTGATAGAATCATTGATGAGAATGAGAAAGTTGTTAAAGAGATTATTAGTAAGAAGAAGATTGGGAAATTGAATTACTTGATTGGATTGTGTTGCAGAGCTAGTGGGGGTAAGATTGAAGCTAGAGTGTTTGAAATCAAGTTGAAGGAAAAATTAAACATAGATACATAATTGAAAGCTTGTAGATACATAGACAGATAAGATTTAGGAACTTCACGAGCATATAATATATTGTCGATACTGTAGATTATAGTAAGTATATATTAGATAAAAGGCAAGAAAAAAAAAGAAAAAGAAAAAAAGAAAACACAACAAGAGAATAAAATAGATTATAATTCAGAAGAAAACAAAAACACAGAAAAAACCACCTCAAGTATCAAAAGAAAACATAAAAAACCCGTTGAAATACCGACTATTACTTGGTAATAATAGTTTTAAGAGAAAAGCACACACTGCTAAGTATAAATAAAACAAAACGCCGCTTGACAACACCTTGGTGAACAATCATAAAATAGTAAAATAGTAATAATAAGAAAAAAGAACAACACTATAGAGAATAAAAAAGAAACATCGTTAAAATCAAATCAATCGATCTTGTAGTAATTAAAGTTATTTATAAAACTTCGTTAACCTTGTCAGTGATATCTTCAAACTCACCAAAGGTGTTTTCACCAGAATACAAAATGTACAAGAATCCATCGTCATCCTTATATTGTTCGTAAATGGTACTCATTAAAGAGGCAGTTGGAGGTAAGATATCATTGACAAAAATAAAAATAGCCTTTTCAGGAGGCAACATGATTCTCTTTCTAATAACCCAAACGAATTGACCAACAGTTAAGTCCGAAGGGACAAGGTACTTCCGCTTGTCAATTTCCACAATGTCTGATTCTTCAACCTTTTCACAAATAACTGGGACACGATCGTGGAATTTGGTTCTGATTCTTGTTGATTCAGCTTGTCTCTTTTCTGTAAAATAATAAGGGGGACGGTGATTGTCGTTCGTACTGTTAGTATGGTTGTTATAGGTCTTTGATAACTAAAACGCGGTTATTTTAATCTTGGCTCTCAAGATTCAGTGTGGTGGTGTATATCAATATTAAGCTCAGAAAAGGTAACTTACCAAAAGGATGCTCGTCTTTAAATTGAGACTTCATGATTATTACTTTAAATTCAATTGAGTACTGTATAAGCGGGTGCTTGAATTGGAGTTAGCTGTTTATGTCTCAAGTGGGGAAAAGGAACCAGGATTTTGAAGATAAGATAAGATAAGATTTATGAATTAGATGGATTGAGTTTCTTGAATTGGTAAAATTTGAGAAGAGTGCAACACAAGAGGTGGGGTACTGTGGTTATGGATAAAGGGATGTATACCTATTATACAGTATATTCTAATTAAACACAAACAAATAGACAAATTGATGACAGGTAGAAGGTAGAAGATAAAGGAAGAGAGTAAAGCGAGAAAGAGTTGCAAAGTGGCAAATTGCACACAAAGAGAGAAAACAAAACAAATGAAAACTGAAATTGAGATCGCGTCGATCCGCGTCGATCCGCGTCGATCCGCGTCGGTCGATCTATCTACTCGCTGACTATATAGGAAACAAATAGCATCACTAGAGTCCATACTATAACAACTTTAACCGTAAACATGTAATTATTATTCGACTCTGATAGTATATCTACTCGTTGGATAATCTTTTCACTCTCCGCAAAACTGGGCATCTCCTGTTCGTTTGAAATCGCTTCATTTAATTTCTCAATCTCTTGATCAACCGCTTCAAGTTCCTCAACAGTTGTACTATTGGCCTCAGTATTAGCTTCAGGGAATTCCATCGTGAAAGTCGGAGTATTCGAAGGAGGGTCTTTTTTGTGATATTCATCTACTGATGTTTCGATTTCATTGATGATATCGTTCGACTCGTCGATTTTTGCTTTCTCGCCGTGGCCCTTTTTATCATTTAAATTCATAAGTAGTCTTCTCTTTAAGGTCAGCAATCGCATTTTTTTCCTGTTTTCTACATCCTCTGTATTTACCATTGATTCTTCTTTTTCAGCTTCCGCAATTGGGTCCCGGTTGTACGCTTGTTTTGCTGCTCCTTGCTTTTGTTTTTCAAGCTCTGGCTCTGGAATATCCTTTTGCTTTTCGTTTATCAGTTTAGCTATATTTTCAAACAGTTTTTCACGTGACAACTCTGATGACGATACTCTCTTATTTCTGTTTGATACTATGCTCTTTACACTACGGTGTGCCAGCTTTTTTTGTTCGAATTCATCATCGTTTGACTGTAGTTTGATTGGAACCATCGGTGTGTAAGTGAGCGGTAGCGGATGCCCAAGTTCAACTTTTGAAAGACCAGTATTGCTATCGTTAACAGTAGTTGTTGTTATCTTGTTCGTTGATTCTGTATTTATCGATATTGTTCCATCTTCCCGAGAAGTTGGTATTATTTTCGGGGGTATCGTATTGCTTGGTCTATAATTTATTGATATGGGATTTCTCTTGTCGTGATTAACGTCGTTAAACTCTTGTTTAATATACTGAGAGGCAGATCGTATCACATCCCCATCATCATCCAAATCATCAATTTTAAGATCTTTGATAGCGCCGGTATTTCTGAGATTCCTTATATTGATTAATCGAAGTGGTTGTTGTTGCTGCTTCCTTATATTGGCTGTGCTGCTGATGGTATCGCGTTGTTTCATTTCGAATATAAGTGGCAGTTCTAGTGTGCTATGCTGTATGCTAGAGACTCATCTGTTTAGGAGATTAAATATATGCTGATACTGATTCACAATGAAGCCAAGTTGACGAAGAACTTCAATATTTATCCATCTTTTTAAACGGATAGAGCCACCAAATGAACCTGTTTCCAGTTTCAACTCTGATCGGATTCGGCTGATTCAACTTTGGCGTGTCTTTACTGAACACAGTCTTATTTTGACAGATTCTCCAGACTTATCAACTCCAAAGAGGGGGGACAGTCCTGCCTTCGCTTTTCCTTAAAATACCTAAACCCTGTTAAAGTCAGGCGTGAATAATAGCTAGGAAGATTGTGAATATCACTTTTTCTGCAATGTTCACCAAATTCATCCAAAATCTCAGAACTCATAAAAGCACGAAGCGCTGCTCAGAATGAACACACTGGTCTGAGTAGAGAATTTTCAAGGTGAATTAACGTTTGGGTACACGCTGATAGCAGTTCTAAGCCGATTAACAGGAAGAAGAAACACTGCCTTGTAAGAGTATACCAGAGCATCCTTCAAAGAGCAAACTTCCGCCTTTAATCTTGCAAGGGCTGGTATTTTTGAACAAAGAATTTGTACGCTGTTCAAAAGCTTTTGAATATTACTGATACGGCGACAATAATAGTACTGTTTATCCGTGATGTTACTATATATGTGTAGTAGACTCGAGCGGTATTACTGTGGGAACTTGTGTGCGTCGAGTGGAGTAAGGAAATAACGCAAGGGAAGGTCTACGGACACCCCAGACTTGTCTAGGGACACCCCAAATTACGTAATAATATCTTATTATATAACCAATTATACAATATCATGACATAATCAATCTTGCCCACCATATATAATAACTCAAGGAAAATTTTGCTGCCAAAGTTGAAACGTGCCCTTAATATAAATAGAGGGTAGGCATCCTTATTAATCAAGTTATTATTCCGTAAATTTATATATATATGTAGTCGATCCAGAAAGTAAAATAAATACAACCTGATATTATATATGTGGGAACCTCACTTTCATTTGACTTGTGATTCTCTTTATATGGCTACAATTTGCGGTATTTAACAAGTAAGCCACAACAATAATGAAGTCATAGTCAGTCAAGATTGCGTTAAACAATTCCGTTGACTATGTTAAACCATACAATTAGAATAGGTTAGGATTGGAATTGAAGGAACCAGTGAAAATTCTTCACTAAAGGTTCAGATGGGAAAATAATTTAAATAGATCTGTATATCGAAATTATATCTGAAGAAGTTACAATCACAGCTCTACTTAAAAAGGGGCGTCAAGCTTTAAGTAAAGAAATTAATATAAACTTTTTAATGGAGTATTTTATTATATTGCGTTCCTCACAACTAGTCATTAGACCTTATCCAAGTCCCAATTATTGAACTCAACTTAGTATGTATGTAGCTGAAACTATTCTATTTAGCCCGAGGAGGCATCCACGCCGGAACTACTTGTACGGTAGCTAAAGCTATGTTATACCACTAAAGAGTAGGGATACTAGAAATGGCTAATATGATTTCCTAATCCGCGATAATATAATTATATCAATATGAGTTTGCAGAATAGAGTGTCTATTCATCAGCAATGCCATTGGTGATGAATAATTAATGTAAATGGTAATAATATATGGTAGGCAAGATTGATTATGTCATGATATTATATAATTGGTTATATAATATGAAAGTATTACGTAATTTGGGGTGTCCCTAGGGCAATTGTTAAGGACAGACCGGTTTTTCCTAGGGACAGACCAAATTTCATAATATATTATGTAATAACAAAATGACATAATCAGAAATATAATATTATGACATAATCAGTTTTGTACACCCCTTTCACCATACTTTATACTACAGCAAACGCGTTACTTACTACTACATTCTATCCTCCACTACTAGAAGAATATCTCTTTCTTCTTGTTGGCTAGCTCTTTGTCTTGCTTCATTTCACATTTACATACATATCCTATTTAAACCCTACAAGAGCGAATTGTATGCCCAATTTCTCCACAATTTGAGCACTTTGATGGCGCTTTCTTCTTGGTGACACTTTGGTGTGGGTTCCCTTGATATAATAAATTTTGGTTTGCTTTTCTTGGTGGTGTTGGTGGAACTAGAGGTTCAAGTATTGGCAGATACTCTGATATCTCATTTTCAAGACCTATCCTCCAAAATTGATGGATATCGCTTAGAGGAATTGGCCGATTTTCTTTCAGTAAGGTGGCGATTCGGTGGGCACATGGGAGCCCCATTGTCTTTGTGAACATGTTGGTACAGCTTGATAAAGGGGCTTCAGGAGTTGCTCTCTTCGATATTGAAGCTTGCTCCGAGATAAGACGAAGCGAATATCGCGACGTTCTCTTAGTTATCTCAGAATACAGAAAGTGTGAGCAGAAATTCGGCACTTTAATCTGATCATCCGCAAGGGCAGACGAAAGTGCATGATGCTGAGCTTCTAAAGCTTTGTTGATTCGTTCAAAAGCAAAGAGGATATCACCTGTTGATGCCCCTATATAGTTTTTTATAGTGGCGTGAGACCCCTCCACCCGTGAGGTTGCCCAATTTCCAAGATGAAGGTATTGGCCTATCCAAGCTCTAATAAACATCTCTTTATATGTCAGCCAGGTCCCTTTCACATACCGAACAGCAGCAGGAGCAATGGGACTAAATTTATTCTCAAACTTACCTAGGTGAGCCTTATATTCAACTTCTGTGTACGAATAAATCAGAGATTTCCAAGATTGTATGAAATCTTCAAATTCCTCATTCGAAGAGAAATATTGTTTTGTCTTCGCAAAGACATTCTTATTAATATGCCATATGCATAGTAAATGTGGACTTGTTGGACAGATAGCTTTAATTGCACCTAATAAAGCAAGATCTCTGTCAGTGCAAAGGACTGGGGGAAAGGCCAAAGGCTCAAGCCATGAGAAAAAGGTACGCAGAGCCCATTTGTAGGTCTCTTCTTGCTCA
Source organism: Ogataea methanolica (assembly GCA_001600755.1). Classification (NCBI taxonomy): domain Eukaryota; kingdom Fungi; phylum Ascomycota; class Pichiomycetes; order Pichiales; family Pichiaceae; genus Ogataea; species Ogataea methanolica. The sequence goes on from BCKW01000001.1 coordinate 3,558,946, forward strand.
TTTTGCATAAAGCAAAAAGCAATACTAAAAGATGAGTTCGAAGGTGAAAGGCCGATTATATGCAGAAGCGGCATCTTATACCGATTCGTTTTGTAGGTGCAATCTAATAGAAAGACTCTATTATATTGCTTAGCGTATCCAATTGACTCAGGATGAGCAAACATGAAGGAAAGGATATGGCCTTCAGAATCCTGCTTAAATTCATATCTCCAATCGTCATTTTGAAGCGTCTCACGTAGGTATTCAAGCGGTGTATGATTGCCGAGTTTCTCTCGTCTTGATTCGACACGGATATTATAGCAATCCCTTGGCTTAATCAGGATCGTAGGATCCTGAGCCCTTAGGAGACTAATAATTTCCCGTGGCTTAGATCCGCTATCCAATAGGTTCTTAATAGTGTCATCTTGATCTTCGGTTAGTTGCCTACGTCGTGCTAGAGGATGTGCTATCATATTATCATCAAGTTCATGGTTATGGGTAGGATTTCTGACCTGAATTTGCCATTGATTATTGGCCAACTTTTTCCCATAGAGTTTAAAGGGACACCCAATTCGCTTTGTGCTGGTTTTCCTGCGTTTTGCCCCATCCGGAGCTTTAATTCTATCGCGGTAGATACCGCCTCTATCACAACCAAGAGTGATACTCCGGCCTGGCTTTGATGCTACAGTCGTAATAGCGTAGCCATGAGACAGGGCATGTTGCTGTATAGAAGTAATTAGGTTCTCTCTGGTCTCAAAGACTTGCTCAACTGGTGGCTCCATGATAGGGTAAAAAATTAGATAAATAATGAGATAAATAGTCAGATAAAGAATCAAATAAAGAGCTAGCCAACAAGAAGAAGAAGATATTCTTCTAGTAGTGGAGGATAGAATGTAGTAGTAAGTAACGCGTTTGCTGTAGTATAAAGTATGGTGAAAGGGGTGTACAAAACTGATTATGTCATAATATTATATTTCTGATTATGTCATTTTGTTATTACATAATATATTATGAAATTTGGTCTGTCCCTAGGAAAAACCGGTCTGTCCTTAACAATTGCCTGTCCCTAGACAAGTCTGGGGTGTCCGTAGACCTTCCCATAACGCAAACTGAGATTATGTAATAAAATAAGGATAGCATAGCAATAAGGATCATGTAATGGAGATCACTCTAGTACTCTGATTACTAAGCGGTTTTCCCCCTTAGTGGCTTACACTACCCCATATTCCTAGTTAACAGGAGTCTCTCGACATCTTTCCCAACAACCAGAAGGGTTTTTGGTCTATATTAATTATGTATTCTTTTCCTTACGTACGTTAGTTAGTGACCTTTTTACCTTCTAGAAGAATCAGTCTTCTGAGAAGTTATACTCTCGCTTAAGAGACACATTAAGCGGTATATACTGAATTAAGACCAGCCACTACTACTCACTAAAACAATAACCATGGGATTTCTTAAGATTGATATTAACGTGCAACTCATACTGCTAGTGTTGCTGTTAGATGGTGTGTTTTCCTATACTTTGTCAGGAAACCCTGGTACTTTGAATAAGTACTATTTGTTTGGAACTAATATGTCACCGACCGGACCTAATGGTACAATGGAGTATACAGAGCGTGTCTGGCGCCTGATCGACAGAAGCTCACAGATGGTCGTAAATGCAAGCATCCCAGTTATCAAGCATGATACTTCGTTGTTATCATACAATGAAGCCATTAAGTTAGGTGACGCTGTCAAAGGGATTGATGGTGATATCAGTGGAGTAGTTGAACAACTCGCCTTGCTAGCGGAAAAATCGGTCGAGTCAGGTGGACTGTCAGTACCTGAGTACGATAACGTCACCGCTAGCCTCGATGCGCTAAATGCAACGGGTGGTACGACATATGGGGTTGCTAATAGATATCTGGGACATAAGGTAACGAGAGAGTGGACTGTATGGGGCGTATCATTTGAGTGGACAAACTTTGACGCATGGTGGACTACGATAGGATCAAACTCGTCATCTATTAGAGAAGCATTGTGGAGTAAAGACAGTAGGTTTTTGGACACAGCAGCGCAACTGGTGAATGAAGGTGCTGCTGTTAGTCAGGCCGCTGCGGCGAACACACTGGCGGGCTCACAAAGAACAGACTGTGGGTGCAAAATAGATTATTGGGGCGAATGGGCATATATGATCTGCTCAATCACGTCTGGCGAACACTGTGATACACAAGCTAGCAGAGACACAATTACGGAAGCGTACGAACGTGGTCTGCAAGACATGGCGAATCGGTACGCCGGTGCGTTCTGTTTCTGCAACGACAACGGTGGTACATGGTGGGTTCAAGCCAGATTCAGACACAATGAGTTTGCAAATGAATTACCCCTTGATAGGATAGGTTGTGCACGTTGTGGGTCATAGGCTAAGTCCACATATTTTGAATGGATAATAAAATAAAAAAAAATAACATTAAAAAAAAAAAAAAAGAAAAAAATAAAATATAATATACATATATTAAGAAAAATGTAAAAGTGTACCAATACTTTAGTTGTATAGCAAGTAGTAGCTGGTCTTTAGTTTCGAATGTATACGGCTTAAATGTGGACCTTTAAGCGAGAAGTATATTTCCCCAGAAGACTGATCCTTCTAGAAACTAAAGACCAGCTACTACTTGCTATACAACTAAAGTATTGGTACACTTTTACATGGAGGTCGTACCCGGATAAGAAATACATAATTAATATAGACCAAAAACCCTTCTGGTTGTTGGGAAAGATGTCGAGAGACTCCTCTCGACTAGGAATATGGGGTAGCGTAAGCCACTAAGGATAAGCGGCTTGGTAATCAGAGTATTAGCGTGATCTCTATTACAAAAAAAAAATATATATATAGAAGTAAACTACTATACTTTGAGTATAAGAGTTGTATTAGTGCAGTAGTTTAACTATATTCCTTGTATACGGTCGTAAAGGACTACACCTAAACACTTGTTTCTTCAGGTAATATAGCTTGACTAAACTAAAAGGTAAAAGGATCTATAAAAGGTATACAAATGGAATTCATGATCCCTCTTAAATAGACAAAAACCCCTTTAGCGAAATGTGGTTTGGGAGTAAAGGTTTGTTAACCTCAAACCTTTACACCGATCATTCATCCAGTATCTTACCAAATAATCATCCTTTACTAGTAATATCGCTCGACTCTATTACATTATGCATGAGAGTACTGTTTATGTATAAGGATACGTCGCCTCAATAGAGCCGATCTTTATACAGGTCCTAGATTTAAATAAATAAAAAAGAGGAGAGATAAAAAATAAGTAACAAAACGCATAGGTCGTTCAATATATAGATGTAACCGCAATTAAGAGTATTTAAGTAGTACAAAAAAGAATAGTGACAACTGATTTGTTGCTTGTTGGTATATATATGACTTAGCAAAAGGGGAGGGAAAACAGTTAATTGTTCAATAAGGAATGGACGCTCATGGATCCACCACCAGGCTGTTGAGCTCTAGGGTTCCTTGAAGATGATCTGCTTTTGGCGCTTGCGCCAACGTTCGTTGGGTTATTAAGTGTAGCTGTACTGATCGGAAGGATCATACTACGGGCTGGGCTTCTTGAATACATCGAAGTAAAATCAATAGCAGGTGGTGTTGAAAATCTAGAAAGATTCCGTTCACCTTGAACCTGCTGCTGTTCCTTGGCTATCGATAGTTGGGAACGTAATTGTGGTTTCTGTGGATGTGGCAATGTTTGATATTGTTGGGATAAGTGATATGAATTGCTCAAGTTTGTGGATGGAGGAAAGTTTGGAGATGGAGTAGTTGACAGCTTAAGGGGTGGTAAGTTAACGTGCTCAGTTCTGCCGTTATTACCGTTGGTTGAGTTGCTGCTACCAGCGTTTAAGGAGACTGAAGAGGACGAGTTGGAGAAGAAATTAGGACCTTCCAGTAACGGTGGCGATATTAGAATTCTGTTAGGGACTGAAATGGAAGGTAGACTGATCTGTTGTGGCTGCTTTGGAATTTGAGGTTGTGGTGGCAAAGGATATAACTGATGAGATATGCTTGGTGGCAAATGGGATAATGGAGGTGATAATGGAGGACTAGTCGGTGAATTGCTACCAAAACTTTCATTTGATGTATTATGTGTGGTAGTTGAAGTGTTTGTAGATGTTGAAGACGGTGGTGAGCCTATTGAGGTTGAAGATTGGAGGTTCCTCTTTCGCCGCTTGATGGTAGCACGTTTCATTTTCACAGGACGATGGGAGCCATGTAATCTGAAATACAAGCCACAAGCGTTACAAATTGTATTGCCTAGTTCATTACGCCTCCATAATGGTGTCACCGTGGTACCACAATTAGAGCAAGCAACCGCTAGTGGTTCGTCATCCTCACCTGAGTTGAGTGGTTTGGAAATTATGGAACCAAGCGCTGAGGAGGCAGCAGACCCATTTTTCAACTTGTTATCACGCCCTTCAGCATACTTATATTCATCGGTTTCTTTTTTCAATAACACCCTGTTGTTAAATGCCGGACATCCATTACAAGAACTTGAACCACCAGTACCATTACATCTTCCATCACCGGCACAAGTCCCTATAGTAAACTCTTCTTTGGAAACAGAGATCAAATTCGGCGGCTTTTTTAAGTTGATTGGTCTATGGGTGTTGTTTGCCCTGTAGTATAAGCCACAGGCGTTACAGGTTAGTAATCCATCCCGCGTACGTCTCCATAAAGGAGTCTTGGTGGCACCACAATTACCGCACGTTTGGCCTTGTAAATGTTGATGTTGAATTGAATTTGAAGATGGTGAGTGGCGGGCAACAGCAGGTGTAGGATTTACAGTATTTTCCGGTTCTGTTAATTTCTTTGGCGATAATGGGATTGATGAGGATGCTTTTAGGGTTGATGCTGAGACGGGGGCAACTCGTTTGTGGGGTCGTTTAACCGTTGGCTTCTTTTTGAAATCCTTGGGCACCGCTTTAGAGGTTAAAGAAACGTTCAGATGATCCGTTTGGTTCATATTCTGAGTTGACGATGAGTTTGTGGTTGATTTTAGTGTTTTAGTCAACGTATTATCTGCAGTGAAAGAGGAAACGGCGCACATAGTCTGCTTCTGTGTCAAGTTGGCTTCTGAGTTTGTCTTCTTTCCTGAAGAATCGATTTCTCTTTCTATTCTTCTTTGAATTCACTTTTAGGAGCCCTGACAAATAGGTGGTTCGGAGAAAAAATGGCTCTAAGATTTGGTACTTAGCTTCAAAAGATGTTATATGGAAAGTTCCCGCAAAGTGTATTTCAGCTGCCTTCAGTGTTTGGTTGTTGGTGTCGGTCTATTGAGAAAACCTTGGGATGTTGGTCTTTTTGATCTGATAGAAAGATGACCAAAGTTTTAACCCTTGAGGAGAATATTGATCTGAGTCTGGAATCCACCTTAAGAGATCGTAAATATGCTATGCAATCCTATATCGACCAGTAGTATGCCTTGGTAATGTGAAAATTGTGAAGGTTAACCAAATGGCATGGAAGCCAGATCTAATTTAAAGATCCAAAACAGTGATGGAAAGCATAAAAGCTGACGCGCGCCACGTTTCTTGAGTGGCTAGTGAGTGTAAGGGGACGGAGATAGTATATATTCGCATCTACAGCCAATCACAGGCGTTTCATATGTAATTACTCAAATGCATGCACTTCCCCATAGTAGCATTGCACACTTCAAATTCTTTGCTGAATTTTTGTATGAATTTTTGTTGACAAAAAATCGTGCATTACAATGGGTCCATTAAATTTAAGACTTTGAGTACTATATATGTCATACATGTATGTTTCATTTTGTCTCTCTTGGTATCAAAAGTCTGAACCTCTTCTTCCTCTCTTCTCTCTCTTATCACCGTCGGTTTGCCAAGATAAAATACCCAAGGAGGTTCGGTTTGGCTATCTCGCGAAATCGACCACAGCTCAAACAATTTTGTCAGGATCTGGCTATTATTAGATTAGATATAACCACAGAATAATATTTCCTCTGGTCTTCCGATCGAACTCCTCTTCTATAAACCTATAAAAGAGAAAGCAATAAACCAGTCTATATTTGGACAGCACCAAAATGCGTAAAAGTGGCGAAGCAGCGAACTAGATTTGACTCAGCCTACCTGGTTACCTAATCTCCATCCCGCATACCCGGATGAATCAATCCTGACAGATCATTTATCCAAAGTTGATCGATCTTCTACAATTTCCTGCGTCAGTCGTCCCTTAGAAACAAAATACATGGTGAGGCGAATATTATTTGTGGCGTGGTAACCAAAAGTAAAAGTCAATCTAACATTACTGTCAGACGTTTCCAGAAACAATGACAATTAAACAGACATCTGTACTTCGATGATTTTCTCCTTCATTTATGTTAGACTTCATTTTACAATCAAATCCCATCTTGCGGGAAAAGCAAGCAGCTCATTCATCGGTGTTTTCCTTCTTTTGAACAAAAATCCATTATACCGGTCGGTCAAACCACCCCCCCTGAATTTACTTTTTTTTTGGCGTACTCTTTCTTTTTTTGCTCCTCCTATATTGTTCTCCCTCCTTACACCAGATCTTCCCTTTTCGTGATAATTAAATCCTCTAAAGGAATGCCTTGTTGATGGCTCCGTATAATGTGTGAGAATTTTATTGGTATACTGGAAGCTTAACTATCTTTAGTAGCTCTTGCAATGGAGTTAGCTATCAGGTAGGTGAAGTGAGCCATGGCAACAGGCTTGAAAAGAGTAAACGCAAATTCAATTAAAGAGGTACACCCCTGTTTAAGCGAAAAGAAAGGATATTTATGAAACTGACGAGAAAAGAAATTGGTTAAACAAATCATAAGCCAACTAGATGAGGGAGTACGAAACAAAGGAGAAAAAGAGAAACAATATACATTACTATGTTTTATTAAAATATATACTTACTAAAACAACATTAACCTTGTTGATTCTTTAGAGAAGATCTACCAGCCTTTAATAATTCATCACATAACAATAAATTAGATGCAATACCAGTAGCCGAAGAGACTGCATTTCTGATAACTCTAAAAGAATCCCAAATACCATCGATAGTAGGATCCATTGGTTCACCAGAATTCAAATCAATACCAACAACTTGCCCATCGTCTATATCATCTTGACATGATGATAATGAATCCAAGACATCTAAACCAGCATTCTTTGCCAAAGTCTTTGGAATTATCAATAACCCATCAGAGAAAGCTTTAATTCCCGGTTTTAATTTTCCTTTGTTAGCTTCACATTCTAATAGATGTTTCGAAGCAGCCATGTAGAAGGCACCTGCGCCAGGAACTAATGATTTGTCCTTAATGACGTTAGCAACTGCTCTCAAACCATCTCTAATGGCATCTTTAGTTTGCTGAACAATATGGTTGTGAGCACCTTTGATTAAAATAGTACAGGATTTTGGATTATTGTTCTTTGTAACAAAAGTGAATTTTTCTTCACCAATTGTATGTTCATAAACTTCACCAGAATAACCCAAAATGTCAGGAGATAAATCATCCACGGAGTTTTGTGCCTCACCACCACAAACCAATTGCAATCTTTCCATATTTCTTCTCTTGGCTCTTCTTAACGCAAGTATACCGTTCTTAGCAAAGACGTCTAATGACATTGGATCAATACCTTTTTGGTTTATTATAACGAATCCTTTGTTAGAGCCGACTGGACAAACTTTATTTTTTAAATCAACGATTTTTTGTAGTTTATCATCAATGAATTTTCTTTCACTTGCCACCAACTTATCTCTTTGTTCAGCCGATGAATAATAGAAACTGGAGTTAACCTCAGTCTTTTCGTATTCCAATGAAACGTTTAAGATTAAAATATGTGCATTTTCAACTCTCTTCGGCATATCAGGGTGTCTTGCACCATGGTCCAACACCAAACCGTTAACAAACATAGTATCTTTAGCGGTCTCGTGCATCATGGCCATAATTTCAATCATATGTAAATCTAAGCTTTCGTTATCCTGAACGCTTAAAACAGCATCCGTGACAATTGGAGTTAGGACATCGGTTAGATCTGGGTTGACTTTAGTCGCTAGTGACGATCTTGCAACCTGTAATAGCAATTCTCTGTTGATCTCTTCAGGCTTAGTCACAAATTCGTTCAAATATCTTAAAGTTTCTTCACGAGCAGCTTCAAATCCGTCGGTCAACACCCTAGGATGAATACCTTCGCTTAAAAATCTCTCAGCCTGTCTTAAGAATTCACCAACTAATAGAACAACGGTAGTGGTACCATCACCAGTAATTTCGTCTTGAGCAGTGGCGGCTCTAGCGATCATGACTGCTGTTGGAGACTGGATTTGCATTTCACTTAGTAGCACTTTACCATCTTTGGTGATCTTAATACTGCCAGCACCATCAACAAGCATCTTTAGCGTACCTTTTGGACCTAAATTGGTACTCAAAACGTCCTGTAAACCTTGAGCTGCTGAGATGTTGACCTGTAAAGCCTGTTGTCTTCTAATTGATTCAGCTTTTGGGTTAAGCAATTGGATGGCCGACATGATTGTTATATGTGATTGCTATGGATATTGTGTGGGACTTTTAGGTATGCTTAGGGAAAAGGCGGCAAGGAGAATGTTAATTGTTGAGGTTAAGGGGGATTTTGATGTAGTTGAACGTTGATGATTTGATTTGGTTGTGCCCAAAGAATGGCACTGTGTAAATTTCGTGTTTCGTGGACTTTTTTGGCATTTTTTTCGTTCTTTGCTCTCTTTTGGTGGAGACACGACAGTTTTATGATTATGTAGTCGATCGACTTGAAGATCAAGGCTTGCGTCGATTAAAGAAGCAGCAAATTGTCTAATATACAAGAGTAATAATAATAATAATAAATCATTTTGGTGTATTTTGTCGATAAGATAAGGACGACAATGACATAAATATCTTTTGGGTGCACTCTTCTCAAATACCTGTTGGCAGCATCACTCTTTGACGATCTGTGCTGCCTATATCACCCACTCCGCTCGATATTTACACCGAACAATGATATCCGAAACTACTTTTGATCCCGTTCTCATCAAGAGAACGCCTATAACGGGGAACAACAGCAATGGTGGATCTTTAATAAGGAACTCTGGTTTACTATGGTCCAAAGTTAAAAGCAAAGCATCCCCTTCATCAATTCCGACAAGTCCACCTTCTTCGTCATCTTCCACATCATCAACACCAAACAACAACAATAGCAATGGCTTCTCAATTCCAGCTGCGCCCTTATCAGTTGACTTATCAGACCCATCACCTCCTAAAGTACTGAAGGATTTTGGCCCAAACGGTGAAGTAATACTTGGCTATACGAATTCAATTGAAATTTGGGATTGGATACCAACTGAAACTACTAGAAACTCAAAAACATTGCCAGACGGCTCATTATTCTTGGTTGCCAAATACGACAACATCTTGGAAGGTGGTAGAATACTTAGAATATATCCAATTGTCTGTGATAGGCTCAATTCTGTTTATAAAGTCTTAGCCATTGTTAAAAATATTTACAAAGAGTTACAATTCTCAATTGTGGAAGTTCATGCAGAGAGATTGACAGATTTGCCTTTTCCCATATCTACAAACAATACAAACTTCTCAGTCAAAGCAATCGATTCAAATGACTATTTTGTAATTTCAAATAATACAACAGGTGAGCTGACAATCTTCTTGAAATCAAACTATAGCATCCTAACGACAGTTTCCGGGTTAAACTCCAAAATCATAAACAGCAAATCAGTTTTCGACCTCAAAGGTGCCTGGCTAGTTTACAATGCTTCATCCCAAGACCGAAACTTATCAAAATACTTAAGCATGAATGGCATAACACCTTTGAAATTGTCCAAGCAAACAACCTTAATCAATAAGTTCTGGAAAAGTTTATCAAGAACTGCAATTGACTCCTTCTTACTAATATCAGAAATCTCCCATTCCAAATTTAAGCAGTATTTCACAAAGCCTTCTCAAGGTCAACAACAGCAACGTCAACAGCAACTAATTTCACATAAGTTATCCAATAAGTCCAAAGATGTTGATGAGGAAGAAGAATTGCTCGAGAATCAAAACTTTAGAGAGATTCTGCTGAAGATTTTGAATACACTTAATGTGAACTCAAATTACTTGCTAGCAATAGACTTATCAACAGCAGAATTGATGTTTTGTTTTTCGCCCCCAGAAGGTTGTTCAGCCATTTCATTTTCTCCTTACGATTTACTATTATCAACTGTGACAAGTAGAGGGGATGATATCTATATTTGGGATTTTTCTAAATTCAACAGACAAATTACATTAATGGAAAAATTCAGAAGAGGTAAAACATCATCTGTCATTGATTCAGTTCTATGGGGCAGCAACAATAAATCCATTTCTTTACTAAGTAAAGCCAATGGATCAATACATTGCTTCAACAACGAGTTCTTATTCGAATTCTCTTCAGATGATAAGCCACCTCCATCCACATCAACGACAACAAAATTGAACCATTCATTTTCAAACCCCAACAACAAGGATAACAACAATGACATCACAGGGTATAACTGGTGTCTATCTAATTCAGGTTTCAAAAAGATCGCCTTGTTGAATACAACACCTGAACTGGAAAGCGAAATGGTGACAATCGACGAGAAATCCACAATGTTTGTCATTAATGCTGACACTGGCAGCATATTGGCTAAACTATCTTTACCCTCAAAACCAATCCCAGAAAAGCCTGTTTATTTGGGACTAGACCGTCACATATCAGCTTCTCAAAGTTCTATAACCCTTGATTTGTCATACGATGATCAATACGGGGAACTGGATTTATACCCAGATTCTTCAATTGACCCGCTGTCACAAGTTGAAATCGAAACTTGCAAACCTTTCTCATCGTTGTACAACAATCGACGTATTCAATTTTCTAGATTTGTTAATGAAGCTGATGATGAGACTCTTGGAATTAAATTGGATACTTTTGGAGATATCCTAACAGAGTACAAAGATTTGAAGTTTGGAAGATTTAACGGGGATGTTAAATTCAGTACTAATAGGTCCCATGATTTAGTACGCAATGGGGAAAATTCCACCGAATGTCTTGATAATGCTAATGGGGGTGTTATTACTGAAGGGTTGGAGGATTTACGAGATGCTATGGAATCTAAATTGTACATTCGATGAAAACTTTATAGGGGTTTTTGGTTGTTATATTTATGTTCATAATGTTTCAGTCGTTCTTGATTTACCTGCACAAATTACTGACTTAATGAGTTTACTGCTAAGCAATCTGTTTTTGTTGTTTTGACTTTCCGTTTAAATTATTAATTATCTAAATTTGTTATTTTTTCATACTATTTATTTACTGCTCTTTTCTTTTATTCTCTTTGCTTAAGCTATTAACCAGTCAACTACACAAATTCAAATTACATAACTTAATTAACGTTATAACACCATTCAATTCTTCCCCTAACTGTAACTTCCTTGTTTTCGATAACACTCCGTATAACTAATCGTGATTCTGCGATTTTCGACGCTTAAACCGACCCCATAATTTTATTGTTTACGCGTCGACTGCAAACCCCGATCTAATCAGATAAAGCTGGGTTTGACCTGTTATTGAAGTTTACCGCTATCCTTTATCTTATTGATCGGATACAAATTCACCATCAACACAAACTTCCACTTATAATAGCTACCCCAGAATACAATATTTAATGCCGCCTAAGAGAAAACAGAAGCCAAAACCTCCTTCCAGGAAATCTCCAACTCCGCTAATCAGTGAAATAGGAGTCTTGAACAAAATGTCTGCATCTGAACAAGCTTTAGACATCCTTCACGAGATTGCCACCTCCGTGGCCCCAATACTAAGACTATACAACTTCAAAGTTGGTAAGCTCCATGAGTTCTTCCCCAAGAATCCAAACCTGTTAGGCTTAAACACCAACGCAGGGCAAAAAATCTCAATCCGTCTTCGACCTAATAACAATCCGAACTGGTTCCTCCCAATGAATGAATTAATAGGCACTATGTTGCATGAACTTTCACATAATTGGTTTGGGCCGCACGATCAGAAATTCTACAAGTTAATGGACGAACTGCAGAATAAATTCTATGATATTCAGGTGAATGGGGATTTGAAAGCTACGGGATACATCATTATAAATTCAGCGCTGGGTGGTTCGAATAACGTTTCTAACGTCAGGGAATCCAGGTTGAGGAAATTAAGTCAGGTGAAGTACGTGGCTAAAGTTGCCAAAGTTGGAACTAACTTAGATCCAAAGAAGAATCAGGGGAAGTTACCTGAAGATTTAATGAAAGAGGCTGCAATTAGGAGAGTTAAGGATAATAGCAGCTGTGGATCACATGTTTACCTAACAGATGCAGAGAATGCTTTTGCTGAGGGAGAAGGCGACGAACAGGATCTGTACGTTGTGAAATGGAACGATAATGTTGATGGTGGGAATGCAAATCAAGCTTTCCAATCGGAACACAAGAGAGCAAAACCGAACACTCCAACAACCGCGATAAAAGCACCATCGTTTGATCCTCTTCATATTCCGAATTACAGCAGCAAGGCTGGCTTATCTTCATCTTCATCACTCTCCTCAGTTGGTAATCGACCACCGGCGAATTCCAGCAAGGAGCAACCGTCCAATCCCAGTGCTAGAATTGTTAGCAGGACTGATTTTCTTGAACGCAATCATTTCAACTCATCTAGTTCGAAAACCTTCGGTGGGGCTATTCGAAAAGGCACGAATTCTAATACGACAAGGATTACCTTTGGAGCGGGCACAACAAGTTCAAGTGGTAAATTGCTTGGTGGAACTGGTGACACCAGTACGACAAACACACAAAGAAGAGGAAAGTTGGCGGGGACTGTTGTGCCTAGGAGTTTATTGACTAATAGCAGGTTAGTTCAAAATGCTACTGCTGTAAAACTAACAACAAGTACTATGAAAGACACTGCTGCTAATGGCGTAAAAACTGCTGACAGCCTACCTTCTTCCTCTGCTAATACCAAAAGCTCCACTAACCGAAACGAAAGAGAAGTGATTGATCTAATAACGGATGATGAAGATGAGGATAAGCTGGTCAAGGGTATCACTAAACAGATAAACAAAGGCATAGATATCATTGAACTTAATTGAGATAGCAATTGAGCGTATCTGTAATTGAATTCCTATGTATCAATTATTTATTCACGAATTTAATGCAAACAACATCAAAAACCTTACAGTATACGTTTATTTGTAGATCTTAGTCACCAATTACAAGCAGGACATTATTTCAAAGTCGGAGACACACAGGAAAACACATCATTTATTATACAAAGGTAAACAAAAAAAGGAGGAAAAAGATACACTCACAAATCACTTCATAACGGATTACCTGTAGATTTTATATAGTCGTAAACCGGATCTTTATCAATAGAGTATTCCTTCATATCTCTAATCGATTCGTTTGAAATAGCATCTCTTAGCTTCTTATCATTTTTGAACCAAGCTTTGATTAAATACCACATTTCACCTTTCAAAACACTTGAATAACCATCAAAGATCTCATATGTTGTGGATTCAATCAACACTCTCAAATTATAATATAATTTCCCATGCGCAACACCAGATTTGATGAAGGCATCGACGATTAAACCAGTTGAGGGTGTTTCACCTTGATTATTAGAAAATTCTCCACTGTAAATGTACTTAACCATTAATTGGAACAACTCCATGATAGGGAACAATATTTCAGTGTCACATAATCTTGAGGCGATCAAAACAAAACTGTTGAACAAAGCGGAATAGAATGGGTCGTTCGAAGAATCCTTTTTGTTGGTATATTCAACATACCATTTATTCATCAATGACTCCCATTTAATTAAAATATCTTCAGAATTTCTGTGGTCGGAAATCTTGAAAGCTATTAATGCCAATTCGTAATAACCCAATGGATCAATAAAGTCATTGAACAAATCGCTGATAACCAATATCGTACCGTTCAACTCTTCAATTGCTTTTTGTTTAGCAAGTTCATTAATTCTATCATCATGCAATATGCTCAACAATAGTTCATCTTGTAAGTTAGCAACTGCCATTAGATCATTGACTCTTGAGGATAGCAACGTCATTTCTTGCCTCAAGTTTGGAGGACAGCTACAATTGCAGAAACCATTTGCTCTTGATAGAAACTGAATTCTATTGGCCAAATCCAAATCAAAGTTGGAGACGGCTAATTCTAACAAAATCTTAGCTGCTTGGAAGTAATTCTCTCTTCTTGAATAGTAAACCCATAACAGTTTGGCTATTTCGAAGTCTTTTGACGAATAATCTTGTAAGAATTCCAAAATGTACGGAGTTTCAATATCCAATAATTTCTCACCAACACCGTTGCTAATAAACCATTTATAGAATTCATAATGAAAAATCTTATCTTGGTAGTTGAAGCAGACTTCATAACTCAAATCTCTCAACTGTGAGTATTGTGTAATTAATTGGCCATCAGGACCCATAAAAACGCCACCCTGATTGTGTTTACCATTGGTACTACCAAATGGAGCAGTCATTGAAACATTACTGTTACTGGAAGCCTGTTCCAAACTGATAATGGCCTTTTCATCTACATCAATTAAAATTTGAAAAATTAGTTGGTACAATCTATTTCTAGTCTCAAAGGCCTTTTTCTTTGGGTCATTAGCCAGCATAGAAGCTTGACCGTCAGTAATATATTGTAATGCAAGTTGAGTTTGGTCTGAGTTTCTAGCGACATTCAATAAGAACTCAATGGCACCAGTATAGTAATCTAGTTGCAACATAATATTGACAGAATCAGTGATGGTTTCGAGGGTTAACGAATCACTTGTTTTTTCCAACAATTGCGTGGCAGCTTTTAAGTGCTTTAACTTCATTTCTTGGTCATTATTGCTTGCATAATCGTTGGCCTTCTTTAAACTTTCAATAGCTTTAAATATTAAAACATCACCAGTAGAACAGAATGTGCCACATTTTTCTTGTAAAGTGTTAGCAACCAATTCGACAGAGTTACCAGAAGCTATACTTTTGTTTATAATGGAGGACAAGATTTCTTTGATCAATCTAGAAACAGTTGGGTCTTCGGAAGTGAAAAATTCATTGAAAGTTAAAACACTCAAATCAGCTTGTGATTGCAATGATAAAAAGCCCATGATATCAGTAAATGTTTTTATAGCACTTTCCTCATCATCAAACAAGATAGCCAAGAATGATAAACCTTCCTTGACACTGTTCAAAAATTTCAGAACAGCAGTGAACCCAATTTGTTCAGCTTGAAAGCAAATTTCAGCTTCTTTGCTCTTCACATTCGTGTCATACTGATAAATCGGACCTGATAAACCTGGTATCGTCTTTCTGTTTTCTTCAAAGAAGTTGATAATGATGAGCAAGGAGCATAAGAAATATTCCAAATCTTGTTTTGAAATATTCAGACCTGATAAGATGATCTTGCTATTTTTCAAAGCTTTAATTGATTCAATGGCGATAAAACCACTTTTATTGAACTTAACTCCCGAGTCCAATTTGAACACTTCCTTGTTCCAAAATTCTCTAACTAACCTAGAAATTAATAAAATAACAGCATAAAATCTATCACTTAATTCAACGTTATCAACAATCGGTTGCAAGTTCTTGTTCAATTTGGAGTTTTTACCACCCGAAATGAAGAATTTAGTGGCAATGTTCTTGAAGGAATCTGAGTGACCATATTTACAAGCCAAATATAGAGACGTTGAACATGCTTCTCTTGAGCCGTAATTATTCGAAAATTTGTTAAAAGTTTGTTCATCCATGGAATCTTCGAGGATTAAATCTGGTGTTCTGTATCGGTAAATGTGGATTCCTGTGTTCGTTAAAACAGCAATCTCTAACGGATTTGTTGAATATTGAGTGGCGAATTCATTGCTGTAACCTTTTGGTTTATCTGTGGCATTGAAACTTGGGGTTAATTGAACAATGGAACGAATGTTTTGGAATTTATCGAGAAGCTCAAAGTCCTCTATGTATTGGAACGTGTTCTTCAAAATACCATAATCTGGAACTGATGTGTATATCCTATCCTCGCTGTAAGAAACAAATATACCTGGAGAGATGATCAATGAAGTTTTTATATCTCTTAAAAGTTGAGAAGATTCTTGTGCCTGTTTCAAATCTTGTGGAGTCACACCAGTCGATATTGGCGGCTTCTGGATGGATTTGGTAGAGGTTTGAATATTGCCACTGTTCAAAAAATCCTGTTCTTCTTGTAATTTTTGTTTTCTTAAAGCCTCAACCTTTTCATAAAATGCTGGATCAGGGGGAGGGAACTTAACATCACTTGTAGTTAGTGTTAATCTGTCATAGATGGTACTGCCGTTGACGTATAATCTGCAACCGGTGTTTGTAACTGCAACTAAGAATAAGTTATCACTTTCATTTTTGGTTACTGGGAAAATATTCACAATTCTAAAGGCATCTTTTTTCAATAGTGGTGACTGGAAGTTTATAGATGTTGTGGCAAGATCTTTCAAAATGTTGAATGGTCTTTTTATTAAGTTTGTTCCTAGTTCAACTTTACCTTCGACAATCTTTAGTCTATAAGCTCTAATCGTAGATTTGGAAGATAATGTGTATAGTATCCTTCTTGATTGATCTATTTCCAATTGGAGAATAGTTTCAGCTTTAGGGCTTGTTGTCAGATCTTGAGTCAACTTATTCAAACCTGGAATCTTTTGCAGAACGTTGTACGTTGGAACCACTGATGACAATCCAGACTTGGTTAGACATTCCTTGGAATAGCTTTTATGGAACCATTCGTCGGAGTTTGAATATGATAATTTCCATATATTTTCACCATCACCAACACCAGTGAAGAAGATATCGTTTGTTTGATCAAAGGTTACGAATTTGTTGACTATAAGACCTTGAGTTGGGACAACCATCTTAGTGTCCGCGATTTCTAGTTTCTTTGGAGAGTATTCAACGGCAAGTATATGTATATCCATCGAAGTGGAAACCAACAGTAAATAGTTGACACTATCAACAAATACTTTAGGCTTTGGCTTGACTAATTTAACCGTAAGGATAGTATTTTTGAACTCATCAATTGTGTAGAAATCCTGCTCATGAATCGAGGATTGATAGTTCCAAATAATCAATTTATCATCAATTGTTAACCATGCTTTCTGTAATTCTGGGAAGATACCAATGTTGGTGATGCAGTCTAAACTATTATACTCTTGGAAAACTTTATCTGGGATGTTGTAAATGTTGGACTTTTCAAATCTCGAGAAAGCACCAAGCTGTTCCTCAGGCTTAAAATTATAGTTATCAATGGCATACCTAGACAGCAAATCATTTAAGACAGGAGTATTGTTATCCTTGTCGATGGAATCAGAAATACATTGGCTTACTAGACTCAGTGCTGGTGTTGTCGATAGGGGTGGTGCATTGTTCAAGTTGTCTTTGTCGTAGAGTTCGTGATCTTTCATTAGCTGAGAGGAGGACAAACCACCTGACATCGTCAGCGCGTTACTGAAAAATGAGGTAGGTGCTCTTGGAGTACGTGAAAACCTACTCGTAGAGGCTGTGGTTGTTGTTGGCCTTGTTTTCTTGAAAGCTCTTTTCCTTTGAAGATCAGTTGGATCAATTTTCAGCTCAGCGTCCAATTTACCATCGTTTCCAATCCCTAAAACTTGACCAAGATGGGCAGACATAATGATAGTGATATACCTGAGTGAATTGAGGTTTCCGACAAAGAATAATTAGTTATTAGCTCCTCTTTACATGCTTGAAAGTTGAAGTAAACAAGAAACCTGTTGTTTTGATTTACTCGAAAATTTTTGTGAAACAAATGGAAGACTTTTGGTTTCGTGGCGGGTAACTGTACAGTAAGATGACGTAATACAAGATATTTAGTATGCGTTTGATGAAGTAAGCAATATGATCCAAAAGCGATTCCTGAAGAACGGATTGGCGTTTTGGGTTTTGATTGGAGTCTAGCTAGTGATATATGAGAACCAGTAAGATGGATGTCATGGGCCTAATGTCTGATATAGTGAAGGATTTCGCCTAAGGGATTATAGCAGCTGTGGGATGGTCATTAGCCACAGTAGCAGGCCATGGATGCGCCCTGTATTTCCACATTAGGCGATAAATAACGGAGCCTTTGATGGTTGGTCTGGGAAGTCCATTAATCATCAAGAGTGGATGTAGTTATCAATGTTTTAATCCTATTGCACAAGACATAAGCACCAATCGAATGAGTTGAGAAGGTACGATTTGAGTTATATTTAGGATATTATTGCTGAGCTATTACGGAAATCTAAGAAGATTATTGCCACAGGATGTCAGAACAGAAAGATTTCCCAAAGTTAACTCCAGAAGCTCAGGCAAACTTGATTCGTGAGCTTACTCAATATTCATTAGCCAATGGATTGATAATTTACCCACCTAATTTTTCTGCTTATCAAGCAAACTTGGCACCAGTTACCCTATATCCAACTCCATTACCAAGATCCCAATTTGAAAAGTCAGTTAACATTGCCACTGAGTTTAATCAGCTGTACAGTAATATAGTCGTTGAAAAGAAATGGCTGTTAGATATCATAGACGATTTATCTAAATTTGATGCTGATTTCACTGGTAAACTATACAAGACATACTTACAGGCAAAAAAAAATGGAATTGTGCAACCTGTTTCATTAGGTTTATTCAGATCTGATTACATGCTAGATACCGCTTCTCAGTCCATTAAACAAATTGAATTCAATACAGTTAGTGTTTCTTTTGGAGGTTTATCAGCCAAAGTTGGTGAATTGCACAATTTCTTAAATGCTTATGGTTTATATGTTCCTGAAACTAACGGCCGGTACTATGCTGATGGTGAGCTACCTATCAGTGAATCTAATTTCGGTATGGCTAAAGGTCTATATGACGCTGTTAACTTCTACCAAAAGACACACACCGATAAAGAAACAATTGTTCTGTTTGTTGTTCAGCCAAACGAAAGAAACGCGTTTGATCAAAGGGCCATTGAATATACTTTATTCAAGAAACATGGTGTTAGATCAAGAAGGGTTGATTTGACGCAAGCTACCAAAGAAGTGACAATCGACAAAGTTACCAAGAAATTGTATTACAAAGGGGACGAAGTCTCTGTTGTTTATTACAGATCCGCATACGGTCCACAAGAGTTTGAAGCTCAAGAGGCTTGGGATTGTAGGTTAGTGTTGGAATCAACACTTGCTATCAAATGTCCTTCTTTGTTAGTTCAATTAAGTGGTGCTAAAAAGATTCAACAATTGTTAACCGACAAAAAAATAGTTGATCAATTCTTACCATCCACTACCGGCACCAGCATGCAAGAGCAATTGATGTCAACGTTTGTCAGGATTTATCCATTAGATGACACCGACGAAGGTAAATTTGCAAAGAGTTTAGCATTCGAATCACCAGAGAAGTTTGTTTTGAAACCGCAAAGAGAAGGTGGTGGTAACAATATTTACAAAGATGACATTCCAAGTTACCTTAAAGCATTACCAGAGGCAGAATGGGCAGGTTATATTTTGATGGAAATCATCAATCCTCCAATTCATTCCAATCAAATTTTAAGAAATGGTGAAGTTATTGATGAAGGTGTTATTTCTGAGCTAGGCATATTTGGATCCATTTTGTTCAACGAAGATACTGGTGATGTGATAAATAATGATTCTGCTGGCCATTTGTTAAGATCGAAGACTAGTTCAAGTAACGAAGGCGGAGTTGCGGCTGGATTTGGTTGTGTCGATAGCTTGTACCTATATTAGCTAGATTAATTTACATAGATATATATTAATTTTTGGTTACACGTCTATTGCTTAAAGTCAATATTCTCTCTTGATTCATTTCGGAGAAAAGCAATAAATAAAACATCCAGTATTGATAGAAGAAAATGTATAAAAAGGGAGTGAAAATCAAGCCAAGTTAACAGAAAATAAAAACCGATATGCGACCAATCAAAAGAAGATCAACATAATAATAAATATATAGAATAAGAATGAAAAAAAAAAAGAGAAAACTCAAAACCTTGTGAAGTCGTAAACTATTAATAAAAAAATAACACAGACTGAAACAAAAACTAAGTACACATGCTTTCTGAGTAACATTTCATGATCAACTTATACAGAATGTGATGTAACAAGTCTGAAAAAAGCTACTGATGTATGAAATCAGTTTCTACCATCTTTACTCTTCATAGACCACCATCCAATGGTCAACAACCCAAACACACCAAAGAAAATAGATTCGTTTACACCAGCTTTGTTACTTTCGTTTGAAGATTCACCTGGTTGCTCACTTGTAGCGATGATTTCACCCGCTCTGCTAATAGTGGATTCCGATTCCTCAGCGACTTCAACTTTACCAACTGGAGATGGAATAACAACAGGTTTATCTTTCAAAGAGGCCTTTGTCGATAATGATGGAATTTTCATTGGCGGGATTCCATCTGGCTCAGGATATGAATTTTGTGGAATCTTATAAAAGTCTATACTTGAGTTATCAGCTTTCTTTTGTGGCGTTGGAGTTGAAGAAATCGAACGTTCTTGCTGCTTCACAATTTTAGTAACTTCTTGAACTACTGGAGATCTGTTTTTTGCCAATTTTTTGGAAGTTTTCTTCAATTTGATAGCTGGCGCTTCAGTCTTAGCCGAAGTTGAAATGGATCTGGAGTCGGATAGGGAGTTTGGAGAAGAAGTATCTTGTTGGGAGAGTCTTTGAACTAGCTCAATTTTCTTACCCGAAACTCTTAGCCCCCTCTTTTTACATTCCAGTTTCAAGCCTTGTAAATTCATAGACGCATATTTGGCTTTACTCGACGAGTTGAAATCAAGGAGCACAGTTTGTTTCTTTGTAGTTGAATGAACGTTTCTCTTAAAAATGTTGACAAACCTGTTAGTCTTTGAAGAAGTATTTAATATGAATTGGTCATCAACTGATTGGAAAACGTTTGTTTTAATAGGTTGGGTTGAGTAATATCTTGTAGAGCTGCTGCTGACGTTGTTGGCAGTTGAGGCAACAGTGGTTGAAGCTTCTTGCTTGACAGTTTGTTGGTAAAGAGCTCTTAAAGTTGGCAATGACCTAGCGGATCTTAACATATTTAAATGGTTTCACTTGAAAGTTGGTAGCTTTTGTTGATCTGATAGAATAAGCATGATACGACAATAAGCTAAATGGTGGTGTTTGAAGAATCTAATATCAACTGATGAACAGCCATCTATTGAGGTTTGGACTGAATGCAGTCGCTCAGCAAACTTGAAGAGAATTGCATCTGTTTTGTATTTACCGAATCAGGAAATAAAAAGTCGCGTCGGCCGTCTCAACATCTTGAAGCCGATCGACTCCTGGCGTCGACCATTATCTGGTCTTTTGAATGATTTGGACACTACCTTTGGGCACTACTTTACCAAAGAAAAGATACCCAGAATAGTATAAGATAAGGACTGTTTATGTTTTCTATTGACTGAATCACTGCAACAACCATCATAATCACAGATCAGCCTACAAGCTTACAAGAACTCATACAATGAATTACTCCGACGCACCTGAATTTTTAAGAGAAAGCCCCAGATTTAGAAATATACCCATAATCTCCTATCATAAATCATTACCATCCACGTCACTGCCAGATGACATATTAGCAGGGACTATCAATGTAAACCCATACGATGATCTAGACTCAGAACCAACCAGAAGCAGAAAACAGTACGCTGATTTCAGTTTAATTGACTGGAACTATGAATATTTAAGTTTTTCCAAATTTAATAAAGAAAGACTTTTGCATTCTACAAGGATTCAAATGTTCATTCAGACCAATATCAGATGGTTAATTCTACTATTATCCAGTTTTATAATGGGAGTTATAACTATCTTCTTAGACTACTTCTCAACTTACTTACATGATATCAGACAGGGAGTCTGTACAAATGCGATTTGGAGATTAAAATCTCAATGTGAATCAAACAGCGGTTATGAAAAATGGTCAGATTGGACTTCTGTTACTTTATCATTCATCCACAATGAAACATTCAAGAAAATGAACAATTTTATAGTATTTTTTACTCTCTCTTTAATATTTGGTCTTGCTAGCACAATCCTATGCGTGAGACAAGGTAATCGTGCTGCAAAGAGTGGTATTGCTGAGATAAAGTTGATTTTGGCGGGTTACCACATCCAAGATTTTTTGAACATAGAAATGCTAGCAAACAAAACCATTTCATTGATTTTCGTAGTTGCCAGTGGATTGTATTTAGGATACGAAGGTCCGTTGGTTCACCTTTCTTGCGGCATTATTAATTTCGTTACTGATAAGTTTCCTTTAGGAACAAATGGAAACCAAGCTTTAAGAAGAGAACTGTTATCATCTGGTATTGCAGTTGGTATCGGGTTAGCTTTTAATGCTCCGATTGGCGGTGTTTTGTTTGGTTTAGAGCAAATCCAATCATTTTTTCCAATTGATAAGTTAATGTGGAACGCATTTATTTGCTCAACTTTAAGTGTCACTTTGTTACAAACTTTGCATCCTTTTAAGTCGGTGAATATTAAGGAATCCTTTGAAGTCAATTTGAAAAATAATTGGCTAGTGCTCGAGTTTTTCCCATATATGTTCCTAGGCTTATTATGTGGATTCTTGGGTATTGTCTTCAATAGGACGAATACTAAATTCGCCAAAATGAGATTTTTGCACATCAGAGAAGACTTCAAACTGAAAATCATTGAAGTTGTTATTGTTGTGCTGGTGACAAATCTGTTTGCTTACCGATTTGCATTAACTAGCACTACTTTATCTGAAATGTTGGATAATTTATTCACTGATTGTACAACCGATTCAGTGAATCCTCTGTGTCAGGTGAAAACAGACAAATTCCCATATGAAATGGTCAGTCTGCTGTTGTTCACCGTCATTCAAGCATTTTTACTGACGGCTTATACTTATGGTTGCTCAGTCCCAGGCGGTGTCTTAATGCCTTCTTTGGTTATTGGAGCTTTGGTTGGTAGATTAACAGGTTTGATCTTAGAATACATCCAAAACTCCCATCCAACTTCATCGCTGTTTATAAACTGCTTTAATGAAAATCAGCAATGCATTTCAGTGGCTTCTTACTCATTGGTTGGCTCGGGTGCCTTCCTAGCTGCCGTTACAAAAATGAACGTTACAGTTGTTGTTATATTATTTGAGATGACGGGTGCAATTACATACATTATTCCTATCATGTTGGGCGTTTTCTTTGCCAGATTCCTGAATGATTTATTATTAGATATGTCAATCTTCGAGCTTTGGTTGATTATCACTAAGCAGCCATATTTAACTCCCAATTTGGAAGACCAATTGACTAGTTCGGAAATGGCTGCAATCAGCTGCGAAAAGTTGATGAAAGATACTGAATTTTTGTCTATTATTTACGAAGATGATTTGAACACTTTGCAAGACTTGAATAATTTGATTAAAATCAAGCAGGAAGATTCGAAATACGGGTACCCAATATTGAAGTCAAGAGAAGATCCTCGTTTGATTGGGCACGTTAGCCATTCTGATCTAGTTTATGAATTTGAAAAAGTGAGTAATGAGAATGTTATCTCGATGGATACTACTGTTCAATTTTCATCTAATGATTTAGGATGCTTCTCCTTGAAACATTTGTTGGTGAGTTTAAGTGAATTGTATATAGTTAACAGTAGTTTTAAGATGCTTACAGTTTATGAGATGATCGATAAGTTGAAGTTGACGAACATTTTTGTTTGCTATGATGGTACTGGCTATAAGTTCAAAGGACTGGTTAATAGAGATGATTTGATCGAATATGTGAACGAAGAAGGGACAGACAGAGGTCAGTACCAAAACCTATAGATAGATAGTTAACTACGTGGAATAGAATAGTAGAATAGAATAAGCATAGCACCGCCTTTAAATTGTAAGTTTTTCTAAAGAAAAGAAAAAACGTCGAGAGTTGGAAAAGTTGCCGAGTTGCTTGTTAGTGTCCTTTTACTTTAAGTCACTTTCATTTGCTTGACGACAGCTTATATACAGAGTATACATATCCCCTTGTATATCCACCAACCGTTTCAATTTCCTTGCCTTTTGATTATTTATTTCTCTCTTCTTTGTTTATTTGTCTTTGAATTTCACTAGTGCTCACGTTTGACTTTCAGTTTCAGAACCTCACTTTTCATTTTATCAATAGATCAGTGAATAGATATATATATTATAGTCATTGCAGACCATAGCACCAGTTACCTATCTGCTCGCATATATTCTTCAAATTACTTGTCTTTGCATCCATTTTCTTCTTTCTCTTTGTTTTATTAATCCCTGTCCTACACACAGCATTCACCTATTTTTAAGAAGACGAAAAGTTTGATTGCAAGAACCCCACCTATTTAGCTCTCACAAAGAAAAATTAATAGAACCCATATTCAGCATGTCTTTCGCCGAACACGAGCTTGATTCAACAGACTCTTCCCCATTTAATTTCCAGTTGGAAGATATAGATAGAGCTATTTCTAGGTCTAAGGCTTATCAATTGAGAAATCCTCACTCATTGGCTATTCAACAACAAAGATCCAGCAACGTTAATAGTAACGCTAGAGCCACTAGATCTCAAAGCATGAACTATCGTCAAAACCAAAAGTACCAACATCATCAACAACAGCATCATCAACAACAACAACAACAACAACAGCAACAACAGCAACAACAACAACAGCAACCATTTTTGCATCAGCTGCAACAAATCCAAACTCGTCAACATTCCACTCCTCCTCCTGCCCAACAACCACTGTACCCTCAACAGTTACAAGCCTTGTACTCTGGTGCTATGCCAACAACTTTATTTTCCGGCAGTAACGTCAACAGAAGATCCTCACCAATGTCACCTTCCTATCCCTCTGCTAACTTATCTGTTCTGAACACTGGTTCAAGTGGTTCGGTGTCCTCAACTTCGTCAGCAGGTGACGCTTCATCTGTCTTCTCAGCTGGCTTATCACAAGGCTATCAAAATCCGCCATCATCCCTTTCGTCTTCCCAGCTTTCTGGGTTTTTGAGAGCGGAGTCTCCATTGGATGACATGGTGAAGTTTGAGCAAGTTTTCAACAATATTGGAGGCGTTGCACCTGCTTCTACAGCTACTGCTGGTACACCAAATGCAGTTGGAATTGAAGGAGCACCTCTTGGTACTGATGGAAATAACGTATTTGGTGCAGGCAACTTTCCTGTCACTAATAATGCGTCATCGATGTCTTCAACGTCAAATAATAATAATTATAATGTCAATTTTGGGTTATTTAATAAAAATATCTGGGGTAATGATATGTCTGTTTGGGGTTAAAGCAGTATCTACTTGAACTGTTCTAAATAATGCGACTTGTGTTTTTTCTCTGCTTGATTTTGTGTGCTTTTTTGTCAAAAAGTGAGTTACTCTGATTTGTTTTATTTCTTTTTGTTTTTATTTCATTTTTTTTTGTTTTCATTGGTTTAAACATTTCTTGTTGCGATTTTTGTTGTTTCTTTATTACTGAATTGTTTATTTTGTGTTCCTATTTCTATGATGCTATTTTCTCTTTATTTTGTTTATCATTTTGTACTACTATGGGTTATGGACTCTGGACTCTATTATTTATGATTATTACTATTAATCTTTTTTTTTTCCTTTTTATTATTATTACTTCTCTTTCCGTTTATTATACGTGAAATTTTGAACTAGGTTTTGGTATAGAAGTTTGCCTACTGTTTGTTTATTTCAATAAATTATTTATCAATATGTTGCCTAGTTTCTCTGTAGACGTTTTAGCACTTTTAAGATATGACCTTATGTCAATTTACACAAAAGCAAAAACGCAAAATTAACTTTGAACAAACTGTATGAGTAATAATACAAACGAAAAGAATAAAGAAATGAGTAAACGATCTATCTAGAAAGGAGCCTACTAACAGAATGAAGATCTAAATACCTCTATTGAACTCAACGGTGGTGATCTCATTACCATTCTTATCCTTCAAGCCGTGGAATTTAGATTCTAACTTAGAAATGTCAACCTGCCTTCTTTGTGGGAAGATGGCCAGCGCAAATGGTAAAGCAACTAATGAGGTAGTGAAGATTAAACCAATGTTAGCAACAGTTTGAACTCCAATGCTCTTACCTCTCAAAACACCTTTTTGTAATCTGACCAAAATCAATGGTGGGATGACCATAATTGGTGTAGCGTTAATAACTCGGGAAGCAGCAGTTTCACCAACAGCCTGAATGGCAGCAGTTTTAGAATGGCCTAAATCGTTACCATCTTTGTCAAACACAGAGATACCTTTCTTGATTTCTTCGCTTCTCATTAAGAAAACGTTAACAATACCAGCAGAGACAACAGCAGCGAATGGAACTAATCTGCCCAAGATTAATTTGGTATTTGGAGAAGCTTTCTTTAGTCTAGGAACTATAGAGTTCAAACCTAAAGCAACACCACACGAGGCCCCGACAGCCATTGTATAGTTAAGGATCAATTGCTTGGTCGATAATGGATGTGACTTATTACCGTTTGAAATGTTGATAGCAACATTCAAGGATTGATTAGCTATTTGCCAGAATAAGGTACCAGCATTTCCTAAACCTGGGGTCAACATACCAGCTGTAACAACCAAATTTGATAATACACAGGAAGACATTCTGAATGGTAATAAGACCGTCTCACCGTTATCTGGATGAATAGATGAATCTAAAATTCTTTTAGCTCTCCATAACTCAGGAGTCATTTCAGGAATAACGCCATTTTTGTAATCCCAAACCATTCTTTTCGCATTTTCAATGTCTTTGGAAGTATTTAGTAACATTGTTGGGTCTGAAATACCCGCACAGTGCCTGACTCTACCCATGTACGTATCAAGGTCATATGGGGAGGCAGGTAGTTGGACAGGTCCAGGGACAGATGATGCCATTATCTTATGATTAAAGTTCGTGATGATATCTAATAAAGTCTGGGCAACTCTTTCGGATGATATATCTGCGATGAACTGGGCTTGATAGGTAATACATGTCAGGTTAAACCAGGCACTTTGAATGGGGAACTTGAAAACGGATAAGATCGAAGGAATTTTTCAGTCGGCCATAAACTGAAAGGCTGTGCAACTTTCGCAAAAGAGTCATCATCACCAGCCACATAGTTACTCGCCACCGTTTGAGTATTCCCAGCCACATCTTCCTTTGTTTGTTTGTTTGTTTACATTTTCAAGAAAATTGGCGATCTGATTCGTTTTGGCTGTTGAATCTGGGCACTTTAAGTTCTTTGGCTAACTTGACAGTTGAAGGCCTATATCTGAACTACACATATATGTAAAAGTGCTCATAATAGTTGTTACTAATCTATAATGTCTCACGACTACAATGATAGAACATATCGGGATGATCCCCACATGCAGTCAACCGGATTCAATGGCTTCCCGTCCTCTAATAACGAATTTCCCCAGAACCCATTCAGGTCAAATCCATCAAATATAGCGAATAATCCTTGGGAAGAAAACGAAGAACAGTTCCAACGCTATAGTGACCAAGCAAAAGCCAATCCGTTTCCACAGTCAATTATAAGAAGTGCGTCATTTGATGAACCAATGGGGTTCCCTTCTGCTACGCCCAATCTTCCCAATTCAAACCGTAGCGGTTTTGTCTCAAATAGATATACAAGCAACAGCGGTTCAATATACCACGACCCACAAATACCACAAGTATACCAGACACCAGAAAGATATTATCCGAATGAAAGGAGAAGTTTCGCCTCTAGAGATAACCTAGATCAATCGCCGTCTCCAACAAGAAGATTTAACTACTCGCAGTCATCTAACCAATTGAATTACTCCCCTTCCCCACCAAAACGAAACTATAGACAGTTTGACAATCCGCCACCACCAATTAGACTGGGTACCTTCAATGAGACCGATTTTGTAGACGAATACCCAAACAAATCATTTAATAGCCTCCCTCCAGCGATGCCAAAACTTGATGATGATGATAATGTATTTGGTATGTACGAATATGAAGAGGATGAACCAGGGAAGGATGTTTTTGTTCCGTTCCCTGTTATTAACAACTCATACTATGAAATAAATACCCCTAGCGACCTTTATGACCCATTTAAAATGAACCGGGATGACCCAGACATCGAAAGTAGGGAAGGATTTGAGTCATTCCCAGCGGAAGAGGAACTTTCTGATGGGGATGACCTGATAAAAGATTATTACACTGATCAGCCAGAAGGACAAAAGCTTTACCAAGAAGAGCCAGAAGAATTCGAAAATGCTGAAAATGGTATTGAAGCACGACAAGTCCGTATGGTCAACGGTAACTTGATCTTAGATTGTCCAGTCTCTGATGTTCTGTTAAACAAATACAGTACCCCTTTGTCAGAAAGAGATCGAGAGTTTCTGTTTATGAGATTTCAAGCTTGTACTTGTGAACCTTCTGAATTTTCAGCGAAAAGTTTTTCTTTAAGACAGAAATTTTACTCTCGACCGAGATCAACTGAGTTGCTGATTGTGATCACAATGTTCAACGAATCAGATGTTCATTTAGCAAGAACTTTGAAGGGTGTATTCAAAAATATCAGATATCTCTACTCACTTCAGAACTCCAGTACTTGGGGCAGAGACGCTTGGCAGAAGGTCGTTGTTACCATAGTTAGTGACGGTAGAAAAAAAATCAATCCTAAGGCCAAAGCATTATTAGGGGCTCTTGGTGTCTACCAGGAAGGCTTTGCTAAAAATAAAGTGAACGACGATAAAGTTGTCAGTCACATTTACGAGTACACCACAATGGTGGGTATTTCAAAAGTGGAAGGTGATCACGTCAAATTAACGACCGAGAACCAAATTCCAATTCAAATGATCTTTTGTTTAAAGGAAAATAATCAGCAAAAGATCAATTCTCATGCGTGGGCATTTGAAGCATTTTGTCCTATTTTGAATCCAAATGTGGTGATATTGTTGGATGTTGGAACTGAACCCCAAGGTAAGTCATTATACAAATTGTGGAGGTCTTTCAAGGACCCAAGGGTGGCTGGCTCATGTGGCGAAATCAAAGCAAGTTTGGGAACGAAAGCAAGGTTATTATTGAATCCACTTGTAGCTGCTCAAAATTTTGAATACAAAATTTCAAATATTTTGGACAAGCCAATGGAGTCAGTTTTTGGATTTGTCACTGTCTTACCTGGAGCATTCAGCGCATACAGATATCAAGCGTTACTAGGTGCTCCATTATACAAATATCTTAAAGGTGAAGATTTGAAGAAATCTAACGATGGTGGTGTTTTCAATGCTAACATGTATTTGGCTGAAGATAGAATTTTATGTTTTGAATTGGTTGCCAAAAGAGATTGTCAGTGGATTTTAAAATATGTTAATACTGCATCTGCGTATACTGACGTTCCTGAACAGTTACACGATTTCATTTCTCAAAGAAGAAGATGGTTGAATGGTTCATTCTTTGCTGCAATTTATTCGGTTTTCCACTTTTATAAGATTTGGTCAACTTCTCATTCGTTAATTCGGAAGGTATTCTTCCATGTTCAATTTTTATACCAATTCATTAACTTATTGGTTTCGTGGTTTTCTTTAGGTTCTTACTTTTTGGTTTTCAGAATCTTGACTGTTTATTTGGCAGACAAAGATGCCGATTTTGCACCGGGTAACGTTCTATCGGTCTTTTTCCTCTGGTTATATATGGCTTCCATTGTGACAACTTTTGTGCTATCGTTCGGTAATAAACCTAAAGGTACAAAGAAATTCTACCTTATTATTGTTTCTTTTTTTGCTATATTGATGGTCTATATGATTTTTGCAGCAATCTATATGTCGGTTAAGTCAATCACAGAAATATATGATGAGAACAGGGATAATTTCACCTTTTCATTGTTGTTCACAGAAAGTCGATTTAGAGATTTGATTGTTGCAACAGTTTCCACCTATGCATTATATTTTATTGGTTCATTCATGTTCTTGGAACCATATCATATGTTTACTTGTTTTGTTCAGTACTTACTATTAAGTCCAGCTTACATCAACGTTTTAAACATTTATGCGTTCTGTAACATCCATGATATCTCATGGGGTACCAAGGGGGAAGACACAAAGAATGATTTGGGTGTTGCCAAATCGTCAAAAACTCAAGACGGCGAATTAGAGATTGTCATTCCAACCACTAAATTCCAAATCGATAACGGTTATAGAAAAATGATGAACGAACTAATGAACAGAGAAGTTGAGCTTGAATACCAAGTTAATCAAACTGAACAAGATGCTTTTTATTTTGCATTCATGAGATCAATGACTGTTTTACTTTGGATGATGTCAAACTTCATTATTGTTGCCTTGGTCACTGAAACCGGTGGGCTATACCAACTCACCCCTAACGATGTCAATTCTAATAACTATTTACCAAACAAAAGAACTTCTATTTTTTTGACCGTGATATTGTGGATTGTGGCATTTATGGCCTTATTTAGATTTTTGGGTTGTTCAGTATACTTGATTATGAAGTTGGTTGATTGGTTTAGGTTGAGAAGGTTTAGAGGTCAGTATGGAACCACCGGTGCCTCTTATGGCCTTTAAGTTTTTTCTTGTTTACAGAATTGTATACTTATTTCCTTGTACATTTATTGCCCAAAATCAATGCATTATACCCTTCTCATATCTATATATGCAATATTCCTGTCAGTTGTTTAATGCTTTAAAATCCTTAATAATCTGCCTCACTTTACTAGAGAGGCCATCGACGCATTCGACCCCCCTATTTCTCGTTTTCTTTTTCTCGAGAGTTTCAGTCCAACGGCGCCTTTGGGCACACACGACAAGTATCTTTCATATTTTCGTTCTTCTTGGACTAGGACAATGGCTTTATGATGCAGTTACTTCTTGAATCATTCATCTCTTGAAAAGAGCATTTAGGAGGCAAACAAAGGTAACTCTTCAGTCCTAAGGGTAATACTCATATTATTGCTATTTAAAGACATCCAGCTAGCTTTCACTTTGAAGTAGGCTGATAAAAAATACAGAAAAATGAACAACCCATTCCTACCACCACCTGAAAAGCGACCAGAAGATATGAGTCCAGAAGAAGCTGCCGAGCAAGGTGCCAAACAGATCACAAACTTTATGTCCTCTTGTCCTGGTAAAGCAGTCATGTCGGGAGTTTCTGGATTTTTCCTTGGTGGTTTCTTTGGACTATTCATGGCATCTATGGCATATGATGCTCCTCCAGGTATCAACGGTGTTCAACAAATAAGTGATCTACCTTTGAAACAACAAATGAAGTTACAGTTCAGTGATATGGGTAGAAGAACATATTCCAGTGCCAAAAACTTTGGGTACATCGGTACGATTTTTGCAGGTGTTGAATGTTCGATTGAAGCATTTAGAGCTAAGAACGATATATGGAATGGTACGATGGCTGGTTGCGTCACTGGTGGTGGATTGGCGATTAAGAGCGGTCCACAGGCAGCATTAATTGGTTGCGCTGGGTTTGCTGCATTTTCTACTGCTATTGATTTGTATATGAGAAGCGAGAATGGTGCTCCACCTAAGAACGATTACGATGAGTAGATAATAGACGTTGGGTGAGTGAATTAATGGGAAATTTGAGAGTATGTTAGTGTGTGGGAAATTTGTATATTAACGATCAATCTGTTTATTATGTTTATTCTCTTTCTGTATATAGTGGTTAGATTCTAATAATGTATAGATTTAATATCTTGGGTTATCAAAAAAGAGACAGAGGTGAATAGTGACTACGTTAACATATTATTATTATTAAAGAGGGGTGTAAGAGAATAAATAGAGAATAAATAAGGTACATAAGTGAATTGAATGGTTGGCTGTTTTTAAGCAACAGGAACTGAGTTGATTCTGTTTCTACCTTCTCTTTCTAGAGGTGGCAAATCATTATCAACTATTTCAGCTTTAGGGTAAGTGCCCATAAGACCTTTACTTTCGGCAAATTCAGAAGATCTAACGAAAGTTGGATTTTCTTGGTAGTACTCATCTAGGATAGGATGCAACAACACAGTCTGCTTTTTCACCGTTAAAGTTGAATTTGAAGGCATAGAAATCCAATCACCTCTTTCAAAAGTTAATGGTTCAGATGCGATCATAATAATATCTTGCGAGCGATCCAATCTTTCCATTTTGAATCTAGTTGGTTCAACTTCAATGAATCTAGAACCCGTTGAGAAATACAATGAGGCTGCTTCATCAGTTTTAGAAGTAACATAACGAGAAACGACAATAGACTCGCCATCAGTGACAGCAAAATTCAATAGCGATGGCTCTTGGTTTTCTAGGTGTAAATCATTAACCCAGTTTTTGATCAATTGAATGGTGCCAATTAATGCTTCTCTTAAAATGTTATGTGGAATCTTATCGTGTTTTCCCTTTGGATCAACACCTAGTTTGCTCAAAGTATCCAAAAACAAAGCAAATGAACATTCTGAATCAGTAGAACCTTGAATAATCAGGAAGAACTCATCATCAATATGTTGGATCAACTTTCTTTTAATCTTACCAAAATTTGAAATCCCACCATTGTGCATAAACATGATACTGTGATATGTGAATGGGTGACAGTTCGTTTCGCTCAAAACACCATAAGTCGATGCTCTCACGTGTGCAAATATAAGCTTAGATCTTGTCTTTTCAGCTAATCTTTGTAAATTTAGATTGTTCCAAGCAGGTGTAATAGCTCTGAAGACGCATGGGGCACCAGCAAATTCGTCATCTTCAGGTTGCTGTTCAGCGTTTGTTGAGGTCATTTCAAGTTGTCCGTTATGCGTTTCTTGATCATGCTGGTTCA
Source organism: Ogataea methanolica (assembly GCA_001600755.1). Lineage (NCBI taxonomy): Eukaryota > Fungi > Ascomycota > Pichiomycetes > Pichiales > Pichiaceae > Ogataea > Ogataea methanolica. The sequence continues at coordinate 3,591,772 of BCKW01000001.1, forward strand.
TAGCAGAGTCTTCTAAGGTGTAATAGCCAACACCAAACCCATCACCGTTGATTGGAGTATGGTCTATTCTTAGTCTTGAATCAAAAGACTGATTTATGATGGAATGGGCGGGTTTAGTTAATAAGTTAGATAGCAACATTGGGTCCGTACCCTTGTATATTAGAAAACGACACATTTTCTGAACTGTCTGGCTATGTTTTCCTGTAGTTAATTACTGTATAAGGGGTAAATAAGAATAGGATATGATTGGGGAGAAAGAAGTTAAAAAAAGTTGGCAGGATCATCTTATCGGGACAAATAAATAGATGCCTGTTCTGTATCAAAAGACTCAAATAGCTCTCCAGAGAACTGTGGCGCTGTTTATCCGCTGCATTTCAGCAGGTCACCTTTCTGAAATCACGTGGTAATATGTCGCGTGTTTAGACTTCATCCTTCTCTTCGTCGATCGACCATCTATTATCAGGTCGCTCTGAGATCCACCCCCATCTCCCCAAAAGCTTGATTACACTACACAAGCGTTTGTTTTTCCGATAAGATGTTGAATCCAATTACAGCCATGTATGTACCGTACCGCACTAGACTTTTGAGATCCTCCGTCTTTCATATCTTTCATATTTTACTCTTTCTCGATTATAAAAAGTCTTAACCACTTATCTACCAATCATCTTATAAGTATCCCAAGATTAAAATAAACAAGTCAGGAGACTGCAAAGGAAACACACTGCATATAGAACTAAACTCGAGTTTTCAATGAGCCCGTCCCCAGTTACAAACGCCATTTCTTTCCTACCAAAGCCGAACTACCTTCCTAGTATTGCCAGTATGAATCTTGAAGATGACAAGCTGGAGCCATTGCCAACCCTTAGAGAATTACATACTGAAGGAACAACAGAAGAAATACTTGAAACATTTTATGAAAGCCAAGATCAAGATGAGGATGATGACGAAGATGAAGAATATGATGATGATGAGGAGGATGATAATGAGAATAATGAAATACAAAAAAGAAAAAGGCTTGAAGGTGAAGCTAAAGTGGAGAAAGACTATCCAAAGGAAAAAATACGGATCTTAAATGCGTTAGGAAATCCATTATATGATGATCCTGAGGACGAAGTCGATAGAGAACTTGAGAACAACACCTTATACAATGCAACAATGTATCAATTATCCCAAGAAGAAGTTGATACTTTGGATAGCGTGAACCATGATGAGGAAAGGTTGCTGTTATCCCCTGAGCATTCAATTACATCATCCCCACTGATGAGTCCGGCTGCCTCCTTATCAGATACGACACAAACCTTACAATCGACATTGTTGGCTGGTAGTGATTCATCAGTTAGCGCAACTAGAGTATCAATATTTAGAGATCCATGCTCCTCTAGATCATCAATTAGAGAATCGTCCTCAAGTCAAATCAGGGACTCTTCACCTGAAGGTGGCAACTTACTGCCACATCATCATTTGAAGAAACGGCCAACTCCGTTAGCCAATATGAAAACATTCCAAAAAGGTGTATCGTTTGATAATCTATCGAATGATAATAGAATAAATACAGATAAGCTACAATTCACATTAACAACAAAGCATTTAAATTTCAAGTTTGATAGGACTTCACGTACATTCATGTGTGGATATGATGAAAATGAATGTTCTTTGGTAGCCTTGAAATGGGCAATTGATGATATGCTAAGCGATGGCGATACCCTAGTTTGTCTAAGAGTGATTACCAAGGAAAGCAGCATGGCTATGGACCATTCATCTGGCAAATTTAAGAAGGAATGTGAAAAGATCTTGGAAGATATTGCGAAAATAAATAAGAAAGATAAGAAGATTAAGATTGTTTTGGAATTCAAGATAGGAAAAGTTCCTGAAATGATTACCAAAGCCATTAAAGACTATGATCCAAAAATTTTGATTGTCGGTACTAGGGGTATTCATAAATCTGGATTCAAAGCTATGATTTCATCCAAATCAATGTCTAAATACTGTTTACAGTATGCTAAAGTTCCTGTTGCTGTAGTTAATCCAAGTTATGAATTCACTAGGTATGACAGAATGCTGGCTGCTCAAGACTCGGCCTCTCAAACTACTGAAGATGTTAGTACTAATTTCTTCAGAGATAAGGTGCTGCTATTCAACTCTGAAAATGAAAAGATAGTTCATGATAGCACTTCGATTGTATCTTCAGACTCCTCCAGAAAGCCAAGATTTATGAGAATGAGCTCTAGTGGAAGCTATAAAGGAGATTCTAGTAGAGATAATACATTATCGCCAAGCAGGTCTAGAGGCTTCTCTCCGGCCAGGACATTAAGTCCATTTAAGCTGTTTAAGAAGAAGTCCTTGACCTAGTCTAACTATTATTCGTTATTTTGCTAATATTATATAATCTATATATGTATTACATTTGTAGGCATTGATGAGGCTTAAACTCATTCCTGTAATAATCATTTGTCTCTGGTATCATAAGTAATAGTTGTTGGGCCATCATTGACCAATGCAACTTCCATCATGGCACCGAACTTACCATCCTTGAGGTTATCCTTACCGACGCCAGCAGCTAGCAGACCCATAAACATTTCGTATAATTCAACGGCTAAGTGTCCCTTTTGAGCCTTGTGGAAATCAGGTTTAGCACCTTTCTTGATATTAGCATACAAAGTAAATTGAGAAACTGATAAGATTTCACCCTTGATGTCAACTACATTCTTCTGCCATGGTTTACCTTCCCATAGAGTAGATGTATCTTCCCCCATGTCTTCAAATAGTTTCAACTTCAACACCTTTGAAGCTAATTTTTCAACGTCGTCTTTGGTGTCATCGGTGGATATTCCAACCAGAAGCATAAGGCCCTTGTTGATTGAAGAAATCACTTCGTTGTTCACAGTGACAGACGCCCGTTTACACTTTTGGATAACGACTCTCATATTTGACGTTGTATATATTTTTTGTAGTCCTATGAGCCCTTGTCTCTGATGGCAACAGCGGGGATTGTCGTCTTATAAGCCCGATTAATTCATCCCATATTCTTAAGTTATAACTTGAATACCTAGCAATGGATCTTTGTGATGCAGATTAGGAGGTCGCTTGCCTCAACTTTTCATTTTGTTTAGCCGAATAAACAGGTAAGCCGCTGATTATGTAATATGTAAATAGATCTGAGAGCGTTTAAAAAAAGGATTCAAAAGGAGAAAAAAAGTCACCCTTAATCCCCTTGTTACACTCTTGTTTGTCCCCTTTGATTGCTGAATAAAGGTAGACTTGAGGTTTAAAATACGGCCAAACTGAAAGGTCAACACAGTATGGAAGTTTTTTTACTGGATACATTTAAAACTTGTCCTGAAGAGAACGTCAAAGGTCCAGAGACATTTTGTTGGATATTCAATGATTCAGAATCATGGCCAACTGACTTAAAGCACTATATAGTCACAGTTTTATTCCATCAGTTACCTAAAAGACAATTGCTTTATCTAATTGAAGATGAACCATGGTATTTAAGTGATGACTTAGCTTCAAGTGAGCCAACATCTGTCGATTTAGAAAAAAACTGGCTAATTTTAAAAATGGTGAGCCTATTTAAAAATTCAAAGTTTTACCTTACGGATTTCGGTTTAGTCTTTCAAAATTATATGACAACAGCCAACCATTTGATTAAGTCATCCATTAATTTATATAACTACTATGATCCAATAGAACCTATCTTTTTTAAGAATTTGGGTTACTTAGATCTGATTGAATATGATTCAGAGGAATTCAACAACAAGGTAATGAAACTGGAGAATGGCTCATTAGGTCAGTTAATCTTCTTGAATGTCGATATTGATCCTACTAAATTCAAACCCAAGTTTTGGAATCTCTTCAGTACATATTCGATTGATTTTACGAAGTACACCCAGTATTCTGATGTCTTGATAGCCGAGAAAATCCAAAAAATGAGATTCAATGAAACCACTATCAGTTCTCTTGAATTAATGAAACTATCAAGCGCTTTGACTGGACTACAGGAGATTGAAATCTGGAACACACCTAAGTTCAATAAAGTCTTAAGTTACATGTTACAAAAAAAGTCAATATTGGACTTCAGATCATTCAAATTACCATCAATGAAAAAACTGAAGGTGAGAATGGTATTGAATAAGGATACAAAACGCCTTAATAGGTTCTTGTTTGACCAAAGGTTGGAAAAAGAGTTCCATTTGTTTGTGAGGTGTAGTAGTAAAATGGAGTTGTTACAAAAGTTCAATAAAGTCACCAGTCTACATTTGAAAAACATAGGCTGCAATTATTACCCCTTGTTAAACAATTTACACCTTGTGTTTCTTAACATAGAATCAAATGAACCAATAAACGTTGATCTACAAAACTCGTCCATTGAGTTTCTACAGGTAGAAAATATGAAGCTGGAATCATTTTTGGAGTTACCAAATTTAAACACTCTGATAGTTAAGAATTCGGATATTACTGTGACAGGACTTCCAGATTCATTAGAAACCATGATCATAATTAACTGCAATATGAAGGACTTGGAATTTGAGTACCCTAAATATTTGAAAGTGTTGAGTATTATCGATGGAGATAAGCCGTTCAGCTTTCATCACTACAAAGCCATTGCTAAGTTAGACCACTTGACTACATTAGGAGGTTTCTATGGGTATGACTTCTCAAAATCAGAATTCACTTTTGAACCAATGAACTTGAAAAAATTACCTAAACTTCCTCCACAGGTTAGAAAACTAGACGTTATCCTAGAAAAGTATCCTTTCCCAGAAGCATTCAATCCAGAACTTCTTGAATTATCCATCAATGCTGATGTTTTAGATGAATACATGATGCAAAAGCTACCAAAATTGAAGGTTTTGAATATATACTTCACGACAATAACTGGTTTCAAGGTTGATACAGAGTTTCTGTACAACAATTGCTTGAAGAGCATCAATATATATTACCTATCAAGCAATGATGATGGTCATGAAATCCAATCTTTCCAAGTGCGTCACCTTCAACAAAACGTCAAAGTGATCGACTATCCGAAGTTTATGGAATCTTATGACACTGTCTTCCATTTCAAGTCATTACCCCAAAAGCTAAGTGTCCTGAAATTTTATAAAACCAAAAAGCGCTTCTTCAACATTGATTTCTTATCTGCTCCCTATATCAAGGTGACTACTGCAACAGATACATTAAGTTACTCGTCATTCATTCAAGCGAAATCGCTCAGCCACGGTAAATTCATTAGCTTCCTCGAAAATTATCTAAAAGCATTTGATTAGATACATATCTTCTGATATAATTATTCTTTAGTTTTTTATTCTCAATCTTCTATAATTTAATTATTCTTATATACATGAGCTTATTTTTGAGGTATAACTAGACTTTGAAGAATCCTCTTCCATTGTCTATACCACTTTTTCTTTCTGCAAGCGCCCAAATTCTATCCATTTTGATACTTCCAAAGCTATCGTTTACATAGTAATTCTTAGATAAACCAGTATCAGGATCTTTACTAATTAAATTAATGAAACCAAGCCTACTTTTGTAATCATCCTTTTCAGGAACATATAACGAATCAACCCTAATTAACTCACTGTAAATTTTAAATCCAGACCAATTCAATTTTTGTATTATTAACTGTTCATCTTTAATCAAATTCTCTAAAGTTTGTGGTTTAGTGGTATCGTAAACTCTAATGATTTTAAAAATATACGGACTGTAAAGGTATGTGACTAAAGGATACGGCACCACTGAAACCATTGACATTAAGGTGCAAAATTCGGGTAAAATCAACTCAGTTCTCATCATTAAATAACCGAAACATAGCCCAATAACACCAAACGCAAACGAGAATCTCTTAGCACCAACAACAAAATTAATAAGTGGATTCTGATATAAAGGTTCATTAGCCAATCTGAAATTACTCGGTAATGTCTTTGTGTAAAACAATGTCCCATGTGTACGATATTTGATTGGATCATATTGATGTTTGCTGTTCGGAACGTGGTAAGTTGGAGCGTCTTCACCAAGTTTGATGGATTGCTTGAAAGGTGAGAATGTAGTAAAACTCCTTATCCCTGGTGTGATGAGTATTAGATTTCTTGACAGCATTTGCTTTGTGTGTTTGAGCGGGGTTTTCAGCTGATTGAAGAAAGAGCTCTGTATTAGTTGAATCATTCTGATTATTGTTTGAGACTTCAATTGACTTTAGGACGGTTAACAACTAAGTATTCGTTAAACAACCTGTTGACTTAATTTGCGTTTCCTTCTACCACCTTTCCTTATAGGTTATTTTCCCCGCCTTTTAAATGCACCGCCACATTATGGTTAACTGCTTCACCAACCTCTATATACACGCCACTTTGTAGTTACCCGCCTCAGAGCTGGTCGACGTCAATCGACGGCATGATCTGGATTCAGAATCGACGCAGTTCTGTTTGCTTCTTACAGTTTGATAATTCTGTTTGTTAAAGAAAAAAAAAACTGCACCAAAATTGACATTTTGTAATCAACACCTGCTTTTGGTGTATTGTGATCTATCAGAAATTTCCTTCCCTACTTTAGATCTCCTCAAGTTACCTACCTATCTTAAATATTTTGCTTATATTTATTAGATATCCTTTGGTAATACTACACCTGTAAAGCACCAGTTGTCTTTGATTTTCATCTTACGAGTAGAACATTTATCTGAACACAAATTGAGACAAATATCAAGTTTTGAGACACGGAACAGTAAAACTGAGTACATCTATCGCTATTGTCAACAAGACTTCACTTGAATTCAGGCTTTCACACGTAATATTACAAACTTTCAAATAAATACATCATGGATTCATCAGACTCCACATCAAGATATGTTCCTGAATACAGAAAGGCAAACTTTAAGAACAAGAACCGTTTTCAACAGGACGAAGTTAGAAGAAGAAGAGAAACCCAACAAGTTGAATTAAGAAAACAAAAAAGAGAAGAACTGTTGACCAAAAGAAGAAACTTCAATTCCGTTCCTGCTTCTGAAAACCAAGAATCTGATGATGAAGATGATGACGGTCAACTCGGGGATCAAATGTTCATCAGACAATTACAGGAGGAACTTCCAAAGATGATGAACAACGTCATGTCCAACAGTTTGGAACAACAATTAGATGCAACCATCAAATTCAGACAAATTCTATCAAAAGAACACAACCCTCCAATTGATTTAGTCGTTGAAAGTGGCGTTATTCCAAGATTAGTTGAATTCATGAGATCTGGACCTGAGATTTTACAATTGGAAGCTGCGTGGGCACTAACCAACATAGCATCTGGTAACTCTGATCAAACTAAAGTTGTTGTTGATGCTGGTGCCGTTCCATGCTTTGTTCAATTGTTATACTCTGAATCCATCGAAGTTAAAGAACAAGCTATTTGGGCTTTGGGTAATGTTGCTGGTGATTCTTCAGCTTATAGAGATTACGTTTTATCTTGTAATGCAATGGATCCAGTGTTACTGTTATTCACATCAACTAAAATGTCATTAATCAGAACTGCGACCTGGACTCTATCAAACTTGTGTAGAGGGAAGAACCCTCAACCAGATTGGGCCATTGTCAAGAGTGCTTTACCAACCTTAGCTAAATTGATTTTTTCGGTTGATGTCGAAACTTTGATCGATGCTTGTTGGGCTATTTCATACTTATCAGATGGTACAACTGAAGCTATTCAAGCTGTTGTTGACGCTAGAATACCAAAGAGGTTAGTTGAATTACTTGCACATGAATCTACATTAGTTCAAACTCCTGCATTAAGAGCCGTTGGCAACATTGTGACTGGTAACGACTTGCAAACACAAATCGTGATAAATGCTGGTGTTTTACCAGCCTTAACTCCACTATTAAGATCAAATAAAGAATCCATTAGAAAAGAAGCCTGTTGGACCATTTCAAATATTACTGCTGGTAATAGTGATCAAATCCAGGCAGTCATTGACTCCAATTTAATTCCCCAAATTATTAAATTGCTAGCTACTGGTGATTACAAGACTAAAAAGGAAGCTTGTTGGGCTATTTCTAATGCATCTTCAGGTGGTTTAACTAAACCTGATCAAATTAGATACTTAGTTTCTCAAGGTTGTATCAAGCCATTGTGTGATTTATTGGCTGTTGCTGATAATAAGGTTATTGAAGTTACTTTGGATGCATTAGAAAATATCTTGAAGATTGGGGAAATGGAAAAAGAAGCAAGAGGTTCAAACATCAACGAAAATGCCATCTTTATCGAAGAAGCTGGTGGTGCTGAAAGAATATTCGAGTGCCAAAACAACGAGAATGATAAGATTTACTCCAAAGCCTACTTGATCGTGGAAACATACTTCAACGGTGAAGATAACGAAGAAGAAGCAACTGGTTTACAACCTGAAATGTCTGGTGATCAGTTTGGTTTCGGTATGAACAATAATATGCAACAAGGTGGTTTCAACTTCAATTAGAATAGCCAGCTGCTGATTATATTATAAAATGCCTTTTACTCTTCTGACAGTTTTCTCTCTTATTATTATAATTGTTGTTGTTGATGATATACATTATTAACAACTAATGTTTTATGTATAGCTTTTGTTCTTTTAACTTATTATTAGTATTGCTGTTTATGTTGTTGAAATATACCGGCTTCCCCCTTCCCCCCTCCCCTTTTATTAATTTCATTCTTGATTTCTCCTTGTTCCTACTTTATCCAAATGATTAAATAAATAATGATAATAAAAAGAGAAAATCTGGGCTCGGCACGTCTGTGCTTTTTTTCTAGAGGAATTCGCACAATTCTGCTTAACCGAGTTAGTTTACGTGAGGTTACGTAGTACAGTAAGTCTCCCTGTTCAACATTTAATAAGAAATCAGTTTCGATAGTCGACTGCTAAATGCAGTGATCAAGTTATAACAACGTAGTCTGTAAAAAGGAATGAACGGCACTCAAATAGTATGGATATACCATTGTTCGAATGCCCAGTTGGATCGTGTAGTACATATTATTTGTACAGTTTACAAGTTTACCTTAAGATGTCAATTAATCTGGAGATGATCAAATATGAAACTATATTACTGACCACCAATATATATATAAAATGGGTAACAAAACGGTGTACTTTAAAAGAGAAAAAAAAAGAGTAAATAATAGTAGTAATAATGGTAAAACCCAAGACAAGTAAAAATCTTTTGTATTGAATCTTTGTTTTCCAGTAAGACGAAACATGACGAAACAGAAAAAAGGCAGTTTGATATATAGTAAATCGTTCGCTTGGAAGGTAAAAAAAACACAGGGAATCCAAATCAAAACTCGATGAAGACGGCAAACAGACAAAGACGGGGAATAACAAAAAAATGAGAATTACAGAAAGCCGAAACTTGCATATTTCAATTAAAAAACGGTTAACTGAAACTTGCATTATTTCGTAAACTGAAATGGCCTTAGACGGACAATTGTAGGGATTGATGACAAAACGATGGGGGTAATAACGATATTAAATTGTAGAGAGTTGGATATAAATTGGCTGTAACGATATAAAAATATTGAAGAAACAAAATTTGATATTATTAATGATTAGTTGTTTTCTGTTGCATTTATCATATGGAAAATAGACGCAAAAACATTGAGATGATTTTTTTAAATTTATAATAATAAAGCTAAACCACCAACCGCAACAGCACCTAAAGTTAAGCCAACGGCAGCATTTTGAGGACCACCGTTGGCTCTTTTCTGAGCATCAACAAAGACAGTAGTGGTAGTTTCGGCTTTGGTTTTATCGAATCTACCCCATTTGTGAGTGCCAGTTTCGGTAGAAGAAGAAGAAGGAGCAGTTTTATCGAATCTGCCCCATTTGTGAGTGCCAGTTTCTGAAGAAGAAGACGAAGGAGCAGTCTTATCAAATCTACCCCATTTGTAAGTACCACTTGATGAGGAAGACGATTCAGGTGCAGTTTTATCGAATCTGCCCCATTTGTGAGTGCCAGTTTCTGAAGAAGAAGACGAAGGAGCAGTTTTGTCAAATCTACCCCATTTGTAAGTACCACTTGACGAAGAAGTTGATTCAGGCGCAGTTTTATCGAATCTACCCCATTTGTGAGTGTCTGTGGTTTCGCCGTAAATAGTGGTGGTTACAACGTTACTGTCGTCAGATTCAGCTAAGACAGATAAGGTGTTCAATGAAACGGCAACACCGAAGATTGTTGAGAACTTCATTGTTTAATGATGATGGCCTATTAGATCTGATCAAATGAACGGCTGGCTTGGTAGTTGAAAAAGAGAAAACAAAAAAACTTGAAATGAAAAGAGTGTAATTGACTGCTGAAATGTACACACAGAGGAAAGCACTGCTAATTAGCAAACAGGACCTGAAAATCAAATTTCTGGGAATTTCCAATTAATTGAGAAACAAAAAACTGAAAACAGTCGCAGATTTTTTGCAGCAGGCCAAAATCTGATAAAAAACCGCACTCCACCAGGGGAAAACTCTCCGGCCGTACACATTGTCCCGTCCTGGGGGCGAGGTCAGCTGAACTGGAGTCTTCCGCGCAAGTCCGCCACGGACAACCTATGGAGCCCCAAACAGGATGCGCACCGGTTGAAAACGGAAATGGTAAACACCAGCATCCTCCCGATGTGGAAATGGCAGAACCCGATCGGGAGCAGACGGCAAAAACAGAAGAATGAGATTCAAGCCGGTGCAGAGGTTTACCAAGCAGTATGTGTTTTAATCTCTCAATATTCGATGACATAGTCAGATCAGTTAAAACTAAAATAGTTTGTAATAAAGTGAACAATTGATTAAAATAAAATGATATATATTAATAACGGGTAATATATATATCAATTAGTTAATAAAAGCAATTCTATATATACAAAAGAGAAATATAAGATAGCAACTTAAACAAATAGAGTGTTTCCCTTTTTTACTCTATTTGTCTTACAATAAAGTTTAATATTTGATAATAGTAACATTAAGAGATGGTAGTGTCTTCTCCTAAATCTCACAATAGTATGCACTGCTTTGCACCGCCTTCGGTTTTGTCTCGTTACGCTGTTGTATAAAGAGGGAAGAAGGATCTATCGAAGGCTTATTCCATTTTTACTTACACACCAGTTCTAGACCTTGAATGAGTACGGCTTCAAATGATGAAGTTTATTGCAGATATGCGGACGTAAAGAAAGTATATATATTAGCTATAAAATAAGCCATACCATTCAGATATTGGAAGGACTAACGACAGCACTTTCTATCATCGTTTTGACTGTCACTAATTGGATCACAGTAACTTAATGGTTCGTAAGCAAAGAACAATCTACCAAACAGAGCACCCAAAATACACGAAATGATCAAGTAACCGTTATAGTACATGAACAACAACATAATGATATATGACAGACCCCATTCTATGGTGAATAAAACTGATCTAATAACATGTTGAGCCAGTGTAGGTCTAATGACATCACCGCAACCGTTTGGATTGGTTGAATTCCATAACCAGCGATGGCTAACGGCATATAAAGCTGGCTCAGTGTTAAATCCAGTCCCACTTTTAGCATAGGTTGAAGCTTTCTCATCAGAATCATCACTGCCAGTTAAAGAAGCTGCTCTAGCGGATGTTGCTGCTGCAACGATAGCTTGGTCGTATTCACGGCATACTCTATGTAACCATTGGGATGACATAACTAAAAAAAAGACACCAATGCATGAACCAGCAAAGCCACCCCTTGAGCGAACGTGCCACGTATTGGCAATAAAACAGGTATCAATAGTATACCAATTCCATAACATCTTTAAGATATTCCGATTTGTGTAGGTTTTTGAGAATGTTAGTATTGTACCAGACAAAATAATATCATAATCTACTGTATTTGATAAGTTGAGTGTAAAATATACTTACAGAAATCTTACAACTATGCGAAGGTGTATCACTGCCGCCCATATCCATCTTGCTAATAACTTCAATTGGTAAGGTTAAATCCATTTTTGGGGTAATGAATTAATCAATTCTAAGAATTTGGTTCTTTTTTAGGTACACATTATGTTGAATTTTTGGTTGATGGGAAGTTTCCATCCATATTTATAATCGTTTTCCTTTCAAACGCCGAAGCAATAAAATCAACCAATTTATTTAATGAATTCATTATTTCTATCAGAATAAATGGTTATTGGGTAAGATTTCATCATTGAGCAAATTATTTATAGATCCGAGCAAATAATGAAGACCCCACCACTGTCTTCTTTTTTGACATCCTCAGTGTGAACCCTTAATTTTTCAGGTAAGAGCCGAGTGTGGTGTTATTATGTGCGTACTTATTTCTACAGCCGGTGTTAGTATTTTTATTATCGGATTATCAGAGGGGTGGCTGCAAATCAATAACGAGCAAATTAAAGTTTAATCTTTTAGAATTGAGCATTATGCTAATCCAGAAATCCAACCGAACAAAGTTTTCCCTCTAGATCAACTAAATTAGCTTCTCCTAGATAGAAGATAGTGGGTATAACCATACCAATTTTGAGCCAATCCAAATCACTCATTGGAGGCGGAGTGAGGCGAGTTTCTAAGGAGTGTTTGTGGAGAACCACAACAACGGTTTTCCTTTGTATACCGAGTCCGATTAGCATACTGGATAGGTTGAGGGAGAAAGCTGATATAGATATTGTCATAGCAAAGGGGGATATAGCATGGTTTATCTTCATCATAGTTAACCGGCAGATCGTGTCTGGAGGAGATGAGTTTTGGGGAAATGCTAGCCTTCTTTTGAGTGAGAAGTTGAAATTCAGTATTGATGCGTGTTTCCTGTACAAACAGAGAGAATTGCCGTAGTATGTAAGCTATATTGATGTTTAGCTAACAACTGCGTCAGGCTGATGATGTTGGACTTTGGAAGTCATACTACCTGTGATCCACAGACGGTCACGTTAAGGTGACGAGAAACCCCAAGCCCATACCGGTGCACATTAACAGAGTTTGCGCCTTATGCCACTCTGTTGGCACCACTGATGAGCTGCCAGAGGCTGGGTGGTTATCATCAACAAGCCGACATTGTACACAAATTTGATTCTTGATTGTAGAAGAGATCTGAAGGATACAGGTACCCCAAAACGCTCATCGGAACATCTTCTTATGAATATTAATGGTAGCATAATTCATTGTACCCGTATTTATAATCGATTTCCGATGTTGTGGGCCAAATGCCCTTAGAAGGAAAAATTTATACAGGGAACTCCGGTAGGATAAATCTCGAAAAACAGCTCCATCCTTGAGAAGACAGAAGAAACCGAATAATTGAATAATGAATATTATAAAAACAAAGAAAGTTGTAAATAAACAAAGAGGGATATATAAGATTCTTGATTATAGGCAACAGCGAAGAGAAAGTGCACAACGAAAAATAATAACCTTGGAAGTCTATACGACCGATGTATACTCACACAATAGAAACCGAGCAAACCGCAGAGCTATCAGCTGCTAAGTCATTCGTTGCTGAATAATCAGGCATGACCAGGTTTAAGAAACAGACAATCAAAGCACCAAAAATAAACGGCGTCTCAACAATTAACTCAATACCTTCGAGGAATCCAGCCAAGGATTGATTTGATCCACTATAAGCGATCACAGAGTTGAACCAAGAAGGAATAACTGTTCCTGCAAAACCCCATCCCAGACCACATGATAATATAAACCTGTTTCTACGAGTCCATGGGACAGAAGCTAAAACTTTCACACCTGCAACTCCAATGGTACCAAACAAGAACACTTGCATACCACCAAAGATCGGTTTAGGTAGAGCAGCAAAAGTTGCAGCAATCTTGGAGAAAATACCCATTAAGATCAAAACAATAGCTGCAGTCCAACCCGCCCTTCTTGACGCACATCCAGTTAATAAGATAACACCATTATTAGCAGCTTGTGAAACCATTGGAAGCCCTCCTCCCACTGCTGCTAAAAGACTCCCTAGAGCATCACACATAATACCACCTTGAACTCTGGATTGGAATTCGTCCCCTTCAATGGCTTGCTTACTCGCTTCGGCCGTAGATAAAATATCAGGAATACAACTAATACCTTCAACAATAAACATAATCAACAAAGGTAAGACTAAGGTACCATCGACGGAGTATTTATAATCTTTCGTCCAGAGGAAATCACCCGCAGGTGCATCATTGATAATAGAGCCGTCCCAATAGCTACAAGCAGCAGAAATTATACAACCAATAATTAGGCCAAGGATAACTGAAGAACTCTTCATGATTGGAGATCCAATGAAGTTGATCAAAGTAATTGAAACGAACACACTGAAGCCGAGACCAATGAATTTACGTGCACCCCACAAATTCCAATGAGAACCAACAATGCACTCTGAAGTTGAACCGTAACAGCCACTTCCACCACCCCAGTTCTTCATACCGTTGCCTGCCAAGTAAATAGCTAAGAGGGTCAATAAAGTGCCTGTAACCATATTTGGGAAGATCTTTTTGAGGTAACGGGGAGGAAGAAATGCCATTAAAATTTGAATCCACACTGTACACAGCATTGAACCTAAAATGGCACCAAGAGCATCCGGACAAGGGAGTCTGTTACCATCAGCATCAACTTTACAGCTGCCATTCGCGTATTGTATATCAGAGTAAGAGAAAGCAATACCAATAATATCAAAAGTGGGCCCCACCACTGAGAGTAGCCCTGTTCCCACAAAGAAAGGCGTCTTGTAAATATGGAATCTTGTAATTTGTACAAACGTGGCAATACCTGAAGTGATTAACGTACATGATAAAAGGTGCTGAGTTTGGCTTGAAGTTAGATTGAGAGCATCACCCATAAGTAATGGAACTGCTACCAAGCTACACACCAAAGTTAAACAATGCTGAACACCCAATAAGATGGTTAGCAAAATTGGAATATCATCGTTGATACCAAAGTAGGGTTGCTCATAGCCTTTGTACTTGTTGTTGAAAGGTGGGAAATCCGGTGTGAAAAGGTAAAGATAATCGTAATTTCCTAACCATCCTTCTTTTGTAGTGACCTTTTTACCAGCCATTTTCAAGTGCTCTTGAATTTTTTCTTTCAAGCTTGGGATTACCAGCTCACCTTGGACAGGCTCCAGGGAGAACCGTTCCACCCCGGGATGCTTCATTTCAGAGTCTGTTGAGGACATATTAACTATAGAATTCTAGTATGTGTGGCGACTGGCACTTCATATACTGATATCATTATAAGCAGACTTGCGATCGGATAGTGACAAATTTCATTCTATTTATCAGAGACGAATCAAACGTTTATAGATCTATCTTTGCTCGTGTGCTCTTAAGACCTGATAAGACTTAGCGATGAGTGTGCCAGCCTCGAACAGTTATCTAAGGGACACCGACTCGGCCCGCTCCACAAATGAGGTCTCGGAGACTATCGTGCCTGGCAGCGAGATCTTTTTGTACTTTTTCTTATCTATTGTTTTTCCACAATTAACAAAGCATCCGATTCGGGTAAGGAAGATTACCGACCTGCAACCAGCGAGAACAGGGTACCATATCGTAACGTATTCGCTTTCCAAATAGATTACCGTTGCACATGCATATACAGATGCAGGAGCATTATGAAAAGTTCATTACTCTTTAATTTTTGTTCCCTCCCGTGGCGGTTCTCAGGAATAACAGAAGAATACTACTAATTCGATATATATACTTCAGTATATCTTTTTTCATAGTAGTTTATCCTGTTATTATGAGTGACTAGGATTTTTTTTTATCTTCAATCTACAAACTGCTACAGCTGCAATATGTCCGAATCGTCGTTTGCATTCCAAAAGTCATTAGCTTCCCCAGCTCTGGCAAAGCTAGATTTCACTGTCTATTATTGTACCGTTGTCCACACTCCTGTCTTAGGTCAACTTGAAGTGATCCCAGAAGTTAGAGTTGGTGTGAATCAAGAAGGTACTATAGTCTTCATACACAGAGACCCATTAGGAGGGAAGGCCCTTCTAGAAGATGCTTTGGAGTTCGATGCCACCTTGGAAAACATTAAAGTTGTGGACTTATCATCTAGTTTCACCAAGTTCTTCTTCCCCGGTTTTATAGATACTCATATCCATGCTCCACAGTATCCAAACTGTGGTGTCTTTGGCAGTTCCACACTTTTTTCATGGTTACAGAAATACACCTATCCTGTTGAAATGGCTTTAGAAGATCCATCAAAGGCATTTGCGGTTTATGACAAAGTGGTGAAGAGAACATTATCCAACGGTACAACTTTTTCAGCGTATTACGCTACTCTTCATTCGAGATCGACAAACATTTTGGCTGATTGTGCCTTCGAGAACGGACAAAGAGCATTTATAGGTAGAAGTTGCTTTGATTGCGGAAACCCCACTTACACAGATCATGGATGCGAAGATGGAATCAGAGCTACAATGGAGGTGATTGACCATGTTAATAAGCGAGATCCGAATTATGAAATAATCAAACCAATTGTTTCACCTAGAAACGCAAATAAGTGCTCGGAAAGGTATATGAAATGGCTAGCTGACAAGAGTAAAGAGTTGGACCTCCCAATTCAAGCTCATTTGAGCGAAACACAAGATGAAGTTGAGCATATAATGAAGCTGTTTCCACAATGTAAGACATACGCTGAAATTTACGATGTCCATCGCTTATTAACAGACAGAACCATCTTAGGCCACTGCATCTTTCTTTCTGACGAAGAACTAGAAATGATTAATGGAAGAGGAAGCTCCATTTCGCACTGCCCTACTTCAAACAGTTGTTTAACTTCAGGTGAGGCCAGAGTGAGATGGATGCTAGACAACAATACCAAAGTTGGTTTGGGTACTGACGTTTCTGGAGGTTACTCTCCGTCAATCTTGACCACTGCGAGACATGCTGTGCTTGTCTCAAGACATGTTGCCATGAAAACCAAAAATGATCATGATAAGCTGTCTACTAACGAATCATTATATTTGGCAACATTAGGGGGTGCTAAAGCTATTGGTATGGATGATAAGCTTGGTTCTTTTGAAGTTGGCAAGAAATGGGAATGCCAATTGATTGACTTAGACGTGAACGATTCCCCAATTAGTTTGTTTGACTTTTTGAACCCATCCTTGCAAGGCTTGATTTCTCGAAACGAAGCTGACGTTGGCAAGTTCCAAGATTTAATTGACAAATGGGTCTTCAATGGAGATGACAGGAATGTGAGGGAAGTTTATGTCAACGGCCGTTGCGTTGTCAATAAAGATATTTAGCTTTCTACTTATAGTAATCAAGTATATACTATTAATTGTATATTGACATTTGAATTCGAAGGGGCTGATGCCACCTTCCATAACTGTATCAGGGTATGATAGATGGAATGCTACTGATTTATTTTCTATCAAACTCTACACTACAACCATGAACTACCAGATTATGACTCAAATTCTTTTACTCAGTAAGCATGGACATCTATCATATTTACCAAAGGAGGTAACAAGATATACAACAAGAGGGGCAAGAATCGTGGTTACTGGAATTAAATAAGTGATAAAGGAAATACTTAAGATAAAGTATAAATGAAAATATAGAATAATCAATTAGCCATTGAGACATCAAGATGCTTCAGACGTTTTGCTC
Source organism: Ogataea methanolica (assembly GCA_001600755.1). Taxonomy (NCBI): domain Eukaryota; kingdom Fungi; phylum Ascomycota; class Pichiomycetes; order Pichiales; family Pichiaceae; genus Ogataea; species Ogataea methanolica. Next base: position 3,609,359 of record BCKW01000001.1, read on the forward strand.
AAGCTTCAGAAACTTTCAGCTCCTGTGAACGTTCGAAGTTTCTCTTCATGGCACCTTCAATAAATTCCTTTGCAGAGACAGGAGGGTACTTCTTCTCTGGGCCTTGGATAATAACGTCTGTATTTGCTTGGTTAAAGAATGCAATGGAATATCTATCTCCTTGGTTTTCATCCGCGGTTGGTAATCTGACCCTGTGGAAGTTAGACTTCAGAATGTCGTCCGACCAAGACATTAGCATATCACCAATGTTAATGACAATATCTCCTGTTCTTGAAGGAACTGGTGTCCACTCATCCAGGTATCCAAAATCAGTGTGCGCTTCTCTTCCAGGGCAAATTTCTAAACCATGATCGCCGGATCTTTGAAACAATAACGTCAAACAATCAAAATCGGTATGTGGGCCCGCTCTCCAATAGTTTCCTTCAAAAGTCTTACCAGAACAATCAAAATAGTGCAACAATCTTAAAGTTGATTGAGCAGTAGGTTTCTCGATATCATGTGCCTCAGTGAAGAAATTTGGAGGATAACCTAGTGCTTCAGCAAATAGCTCCATCACAAACAGACTAATTTTTTGGCATTTAACCATGAACTCCTTTGTCTTAAGCCTCCATTCTTCACCGACATCTTCAGCGTGTGGCCAATTCTCATTATATCTGTGTAACTGCAATTGATTTGATTCCTTTTGATCGGCTGTACCTGTGGAAGGTCTAACCTGGGAGCCTGATTCATACCCAGTGTTTAGAAGCTTTTGGTGAGGAGTCTTCATCTTAGTTTCTAACGGCAAATCAAAGTATTGTTTCGACAAAGCAAACATTTCTTCAATGTCACTTTTGGAAGGGGATTCCTGCTCGCATAGAGTGAAGAAACCAGAGCCTTTAGCCGCAGAGATTAATTGCTCCTTGATCTCTTCTCTACGATTTTTAGCGTCACTTAGGTCGATTCTTGGAATGGTTCTTTCGACGTACTTGCGTTCACTTGTTGAAACTGGCATTATATGTCTTTTATTTTTCTCTCGTCTAGTATGGATTTCTTGATTGAGTAGTCGAATTTGATTACCCTTTTCTTCAGTTTTAAACAGATACGTCTATCTATATGGAGCAGGACATGACACTGCTTTTATATATCAGAGCCGTCCAACCCAAGTCGGATACCTGGTGCGGGCCGACTTTGCAGTATCATTTCCAGATTGTTTGCGTGCATGGGGAAAATGGAGAATCACTATTCTTTGTTATTACTATGTTATAGATATGTCGTAGATAGCCTTATATCATACCCCGCGGAATGGGGCGACTAACCATTACGTTACGTGACTTTGCATACGAGTACTGTTTGCCAAAGAATGACTTAGCCTTTTAAAATTAACGTACACTACATCTGTACTGTCACCATCGAATGTCGGATGTTGAGAAATGCCGACTTTGGCCCTGACTACCAACAAGCTAGGCTTCTTTGTTCAACAGAGTGTAAGGAGTTTTATAGCGAGGTGACAGATTCAGCAAGTTTGCGCAGTTAATCTGTTTTGGTCAACCAATAGACTCCCAGATTGCTACCCGTACAAAATACCCTGTCAAAATCGGTGATAACACCACACGGGAATCGTTAAGGACACAACAGAATTTTATTACTGGCACAGCAGATTATGTAATATTTCCCCAAGGGTGAATATTACATAAGAACACTTCACATACAAATGGACTCGAGAAGTGTTTTGTTTTCCATGGCCATGGTATAACTTTTGTTTTAGTTTTCCATTTAGTTTTTTCTTTCCTGTAAAAGCATCTGATTGTACTCCTTATTGCTTATACTTCTGGAAACCATGAAGGATGAAATCACCTAGGGTTAGGATTGCTTGTCAGAAATGTCGCTCTTTAAAACATAAATGTGACTTCAAATACCCCAAATGTTCTCGATGTGAAAGAACGGGTTCGGACTGTATAGCCCAGGATCGTTTGACTAAGGAGTTTAAGCTGAGGGAGGAATTTCCAAGAACTGTAGAGCATAATACGAGGTTGCCTATTTCCACTGAGGCATTAGAACAAAAGGTTGAGCTTTTAGAGAAGAAAATGAATTCCTACGAGAAAGTACTGGTGAATTTGGGCATTCATCTGCAGGATGATAGACCTTTGAATTTGAACTTGAATGAAGTTACTGCTCTATCAATGTTACCTTTCAGAGGATCTGTTTCAAATAATGATCATGAAATAACTAGCTCCTCAATCTTTGGGAGGTCTGGCCCCAGTTATGAGGCCACTAATGGCATATTTCCCTCATTACCCGAGACTGAAGAAGAGTGCAACATAATTTTATCAAATTATTATAGATTTGCTTGGATCCAACATCCTATATTAGAGGATCAAGATATGCTTTTCACAATATCCAAATTGCAGTATACTAAGAATTCTGAGGGGTCTTCTCTTTCAACTTGGGACTCATTTCTGTTGTATATTACTCTTGCCATAGGAACTGCAATTACTGGAGATTCTAGAGAATTTGTTGACCAGTATTACTCCGGTGCTATTGTATACTTGAAAAAATTCTTCTATTCCGTTCCAATACTATTGCACAACTATAGTGATAAAGAAATGAATACTAGACTGGAAATTAGATCACTGCAAGCCTTACTATTGATATGCTCTTTTGGTTTATTGAAACCAGTGTCTCCTGGCATCTGGTATATCGTAGCTAGTGCCATGAGATTATGTATAGATTTGGATCTACAGGAAGAATCTACTTTAGCGAGACTAGGGTCAGCTCACTCATCTACTTGGGATTCAGACTTTTATAGAAGGCTATTCTGGTCATGTTATGCCTTGGATCGTCAAATCTGTTGCTATGTAAACAAGCCTTTCAGTTTGAACGACATCGATATAACTACTAAAATGATTGACCCTAGAGATAGCAACCTCACAATAAGAGTTTCTCGTCTATTTATTGAAATTAGAAGTATGCAATCAATGATCCATCAGTTTATTTACAAAAACGTGAAAGGAAATTCTAGCGATACCAACTCTGCGCAACAATGGTGCCATGAAATGCACATGGAATTGAATAATTGGCTATTGAAAGTAATAGAATGTGACCAGGAGCTTAAACATATTATTTCATTTTCGAAGGATTTCCTTTTTTTAACCTATTTCCAAATGTTGCAAACATTATTCCGGCCAACAAGTTTCAAGCTAAATTCTATGGCCACAGAAGAGTTCACTGTTCTTTTAGAATGCGCCAGCAGCGTTATAGGGATATATGAGAGACTAAGTTCTTCGAACAAGATCAATTACAAGTTTCTATCAGTTTATTCCATTTACCAATCAGGATTAACTTACTTTTACTGTTTAATCAACTCACCTGAATTATCATTTCAGCCCAACATGCTGAACCATAGTGAGTCATTTATGCGCAGGATTTCTCTTTTGTTGCAAGATTTAAAAAAGGACTGTCCACCGGCTGAAAATATTGAGCGTACATTGTCACATATTTCACAGTCTGCAAATAACATCATCAAAAGAAGATTAGACTCTAACCCGTCCTTGAGGATCGAGAAAAGTTTGTCTGAGAAGAGTACTAACTCTTCCCATGACCGTAGCTTTGGTCCATTTAATTTGGAGACGCAAGGGCGATTAGAGTTAAACAGGGCAATACCGCTAATTAATCCGGAACCTGCATCGTCTCCCATGATATCAACTTACTCATCACAAGAACCACAGAAACAGCCACGACGATCAAATTATATAGACCCAGTGGATAGCGCACAAATACTAAAAGGTTTGAGTTTTGCAGATATTAGTATTCCGAACTTATCATTTTACCATTCATCTCTCTATGGTGCGGAGCATCAACATGAACAACAGCGGCAACAGCATACCTACAACAACGGCCTCGATAAACAGCCACCGAAGCGGCAAGGAAGAGAAGGCGAAATTGATGACGTTATTCTACTGAATCCACAAAACGTACAATCAAAGGATAGTAACGATTCGGCGTTGAATACACAAGATCTTTGGGAGTTTTTGTTCGAAGAACCGTTTAGTCTAAAAGATCTGATGATGCTCGGGTGACTTGTGCCCTGCCCTTTTATACGATTCTGGAACTTATTCTCAGCGAAAAGAAATAATTGAGCATGCCACATGATTTTTTAAGGCTTATTTTTCCCCATAATTATCCTTCTTTTATCTGCAAGCCACATATGCGTCAGTTTTAGGATTTTATGTTAATACCACGCGTCGTCCCTCACGCCCAAGACTTTGCATATCGGGATAATATTCATTCTATCAATTGCGATCTATTAGAAATCAGTAGCTAGAGAGATTAACAAAATATGTGAGTCTGTTTTGGTACATTTTTAGTTGTTGTAAATACTCCCTTATGCGCACCCCGATCTGAAAATATGGCGAACAATATATAGACAAACTCACATCCCCTTTTCTGTCACTCCCTATACTATTCTATGTAGTACTAGACCACAATGTAACTTATAGCAATTTGTTGCAACAAACTAGACTCAGTTCTACTAATTGCAATTTTAAGTTTTCTAATAATGAACTGTTTAATTTGGATATAAAATTACTCAAGAATTAGGTTACTGATCTTTTTCTATATCTGTTATAAACTTATCAATGTTTTCGGGATTTTATTGCAAGAAATAAGTAGCTTGAACATCCTGAAACGTGGTTGTATACTTTAAGAAGTTGTTGAATCTTAGCATGGAAAAGACAGCGGCACTAGATCTTGGCTCTGATGTCTGTCAAAACTTTCCGAATCAGTTCCATTTCACTTTCTGAAGGTGCAAGGCTTTTCGCGTTATTTTCATTTGAATGCTGCACCCTTGTCAGGTGGAAAGCTTGCATCTGTCTTAGAGCGAAGGAGAGCACTTCCAACCGCATTATTTATGGATATATAAGGAAGGGGGGAAGCTGAACGTGGGCATCAATAGTAGAAAACAGGCAATTTATATCACCCATCATTTATTTCAGAGCATAAATTGTAGACACAAACTTTTGAACGTAGGCTGTTTTCCTTAAATGTTCTGAATTTTGTGGTACAGGAGTTTATTAGATTGGTGCTGACTTTTTTCTCTAGTATGGAGATAATCATGTTTATGGTTATTTGCATGATGACAAACAAGAAGATTAGGCCATTGTAGGGAAGCCGATGCTCTTCGCTAATTAGAGCAATTAAAAGAAAGCATTTAGGAAAAGACACAGCGAATTGTTACAAAATACTCACAGCAGACTGCATCAATCATTCTAATATTGCGGTAAATTTAACTATATATTTGCTTCAAAAAAATCAAGAATCACAGAAGAAATAAAGCAGCCCCTTAAAAGGTGTAACGGAAATGAGCGTTCTCTTTGTCGGTCAAATCAAGTCTATCAACTTCTTCACCAATCTGGATTAGATCAACAATGTCACTCTTGGAATTACCTTCTTCGGCAGCTTTCTTATCTCTCTTTTTATTCTCGATGAAGCAAAGGAACGCATATGCTGTCACACAAAAGAGCATTATAACACAAGCAGCAAGCATGGCTTTAATACCCGTGTGGTAAGTTGGAGCCTCTGAGTTTAAAAAGAACTGCGGACCAATCAAGTTACCTAGCGCATAGAAAAGACCAACACTGACTGAGTTGAGAGCCTTCTTTGAACTACCACTGTTATTGGAAGCAATTAGTGATAAAGTCATAACATAAGGAGCATTGTAGAAACCACAAATATAAACTGCAGCTAGACAGGCTTCTCTATTGGCAGTAGGAGAAATCTTCCAAAGCATGATGATACCAGTCATTGTAACACATGTAGTAATACAAATCAGGATGTATCTGACATTTTTTATAAAGTAAGCGATGGCAGCGACAGATAAACATGCACCCATGGCAACTGCAGCCTGTGGAGTTGCCAATAGCATAGTTTTATAGTTCGAGTAACCAAATCCTTTGATGATAAAAGTATTGAAGTTTGTTATACCAGCATTGATAAAATTTTGAACAATAATGAAGACAACCAATAACCAGTACTTTGGATCAGAAGCACTCTCCAAGATTTGTGTCCACTTAATGCTATCGGCACCAAAGTGAATACCGGTCTGATTAGTGGCTGTTCTAGCAATAGCACATTTCTTTTCTTCTTCATTCAAGAACCAAGCATGTTCAATGTCATCTGGAAGAACAAAGAAACAGAAAATACCGTAAAGAATAGTCACAGCACCATAAACTAAGAAAATATATTTCCAGATTGGTAAAGGTCCTCCCCAATGGCCAATAGCATAACCAAAAATACCATTGAAAACACCAGCAAACGTATTGGACCAGAGAGCCATTCTTAGAGGTTGCTCTTTCTTGGTGTACCACGTTGTAGAGATGATAATACAAGCTGGTTGGATTGCTGCTTCAAAAATACCTAAAAACAGTCTGACAGTGGCCAAACCAGCAAAGTTATGACACGCAGCCATGCACATCAACAACCCACCCCAGATAACCAACAGAACTGACATACTTTTGCAAAGTTTTTTGATCTTGGGTAACAAGAAGAAAACAGGAATCTCCATAAAGAGATAACCCATGTAAAAGATTGTAGCCAACCAGCTGTACTCCTGACCTTTCAAATTAGTGTCAGCTCTCATACCATATAGGGCGGCATAAGACAAACAATTCTTATCAAGCAATTGCAAAAACACTGTACAAACTAAAAATGGTAAGATCACCAAATCAATCTTAAGAACAACTCTTTTGTTAAGTTTTAGCTCTGCCGCAAGTGCAACGGCATCGTCGTTATCCAGACCACTTAAAGAAGCTGTATTAGTTTCGTTCTGAGTAACGTCTAGTTTTTCAAAATCTTCTGAAACCATTTTGCTATTATGACCACCCTGTTAATGAGGATTGATCATGTCTGACAACAACTAGTAATCTTTACTTGACAGCTGGGGAAGTGCCAAAATATATAAAGCTCTTGTGAGATAACTTTATTTTTCGTATCTCTGTGTCTTGCCTAGTTTATTTTTGAGCATTCCTAATCAAGCAACACCAAGATATAATCTCATGTGAATTCACGTTTTAATTTTCACTACCTGCTCTATGCCTTATCTGAGCCACTTTTATATACGTTATCTTAACCAAGATAGGGTTCATTTCCAGTAAGTGAAACATCTCGCCTTCACCGAGGACATAAAACTCCAACTTATCCTTTGTCAAGGGCCAAGCATTTCGGGAGTTGCGAACTTCACAACAGTTTTTTTTCTGGGGTGATTGAGCTATACACACTGAGGCTGGCCAGAATATGTGGTGTAGACTCCATACCTCAAGATCTCCAATCATTCATTATAACCAGATACTCATTTTGCACAGTTCAGACCATCAGAAGAGTAGACAAGGAAGGCGTGAATGCCAAGACTGCTCGACATCAAAATAAGCCTAATCGTCAGCTAAGTTAAGCAGGTCCCGAACTACATTTCTTTAGAGAACATAATTTCGGATACTTCTCTTGACCTCATTTGATTCAGATTCACTAACGTGTCGCTACCTTAGATTACACGAACGTAGAAAAACTGTCTAAGTATTTTTAGAGTCTCTATTTTTCTTCTACAATTAGGCAGTGTTATACTTAAATATGAAATTGTATATACAATTTTTCATTGCAATCTCTTTTTGTAATTTACCGACTTAATACAAATCCTTCAAAAGCAATACTATCTTCCGGATCCACGAACCAAGTAGCTGTACCCAAAACATTTGCATGGCCTTCAATTTCCACTATACAAGCATCTCTTTCATTGTTATTTGCTTTAATCCCATCCTTGATAACTCTAGCTTTGAATCTTGAGCCTATAATCGATTCATTGACAAACACATCTTCTTTGCGCAACTTTTTCTTCAAGAACAGTTGTCCAGTTCTTCCAGCTGTACCTGAACCACAAGCAGATCTGTCGACCTGTTTGAGACCCATTACTAGAACAGCTTTCTGGTTGCTCTCTGTTTCGTCAGATAAATCTTTCTTACAATTGACGTTTGCAATATTAACACCATGAATATTTTTGATTTGAGGGAAATCCTTACTTACAATCTCTAAATTCATCTGTTGTAAAGCTGATTTAATTTCAAACCCTAATCCTAAGACTAAGTGTGCATTTTCAGCTTTCACTTCCAAGTCTTCGGGATGTACCTCAGTGAAAAAATTGAATGCCCCATTGAAGACAATGTCACCAACCATCTCACCAATTGATGTTGGAACTTTAATCTGTTCGAATAAAATAAAGACCGGGGTGTTCACGAATCTGACAAATTCAACTCTCTTACCATCCCAACAAGCCTCAGTCTTAACAATTCCAACAGTAGTTTCTAGAAAAACAGTTGTAAGTTCTGGTTTGATGTTGTATATCTTTTCAGGTAACAAGCGCAGACTTAGCAGTGCTGTCACAGTTGCTATTATACCATGTCCACATTGGTCCGTGTATCCACTTGGATTAACAAAGAGAACACCAACATCGGCACCTTCAGTAAGCGGTTCCAAAAGATATCCTCCAAACATATCGTAATGGCCTCTTGGTTCCCTCATTAAAGTTAATCTGATGTAGTCATGATTTTGCTGCAAATAAGATCTTTTCTCTAGCAATGTGTTACCTGGGAGCACCTTGGGTAATCCATCAGTCAGCAGCCTAAAAGGTTCACCACAGGTATGTGTTTCAATAGTCGAAAGACTTTCCTGTTCCATGATTTTATGGCCCATATTAGCTAATTATTGATTTAGGGATAAAAGAAATACTAACTGATTGTTTGAGTCAATCTTTCATCTTTTGAAACTGGAGAAGAAGACGGCGAAAAGTAGTACCACTTAAATGACTAACAAACTAACAACTAGGATAATTCGACTAGTAGAACAGACTTATATCTTGTATCTCTTATCCCTTAATCTATGGCGTTTTCAAGATATTGGATTGTGGCATAGCTACGGGAAACAATTGTGGTACCGATGCCCAAGATACAAAACTAGATAGTAGTAAACTTCGCTCGCTTGGTCCGAGATGATCACTTACCACCTCGCTAGCACCGATGCTTCACAACTTCTGGCAAACAAAGTACAAAAAGCCTGAAACTACAGCCCTTTGCTAATGCTCAATTATAAGTGCAGTAAAAGTGACACCGATTAAGGCGTGTGATGAATTGTACTAGGCACTCTCCAATTTTTTCAAAAGGCTATTTTGACTAAGATTTAACCATAATAATGTCTACACTCAATATTCAGTATGAACTTTAAAATCGCGAGCCACAATCTGACATAGTAATTTCCTGGTTGATGATGAAAACAAGAGCATTTGAAACTTCTATAAGATAAGCCAGCTCCACGGATCTCCCGATCTCTTTCAAGCCGTCACTTGATTCCTTTCATTATCTTCAATCAGATTTTCTAACTGCAATTGGAATATGTTATCACACAATTCTATAGCTGTTCAGCCTGATTTTACCAGGTCTTGTTCATACTGCAAGCAAAAGAAGGTAAAGGTATGAAACGTTAGCTTTAAGCCCAGTCTGTTTTTTTTTCTTTTTGAATTAATGGCCTTACTAACAAACAAACTAAATGTCATGTTACGAACAAAGTGTCCGGGCGAACTCCCCACATGTTTAAGGTGCCAGAAGGCTCAGGTAGACTGCAACATTATTGATGAAGTTTGGTACAGCTACAAAACCGTTCGATCACTGTTAGACAGAATATCCGAGCTTGAATACCAACTAGACTTGGCTCAGAGTAATCATGGTAAGAGATTTAATGCCAATGAGCTGCCCAATAATCCCAAAGGAAAAGGACAAGCTTTAAATCGTCACAGGGATAACAATGAAGTTATAGACAATATCTCTACTGAAGTTGGAAGTCTAACCATCAGTAACAGTCCAGATGAAGGTAAATATATAGGTGCAGCAACAGGATCAGCGTTTGCAAGGGTGTTTTTAAAACAAATCAATTTAAGCCATTTGGAAGCCGTTGATACACTAAATAATGATCTGGAACTTTTTGATGCCATGATTTCAAAGACTTGTGCTTCGTTACCTCATCATAGGGTGGCAAAGTATGTACTCTCTAAGTACATTGACAAGATTCAAGTATATTTTCCTATCTTCATTATCCCTCACTTGAAGGGGCTGTTTGAAATGATATATCAGGATTCCAACCGAGTTTCATACTTTGATAAATTTCTTGTTTTTATGGTTCTTGCTGTTGGCTCACTTCAAACTGTTGATGAGTTTAAAGATGTCCGTCTTCATAATCCTTTCAAACCTGTCGAATACTATAACACTGCCCTAAGATACTTTGAAAACATTCTCACTCGAAGATCAGAGAAATCATTGCAGGCTCTTATACTTATGATTATTTGGATGCTTGAATCGAATGCGTTACAAGATGATAATGGAGATTTATGGCACTTGAGCCGATTCTGTATGTCATTAGCAATGGAGTTAGGTGTTCACAGATATAACCCGGACTGGAATTTTGGAGAAACTAAGAATGAATTAAGAAATAGATTATTTTGGACTACGTACATTATAGACCGTACGGTTGCAATGAAGTTTGGAAGGGGCTTGTCATTGAGAAACCAAGCAATTGATACACCGCTCCCCAAGCTCTTGAACGATGATTATTTAACCTCAAGTGATGATACTACTATTATGTTCAATTACAATCAAGTCCAGTTTATACCCTGTATTATGCTAACCAAAATATGCAGAATTGGAGGTGACATGTTGGAGTCAATCTATATTTCTAGAACTGTTGGTGCTGCTCCAATACTAAGCAATGAAGAAGTTATTGAGATGAAAAGAAACCAGCAAAGCTCTTTGAATGATTGGATGAATCTTGTTGAACATGAAATTCCGAAAAGTACCACTTGTTTTTATGAGTTAAAGGCAAGATTTTGCATCCATTCTATCATTTTGAATAGGCCTTCACCTTCTTTTCCTGTCCCTGATACCCAGGATATTCTTTTATGTAAGACCCATTGCATAGAATGTGTCAATTGTTATACCGAGCTACTCCGTACTGGCTGGAGAATTACGCCTGCTTGTCTTCATGATTTAGTCAACGCTGGCTTGACGATGATTTATTGCTCCTGGAGAGTTGATTCAAATTCACGACATGTTGAACTCTTTTCAAATAACATTCTGAAGATCATGGAAGAAGCTTGCAAGATTCTCCCGAAGTTCATCAAATTTAAGAACCTATTTAATTTGGTGTCGTCAGCTATTGTGGAACACATCAACAGTAGTCATAATTCAACTATGGATTTAAAGCCTAATGCTTTTGAAAGCGACTTAGAAGAGCCAAACAAAGGAGCCTCATCTGAGATACTTGGTCTCCAGTTTGAATGGAATGATTTGTTCTCCCAGGAAGCCTTTCAGAATAGTTTCAGAAATTATTACGATTTTGGTAATGATCGAATTCTAAGTGACCTTGGCGAGCATTTCAACGACTTTGGAAACACGCTGAATAGGCAATAGGGGGAAATAATAAAGTATATCTCTCACTCTTAACTACAAGATGCCCTGTTAATGATAATTGAAATTACCCACATTCTTAGATTTGATCTTTCAGTAGATTAATGAATACTCTTGATCAAAAGTTCACGAAGTAAATTCACACCGAAGAGAATCTCTTAGATTGTTCAATCCTGCTTACTTGCACATCCTAAAGCTAAGTAAAAGAAGAGCCGATATAAAACCAATCAGCTTTTCCAGACAAATTTGTCCGCTTGAAGCCTACGATGGGAAATTTACATATCATGATTCAGATCTCATAGTGTATCATATACATTCAATTAAAATACCTTTGGCGGATTTAAATTTCCTGGATCTGTTCTAGGTTAACCTTATGTCCTGTTTGGGAGGACCTAGTAATAGCATCTAAGAGTCTGTGTAAAATGAGTGCATCTTCAAATGAAGGATAACCCTCTTTTGCAAGACTCTGACGTGTAAAACTTTTATCTTTCAAGTCAGCAAAAGCTTCATATAAACGGTAAACACTATCCACCACATAATCGTAATTATCATCACCCAACTCAACCTTATGAACAATATTATCGGAATGGAGAGAGTACGAAATAGAGAATTTTGCGAACTCAGAATAAGCTTGGTCCGAAGTGACTAACAAATCACCTTTTTCTCCATGGATTTCCCATCTAAAAGCGGTGGAAATGTTGGTTGGGATGCCTACCCTGAAGGAGCCACTTAAGTAAATGCCATTACTTAACACTCCATGAAGGTAAACATGGTCAGGAGAAGTTCTAGTTTCGGGCTCTACGAGAGTGCCAACAGTGCTACTAATTTCCTTGAAGTAAGAACCAAGAGCAAATAATATGGCATCAATTGAGTGGCCGAAAGGAATCGTCAGAAGATTAGCACCATTGTTGACATCCTCAAAATAGCTATCTCTAATGACAGAAAAAGATTCAATAACTCCATGAAACTCAGAAGAGGTAACTTTACCCAAGAGACCACTCTCAACCAATTCTTTCACTTTAAGAATTCCGGGAGAAACTCTAGATTGCAGGACCACAAGCGTTTTCAAATCCTTAGCACGCACAAGTTTGATTATCTGCTCTGCTTCTTCTAGGTTCTTCGCCAAAGGCCACTCGCACAACACTTGCTTACCGGCTTGCAAAGCAGGTATGACATAATCAGCATGGTAAGGGACTTTCACTGAAACAACAACGGCGTCATAATTGATGCTTTTTCTTGAGAAAAGCTCCCTGGAGGAACTCAATGCTTCAGCATCTTCGATTTCTAGTGCATCGATAGAGTTTTGTGAACTTTCTTTGGATGAGTTCAGAACGGCAACGATCTTGTAATCCTTTGCCAACTTTTTGATAGGTGAAAAATGGGCCTTGTATGCCCAGTAAACGGAGAACGGCTTATTTTCACGAGGAACACTGAGCCCTACAACAATGAGACGTGTTGGAGACATATCGATTGGAGAAAGATGCTGACGAGGATGGATGTGGAAGATGGAAAAAGGACCCGAAGTCAACCACAATCACATTGATAAAATAGGGGAGAGCCTCTATGCTTTATAGGGGAAAATAATATGCAAGTGATTAGTAATGATTCGCCCCACCCTCAGTCCATACCTGTGAGGACATCTCTATTTCCTGTGCTCACATATTCCTTGCTCACAGATCTCCTAATTATGGGTTTCCCCTTGTTCTCTGTTTCTTACTAACCTCCATCAGGAATGAATCCCCGCAGTTCAACAGCAGCTTCGTCAAAGCTCATTTCTTTACCTAAATGTGTGCCAATCTCCTTCTTTCTTTTTAGATTCTCTTCCTATGCGTTATATAGAAAGGATGCCAAGTAAAGTATCCATTTTGATCTTAATTCGTGTCAATCGTTTAAATAACTACTGAACCCTCACATTAACAATCCAGTCACCCTCTGTCTGACTCACTTGACTTATCTTGAAATCTAGTCTCGCCAAAGCAGAGTTTCTAATCTTTCGATTCTTTCTCCACCTGGTTTTTTACATCTAGTAACCATGTGAAGCATTTTGAGCAGACTGCTGAGACAGTTAGAAACGTTTGAGGAAGCACTACAGCCTCCCGATATCATCCCCCTAGCAATATTGAACTCCTGACTAGTGAATCCTTTTATAGCGTTTCGTCATCCAGCAGTGTAATGCTATACTGGCCTTTTTAATTTCTCAACCATGGCACCTAAGACATTCCTTTGATGAAGGATACTACTCTATTCTCATTTGGCATTTTAATACCAATGGTCCTAGAAAGGGTAATGAAACTGTAGGATGGATTACTGACAGATACTATTCGATGCAAATCCTCTATTTTAAGAAATGCATCTTTGTGTATTTATTTATATCGTCCTAATCTCTTAGTTGGCACTTCTGAATGCTTGTTAGTTCCGGTACCCAAAGCATCCAAACTATCAGCAGTCATCCCCAAGGCAAAGTTCAATTTGGGCAATTGTTTTTCTGTCAGTAGGTGCATTATAGGAATAAAACTTGGCGCATATTACAAGAACAAAATCTGTGGAAGAATGGATTTAGAATCTGTAGGAAGGTGTGTGGGTTTAGATCTGCAACGTTACTTTGATCAAGTAGCTTCAATTTGTTAAAAGTAGAACTATTCGAAACGGTGATGTAGCGTCGGCGAATTGTCCTTTTTGGAAATATTAAATCCGGAACTGGTCCTCTAATATGCATCGGCATTAGCTCAAGTCGTAAAATCAAGACAAAAGAAAGCACCCATGTATTGAGAGAAGTCTGCAGGTGAGATGAGAATGGACTGACGGACTGACTTCCTAGAATATTTAGAATTTTTTTGGACCATATTATTATATTTTTTATTTGTTCAAACCACCCGGATAATTCCAGATACTCCCTTCAGTGAAATTAAGATTTTATGTATCTTCAAGAGAAATGTACCGTGGACAACATCTCCCCACTGATTACCAACAAAAACGGTCAACCAACTCGATCTCAAATTACCCCAGAACAATGGCATGCATCCCGTAGGGGCCAATTTTTTGGTTGTGTGATTCCACAGTGAAGTGGTTCAAACGCACCTTCAGCAAGATCACCTAACGTGCTGATGATCTAATCGGCCTATTATTTCTATTTTTGGCGATGGTACTGAGAGAGCCACTACATCGGATAAACAGGTGAGATTGAATTTGCAAACATAAACACGATTAATTAAGTTATCTACTTTTATTCCAAACTTGAAGCAAGAGAGAGTGATGATTTATATGCTTTATCATTTCCTTCTTCTTTACAACGCCACGACATGTTCCTGGAAATCTTACTCTTTCCTGAAATTAAATTCAAGGCAGTTAGAAAACAGTGATGACATACGACACTCCAAACCCGTCTTTACAAGTTACAAAAGACCACACCTTAGAATTAAAAGAATCCCCAATTGACACCCCGGGCCCTGGCGAAGTTTTAGTCCACATCAAGGCCACCGGTATCTGTGGTTCAGATGTTCATTTTTGGAAAACTGGGCAAATCGGAGAATTGAAGGTCTTAGGTAACTGTATCCTAGGACATGAGGCTGCAGGTGAAATTATTGAAATCGGTGATGGTGTTGAAAATGTTAAAGTTGGTGACAGAGTCTCTATTGAACCACAAATCAGCTGCGGCAAATGCTTTTTATGTATGCAGGGTGACTACAACTTATGTGAAGATGTTGATTTCCTTGGTGTTTACCCATATCACGGTTCCATGCAAAGATTCAGAGTTCATGATGCTAGATTTGTTTTCAAAGTTCCAGATAACATGACTTATGAAGAAGCAGCATTAGTTGAACCATTTTCTGTTGCATATCATGGAATAGAAAGAGCAAATTTAGAAATGGGTAGAGGTTGTATGATTGCAGGTGCCGGCCCAATTGGTTTAGCAGCTTTAGTGTTAGCTAACGCTTCAGGTGCATCTCCTCTGGTGATCACTGATTTATCTGAAGAAAGACTAGCATTTGCTAAGAAATTGGTTCCAAGAGTTAAGACTTATAAGATTAATACTAAGATTAGTAACGAAGAAAACGCAAAAGGGGTTCGTACTTTGTTTGGTCCAAATGAAGTCGATGCTCCAAAAACAGTCTTAGAGTGTACTGGTGTGGAGGGCAGTATCGTTACTGGTGCTTACGTTGTTAGAAGAAGTGGTACTTTAATGGTTATCGGTGTTGGAAGAGATATCATCAACAACTTCCCATTAATGCACCTATCTCTTGCTGAAGTTGATGTCAAGTTTATTAACAGATACCATCAGTCATGGCCTGCCGTTATTCAATTGATTAGCGAAGGTGTCATTAAGGTTAAAGATTTTGTCACGCATCGCTTTCCACTAGAGCAAGCTGTGGAGGCAATGACACTTTCAAGTGATCCATCTAACGGCGCTATCAAAGTTATCATTAATGATGAGGTTAAAATTCAGTAATTTTCTCACTGTGCTTTCATTTTGTTTAACTCTTTAGCCCTTGTTGTGCTCTCTGTTTTCCAATATCTAGCTTATCTATACTTCGACTACCTCTAATATCTTAGCTTTTGCTTCAGTTTACGTTAAATTTTGGCCAGTCCTAATCACGGCATTTTCGAAATCAGTGTTAACTAAAATTAGGATGTAGGGCCGATCTATGTGTATCAGCTATTGCTTTCTTTCTATATAAATCGCAAAGGCACGTCTAAAAAACTCTACCTTTGAAATTGATGCATAACATTCAAATTAGGTGAAGGTTGGAATGTTAGCCCAGTTCCATGGGTCATTAAATCTTAAGCCAATTTCTAGGGCAAAGATAGCTTTCATGTCCTCTTCGTCAGAATCAAAAGTTTGAACTTCTAAGTTAGTTAGCAGTCTTTCCTTTTTATTTGATTTAGGGATAAAAGCTATTCCTCCTTGAGTGGCCCATCTTAATAAGACAGCACCATTAGTAGCTTGACCGTGCTTTGCAGCGATGCCTTTGATAGTTTTGTGTTCGAGCAAACTGACACCAGCAGAGGCTTTTGGATTGCTCAATTCAAGGAAAGATTGAGGATCGAAAGAAGAATAAACAGTAACAGCAATACATTGAGCTTTAACATATTCAATTAAACGTTCTTGGGGTAAGTATGGATGGTTTTCAGTTTGTAAAACAGTGGGTCTGATTCTAGCAACCGCTAATAATTCTCGGATTAAGACGCCTGAGTACTTATAGATATCTAACGACATAATTAAACTGGCATCAACACATTATTCAAAAGCGGCCCATGTTTTGAAATTACTGATGTCCTCCAACTCGAATTTATCACCATCACCACAGTAAAAATGAGGAGGGTACTTTTCTTCAAACGGAATAAAAGCTTGAGCAATTGGGAAGCGCATTTAGTATAAGTCAAGCTATTCTAAGTTTAGATCAGATAATGTTCTTTCTGAAACCTTTCTAACATTAGCCTTAGTGTGGAAAGTCTTCCATAACTTGGAAGCGACACATCAGTCTTCTCTTTTGACTAAGCCGTCAGTGATTGCACTGTTGACATCTTCACCGACTTCCTTTTCGTTACCATAGCCAGCGGCACTGTCGAATAGTCTATAATCGACTTTGATGTCTTCGTATACCATTTCGACACGCACATCGTTAGCAATTTTTCAGACACCAGGACCGACTTGAGGCAGCTTGAAGCCATTGTTTAGGTTTAATAGAGGAGATGCCATGCTTATTACTAAACGACTCAATTGTACAGTTAGAATAGATAATAAAATTAACCTGTATCATTATTCTTGAATTTGATCAAATTTTCGGGGTGATACATTTCCTGTTTATAGTTTAGAGAAAGTGGTGGGTTGTGCCCTCAATTATTGCTTAGGGCATTACTGACTGCCAGAGGGTACGAAAGTGATCACTTACTCCGACTCCGATTTGGCCTTCCCTATTAAGAAATTATTGCCTGCCTATGGCACAGCCAGCCATGGTAAAAAGCACGGCTGTGCGGCCGCACCCTCTCTCTTTACGCGCGTCCTGTCCCTTGCATTTTTTTATTCCATTTCTCGGTTTTTTAAAGATTATCAGATCTACTTATAATCAGCGATGCTGTTCTGGCGGTCCGTTGAACTAATTCAAAATGCACTTACTAATTATATCATCATCATTAAAATTAAGCTATATAATCATTATGAAAATTAGTTACTCCAGTACTCCCGCAGAACACGTGGAAGCCAGCTCATTGACCAACCCGTAGCCTTTTCAATCTTGCTTAACAACTCCAAGATTACTTGATGCTCTTCTTTGTGACTCATTAACTTCCCAGCCGTCCAGAGTGGTTGAAGCGCATTGTTCCAACATCCATGGTGCTCATTCGCCAAGCTAATTCCTACGATCTGTTTCGCATGCCAGATAATACCTTTGGTCATTATTGGACTCACTGGGTGTCGTTCTAATGAAAGACTATTCTCGAAAAAGCGCGGCTTGTGTTCCATCAGTAGAATGAAAGCGGTATGGAACATCTGATTACCAGAGATAGCAGGTGCATTGCAGTATAGGATTTCTGGAAATGACTTCTGCTCATCTGTAGACCAAACTACATCAACGGGTAACATCCCTTCGTTTCTTTGACTCCACCAGTTATTGAGCTCAAGATAAAAGAACCGCCATTCTTCTTCAAAATCACTAGGTGGAATAGTTCTGGAATAAATAATATTGCAGATTCCAGCTAGTATGAAAACAATGTAGTTTGCGTACATATCACAAGCGGTCTGCCAATCAAATGAAGGATTGGCGAAATATTCTCTAGCATTACGAACGAGGGATCCAATTGGTAACCATTTCTCACATGGGATAATAGTATCATGCTTCCCCCAAATCGCATGCATCACATCCATTCTAGCAAAGCACCAGAATACAGCCTGTTCCAGACCACCTGAAAACCCTGTAATTGAAGAAACCTTAAATAAGGCAGCACAACCTTCCAAATGTTTCCTCCACGTCTTGCTTGGATTAGAAGCAGCCATCATTTCAAAGCAACATAAAATTACACAGGATGCCACCATCCCTGCATCTGGAATTTGTTTAACTTTCGGGACTAGATAATGCAAAGAGCGCTCATACAATCTGAATGTACGTTCTGTTGCGTTCCCCTGCTTATGAAAGACTTTATCCTCTTGCCTACTGGCTATCGTTAGGATTGAGTATAGGAGATAATCACTCTTCACCATTAATGGTAATTTCGAAGTGAAATAACCTCTATGATCAAACATATCTAGCCATGGAGCTACCTCTGTAATGTAACGGGTCAGTAATTTAATCTTATCAGCTGGGGGCACAGTCCAATCCATTAAAGCGCCAACTGATCGATTTAATGAGGTTGAAGAGTTGTTATTTGAATTGCCGCCGTTATTGCCAGTTTGAAAATTTTTCTCAAACTCAGACATTGTATTATTTAATTCTAAGAGATGATCCTCAAACATGACCTCGTTGCCATTTTTGAAGTAATCTGGTATAAATGTCGGACTTGATGGATTTGTACTGAACGCATTTAGGAACATATAGTCTCTTAAGGTATTATGGAGGGTTAGATAATTGGGGGAATCATTTTCCAAAAGTAAGCTTTCATTTCTGGTGCTTGCTGTTTCCACTGTGGAGGAATCTTGCCCATAGACCACTTGGACATTTTGGAAGTTTGGAACTTCTTGATTTACAACCAGGCCTTCATCATGTTGTGAAGTCGGAGTCACCATCGAAATATTTGGAATTTGTTGCCTCTGCACTTGCTGTACTGGGCGCTGTAACTTTTGTTGTATTTGTTGATTGCTATTGTTATTGTTGTTGAAGTTGTTATCATTATTATTTGAAGGTTCATTTAAAAGCATTCGGAGATTTAATGGGCTTTCATCACCTCCTCCAGGACTTTCTGGATTCTCAAAAGACTGATAAAGAATAGAAATTTCAGGAGTTTCTCTTGGCCCTCGATCAATTATGGAATCGGAACGACTGCTGTTATTCTCTATGGATACAGGACTACGACTCGAGATGTTCGTATCATCTGTTATTTGGCTATAAGAAACGGAAGATGTATCTGTTTGGTTCTTTGATGGCCATTTTGTCGTTTTCGACAAAGGCGAATCTCTGGGAGCTCTTATTCCTTTTTGACTTCTGAAAACGTCGCCTTGTGCAGGCCACACACAGCGAATAGATTTCTTGGTGCAGTGTTGACAAATAGGCTTGATCTCGTCGCATTTTCTGTGTCTCTTCCGGCAAGTAAGACATCCAGTCTTGACTCTTTGTAGTGAGGATTTTGACATGCTATGCGTGGCAGATTAATCTCGCTCAAACCCGTGAGCCAGTGTTGGTACTCACAGCAGCAACCAACTATCATCTCCTACAACAACAAAAAGTAGGACTATCTGAAGCAAATTGCTTCTCAATTCTTTCAGTTGGACTCCAAATGGCCAACCAGACAGAACAACCATACACCCGGTTACTCCCCACTCCGCTAAAAGACACCCGTTTAACTGACACAATGAATGTGGTGGGGCCCCGTGGAGTCAGAACACTACGGGGAATGGCGCGGACGTAGAAATTGTGGGGTCTCTCTGATTGGTAAGATCCATTCTTTTCTTCCCAATTGGGTGGGCTCCGACCGGTTCCAAGGCTCAACGGGGAATAAATAGAAGATTTGCACCGCCATGTCGGAGTGTCGGAGAGAGAAACTGCCAAAGTGGTCGAAGTGGTGAAAGCTGATTTCCGTCTCCAAAAAGGGAATAGTAACCCACACCGGGTAGCGGTACGAATGTGGAAGAAAATCAGGTGAGGGACTTTCTGGAACAGGCAGATTTCAAAAACTCGATCTTCGTGCCGTATATATATATGTATGTATATGCATCTACAAGCAATTTGGGCGGAGGGGTAGACAGATCGATCTGAAGTTGTGGAGTGGAGTGGAGTGCAGTCAAGAGGTTGGACCATAACAATACTTTGCCCCCATATACATGAGTTCAACTGACTATACTATTGTATATTACTTTTTGTAATAGAGTTGACTATTACGGTCAATGATGATTATGTAATACGCTGGGAGGAACGGTCTCTGTAGAGGATTGACAGATAACGAACCTTTATTATGTCCAAACCACCTTCTGCTGAAGGTATTATGTTTATTTGGAAGGCAGTATGAATTCCATATGTAGATCTTTTTAATGGTATTTTTACCTTTTGGGTAAAAAAGTTATATTCTCACTAGGGGCCGCCGTTTAGGCTGCGACCTTTCAACGTATACCATTCAAATAACGGCACTGCTGCAACTTTACAACCGAGTGTACGTTAACCCCTTCACTACAATATACTTATACATGCTGTGATGCGTTCCAATAAGCTCTTGGTGTTAAAAAAATACCACTGTTGCCATCGCTAATTATTTGTAAGCGAGCCCTCCAGTTTACGCTTATTAAACTCTGACTATGTACTCATATTTGAAGTCCTGGGAAGAAAGACCTCCCTACATCAACACCCAGGAATACCTTAAAAGAGGCTAGTACTACACTGTACTACACTGACAGACCATGGATTCGAATTTAACACTTAGTGCAAAGTCGGGCAATTGTTACTATTCTTGGAACTAAGTGCCATTGCAATGGATTCCCATGTAGCTGAGGTTGGAAACTCGTCCTTTGAAATCTCTGTTTCAAAGAGGGGTTAAAATGGGCTTATCAAGTTCAACTTAGGACAAATTCTGTTTGTTATTAAAGAAAATATTTAGCATATAAAAATCACAAAGCCATAAAAGAAATTGGAAAGATCAAAGTCCCAAACCTTAATGACTAATTGCTTAGATCTGTGTTATAGTTTCTTAAACTTTCCGAACCTTCAAGATGTTCAACTGACTGTATTTTCTCATCCCTAGCAATATCCATCTGCTCTTTGCCCAATCTTTCAACAGTAGTTTCATAGTCCTTAAACTTTCTGTATGGAACGTGATTGTCGTACATTTCGTCAATTTCTTCGAATGATCTTCCTGCGGTTTCAGTTTGGAAAAAGAATGTGTAAATAGCTAGCAAAGCAGTGGTACCAGCAAAGATGAACATAGTTTTAGCACCCAAATTAGCTCTATCTGGGTTGAAAATATATGGTAAGACGAATGACCACATCATACCGAACACATTATTCACAGCTAGAGCAACCGCAATAGTCTTGGTTCTTAAAGAACTTCTTGGATTTTCAGAAACAACGGGATAAGCAACGGTACCTAGACCTAAATTGTACCAGAAACCATACATGACCAAAAATGCAACGGTGGCCGTAACAGCAGAGTCGGATTTGCTAGTACCAGCACCACCAATAATAATATTTGTGACACATAATGCCGTCAGGCCCCATAGCAAATTTGTTCTTCTACCGAATCTATCAACGACGAACCACGCAACCATGTTACCACCAACAGAGCAGGTTTGTGCACCACAAGTGAGACGGAAAGACTCTTTAGTATCATAACCGGCAAGTTGAAAGTAGTAGCTTGTGAAATTGATAGTGAAATATATACCGGACATAGACTGAGCAAAGAAAGGCATAGCAGAAATAAGAGTTCTCATACGATCTTTCTTTTTGAAACAATCGATAAAGGACGAACCTGCTTCCAACGCCTTGCTTTCGTTAATAGTGACCATAGCGACGGTAAACTGTTCGTTGGCAGCCACAGGATCCTTCAATAATTTTCTGTAGCAATCTTCTGCCTTTTCCGGTTGTTGTCTTAAGATGTAGTACCATGGAGACTCGGTAACGAAGAAAAGCAACACCAATGAGACAGCGGCAAAACCCCATTGAGCGGTAAAAATAGACTTGTAAGCCCATGAAGAAACTGAATCTGCCATGCCGTAATTTATACAATAACAAATCAAAGGTCCGATAGAGAAAGAAACGTTACAAACTGAAGTAACGATACCTCTAATGTTTAAAGGAGCAATTTCGGCGACGTACGCAACACCAATAGTTTGCAAGGCACCAATGACAAAACCATTCATGGTCTTACCGGCCAAGAAAGTTCTAACATTTGTAGCAGCAAATTCAATACCAACGAAGGCACAAGATATAGCAACTGTACATATCATAAACCATTTCTTACCGAATCTTTGAGTCAAAATGGAGCCAAGATATTGACCTGCAACAGCAGCTGCAATAGGCACACCAGAAAAAGCGGACTGCCACTTTGTTTCAATGACGTATGAAGTGATACCTTTTTCATCAATGTAAGGATGACCGAAATCTTCACGGAAAGCAGGAATACCAACAACAACTGCACCGGCTTGATTTTCGAAGGAACATAGAATAAACATCCAAACGATAACGAAACAGCAGTAAGTAGCGTATGGGTATTTTTTCACGGTTTGCCATTTTGACAGCTGTTTATCTGCAGTCTGTCTCATAGCAGCAAGCTTTAAGGCCTCAGCCGAGGTATCGAAAAGAGTTTCATCAACAAAAGAAGGTTTGACATCTTCAGGTACAGAATCGTTTTGTGGCACAGAGGAAGACATTTTCGACAATACTGGAAGTTTGTTGTATAATATTTTTTTCTAAATTCAAACTTTGATGGCTTTCGGAATATTTAACGAAAGGAAACAAATTTAGGGATCGTTCTTGTTTATATAAATAGCTCTAGCTTTTGAATTGCCGGAGAAAGTTTAATATTTAAGTTGCGACTTCGGCCCGGAGAACAATCGAGCTGGGGATAATCGCTGGGGTGCGTCAGTAATTGTGTGGCCTGTATCCCGCAGTGTCAACCAGGTGGTTTTTCAAACAATAGCAGTGGCCACATGTAATAGGTAGCGGATGGAAATTTCATTCCAGCTTGGCGTGTTTTTGCCTTTTTGGGACCAGAATGGTTTTTCCGTGGAGAAAGCTTGTCTTCACCCCTCATGGCCGTTTATGCCGGCAGGGCAAAGTTTTCGCTTCGATTGCGACTGCAGGACTACTGCATCTCGGCAAATCTTTGGCTCTGAGCTGTAGATACTGCGGCTTTCTTTGGACCATTGAGCGAGGTTAGGCAAGACTATCGGGTGTAGCTAGCCGTTTAGTTTAAGCCCTGCACGTTTTTAGCCTGTCCATCAGCTGAGCCATTTTCAGCTTCTTATGTGTATGGCCTCCTGTAGTCTCCCACAAGTCAGCTACAAATTAAGTGGCGCTGGTATAGTCCATTCCTCTTCAACATGCTTGCATTCCAAGCTAGAGCCAGCTTGGAGTAGCAGCTACTGAGATATACCCTAAAGCCATTGTTCTGGTTACTCTATTACTGGTAGACATCCCTCGAAAATAGTGACAAATAGCTCAGCCCTGTAAAAGGTTGAGGACGTAAGACACAGCCCCAAAAGGTTATCTCGGACACATTATTCTGCCTAATTAGAAGTTCGTTGGTTACTTCGGCTGATGAAATAGTCAAGGTGAGGTGTATCTTTAGACAGCAAAGAAGAATGCAACAATTATCTTTAACTGCAGTTGCAGTAACCAAGCCTAGGTGGTGGTGAAGCTAAAAGATATTTTCATAACTTACTACAGTGGGGCTCTCTAAGTTTGTCTTCACTGTATTTTTAGTGTTTTTTTGGAGTCAGTCGAAAACTGCGGTTCTGTCATTAAAGCATTTTCTTGAAAGGATTTATCTGTACTATTACAGCAAAATCATGGGGCTGTGAAGTGGAAGTGTTACGCAGAAAACTGGTTTACAGCAATAAATATAAGGCCATTATTGCATATAAAGTAGTAAAGGCGGGGAGTAGTGTTACAAAGCAGGGAAATAGGAAGGGAAGAATTAAATACAACAAAACTTGTGTCATGGTCGCGTGACTGTGAGTGCAGTGGTAGTGATCAGCTCCAAACAGAGAACAAAAAGCATGTGGAAGCTTTATCTGACAAGTACTGCCCCATCATTGTCGGTACTTTCAATATGGGTTGAGTAGTTTCTTACAGCTTAAAGTGGTGCCAGAAAGATTGAAGATAGACTCAAGGAATTCAATTATAGCAATTCAAATTCCTCATTAATGATGAGCACTTTGAACTGCAATCCAACTTCCAAAGGATTTTCTATCAAAGATTTTCTCAGCGTTGGGAGGTTATATCTGCAATGGTATCCATTCAATCGAAAATATGTTATAGTGAAAAGCCGTATCTACAGCGATAATTGAGACAGCATTTTATACTGTTGCATATTTCAATATATTTACAGAAATGATAAGACATTGTTAAAATATGTCAATGAGACAAGTGAAAGTTGCCGACCATACCATACAACAATGTTGGTTCAGTTGAGAGACGACGTAGCTACAAAGCAGATGATAAAATTGAAAGATTTTATTAAGGCATGATACAGTTGAGCGATGCTAAAACTACATCAGTGATACAATTGAACATTCTTAAAAAAAAATAACACAAAACTGCTGATACAACTGAAAGATTTTACTGGCCTACAATGCGGATAGAATTGAATGGAACTAACAACTCAACTGCATCAAACTTCTTTCAGCCTCTATGAAATTCTGCAGCCGTTATCAACAAGCGATGGCAACGTTGTTGAAAACACTGTTGCAGCATATTCGTTGACTCATCTTCGTTGATTGTGGTATATATCTGGACCCTAAACAAACTGATGTGTGAATTTGTGCTATATATTGACTAATAAAGAGTGGTCAACTAGAACCTAACAACCCTAACATCGACCACATTCTGTTGCAAATCAAGAAGACAGAAATTCTTGCATTCTCCAGTCCCGAAAAACATCGTCCAAGCATGTCTTCTGTTTCATTGTCGTATTGCCATCGCTTTCTAGCATGCGCTTTCCATTTATCGTGCACTGGACTGGGTAGAAAGACTTCCTACCCTACCTTTATTTTTTTCTGTCGCTCTGTTACCATTCTGTTACTTTCTTTCCTTCTGTACAATAGAAGCTGGAGTCATAAATTTCGTGCTTGTTCGTTTTCAACAACAGCTATGACTTGGAAGATAAAGCTGAATATCTGGATAGTATTAATATCCTGCACAACCTTCCTAGAGATAACCTTGAATATCTTCGAGTTGCAATATAGAATTCAAGCTCTTATATCTAATTGATCTATCATTACCATTGATTATTAATTGGCAGTATGTGCTTTTCACCAAAGTTGAAGAATTGATTAATTGCTGGTGAGCTTTGCTGTTAGACAATCTAATTAATGATTTCTTGTCGTCATCAATTATTAATTTCCGTTCTTGGTAAGTTCAATAATACACTTCTTATATTGAAGTGTTCATAGAATCTAAACTTGAGCTATTCTTTCAAAAAGCCTTTGGAGTATTTAACCTCATTTATATAAGGTTTTAATCTAATCAAAGTGGTACCAGTACACCGTTAATAGTCTTCCTTCATTGTGATTAAAAGAATTGATGTTGCCAGTCAATAGATATTCTTGCAAAAGCCCTTTTGATCCTTCAATTCTAGCTATGCGTGAAATGTTGAACGATAGCTTTCAAGAGGACTGCTTGATTATCGTCAATTGTTTGCCTCTCATTTTCTGTATGTCCCCAGTATGCTAATTGTGGTATCAGTATGTTTAACTTTGTTTCAAAAAGTTTTAGCATTTTGATCAACTGGTTACTTTCGGGTTTGTACCCTTCTGATTACAAACTGTTGGAATTCGGTCATCAGGTATGCGGGATGGAGATTAAGAAATCATGTACGCTAAGCCATATCTAGTAGGCTGCTCCACAAAGCTTACTCAGTCTGGTATATGTAGAAATATTCACCACTTTAGAGCTTTCTTTTATAATAGGCTCAGACAATAGTACTTCCACTTGGAAGACCAGAGAAATTATACTCTATTGTTATACCGAATCTAATTATGGCCAGATACTGAGCAAAAGGCTTGGCTTTTAATTTTTCATTCCGCGTTTTGTCTCCAGTTCTTTCTAGTTCTTTCCTACCAATGCACCTTCGAGTGCCGAAGGAGTGCCGAAGGAGTACCTGTGAAGTTTTCTTTTTAAACCTTCTAAAGCAGGATATTATGTAATACAAACTTATATGAGCTTAAAAAGTAGATTAGAACCCCTGATCTTTTATTAAATTCTTATAAAGTTATATAGTTCTATAAAGAGAGAAATCTGGCTTTATTTATATTG
>BCKW01000001.1:3641719-3671374 GCA_001600755.1 Ogataea methanolica
TGTATAATGTGTTGGCATATGAAATAGCATAGTTAAAGAAGTAATCCTGGGAGAGAGGAGGTAGATGTGCTATAATGGATGACCAAAGGAGTTTAAGGGATTGTATGCTGCGTTCTGCAACACCGTTGAATTGTTTATCACCAGTAGGAGCTGGGAAAAATTTGTTAATGTAATTAGACTTGTTGTAATATTGTGAAGTGAGGAACTCTGAACCTTGATCGGTGATAATGGATGTGGTAGTGATGGAGTGAGTTTGTTCCCAGTTGTAAATATGTTTGTCTAAGATTGATGCAATGTTTGACTTAGAGTTGACAACGAAAGTTTGTAAGTATCTAGTATGATCATCTATCAAATATACAACCCAGTGCTTGATACCACGATGAGTGTGTGGTCCTGAAGAATCGAGATGTAGAACTTGACATGGTTGAGAAGATTTAGGCGGTAACTTTGTTGTATGTGGAGGGTGTTTGTATTTGATGGCAGGACATATGGAGCACTGTTGTATGTCATGCATGTCTTGTGTGGATAGTTTGTATCCGAGAAGTTTTAGACGTTGTGGGGTAGCATGTCCAAATGTATAATGGAGTCTTAATGCTGTGTCTGATTGAGTCGTTGTAGGTATAGGAATCCTGTGTAACTGAAGGTCCTCTGTGTTGACTGCGTTGATTGTTTGAACGTCCGATGCTGGTAATGGGAGCGTTGTGTCGGAATGAACTGTGTTGAAGTTATGGTTCATTTGTTTGTTTAGTGTGGGAACCTCGGGTGTCAGTTGTGTTGTCGTTTGGACTGCGTTGATGACTGGGATATCCAAAGTTGGTAGTGGATCGGAAGTTGTTGAGGTTATGTATTGTGAGTTGTGTAGGAGAAATTGTTTGAATGTCTCATGTGCCACAGTATCGGGTGGGAAGATATAAACGTGTTGTTGAGTAAAGGCGATCAGAAATCCGTTGTGAGTTAGTTGGTTTGACGATAAAAGAGTAGTATTAGACGTAGGATTATCTAAATAGTAACATTCGACAGACACGGTGGTACCATGAATATCTAAGTTAAGTTGTCCTTTGCCTTGTGCCATGATAATGTTACCATCAGCTAGTTGTAAGGGATAAGGATGTTCTATATATGAAGATAAACTAGTTAATTGGGAAGTACAACTCTTTTGAGCACCACTATCTAGATAGATTTCTGACCCGTATTGTTAACTGTCTTCGGTGAGAACTTCAGCAATCTGAGGTGTAGCTTCTGGTTTAGTAATTTTATTGAGCTTAGGTGTTTTACCTGATGTATCCTTTGGAGGATGTGTGGTGACGTGAGCACCAGGAACATGGTTTTGGTAGCAGGTTGAGCAATATGGTGTCTCGGAAGATGAGTTGTTAACGTGCTGTTTAAATGGATGTTTAACGTTACATTTCTTGCAAAAGCTAATATGCATACCAGCTGCATGATCTGCTGGGCATTGCTGACAATGAACAATCGTAGTATTGTGTGATTTGGAACTTGTGGGTTTAGTGAAAGTTAGGCTTGAAGAACTGTGTGTTGCAAGACCGTAGTTGGCGAAAGGGACTGCTTTTTGGAATCCTAATGTGACGTTGTTGACACGAACTGCGTTTGGTGGGGTGTATGTCAACACATGAGGGTATTGATTTCTCAAGTATTCGTATATGGATGTCCATGTGATCCGTTGGTTGTTGTCATTTAGAGATTTAAGCATAGCAGCTTTGAAAGGCGCTACCATCTCTGTTGGATACGCTTTAAGAAAGCGTTCTAGTTGGGCTACAACGAAGTAGTTGTAGATAATCTTTTCTTGATTAGGGTCTTGAAAGATACGAGCTAGGTTTTGTAGCTCGTTTTCAAATTGAGTCATTGTATATTGGAAATCACCCGTCACCACTGTTATTGGAGCGAACATAACTTCCCAAAACTTCTCCATTTTTGGATATGCCGATCCCTGATTGGCATCAGTTAATGTTTGAAAGTATGTGTATGAATCCTTCGACTTTTTGAACTGCTCTGGGAGAGCCACTTCTAGTTTGTATCCGTTGTTCATGAATTTCACTATGAGTTTAGAGATTTGCGGAACGGAATAAACAGCAACTCCTTGATAACGATATTCATCATCAAAGAATTTGTGTGCCAACTCAGTGTTTTGTTCGAAGTCGGTTTCTGTAGGATGTGGGTAGAGTATGTAGTGATCTAACTCCAACTTTGACAACTTCTCTTGAACAGATGAAGCGATCAAGTTGGTGTTGTTCTTAAAACTGTTAAGCTCCTTGGTGGTTGGTTGTACTGCGTCGAGGTCGCGTCTAATTCCTTCTAGGATTGGCTTTGCAATTTGTTGAAATTTCAAGAATTCGTCCACTTCTGTGGAACTGTTTGGTTTCTTGTTGGTTGACGGTCTATGCATACCAGGTGTTTCCGGACTTGTTTGTGTACCAGTCATTTTGTTTGTGAAATGAAAGGATTGGAGAGAAAAGATTAATTCTTCGATGTTGGTGTGTGGTTAGCTGGGGTTAGGGCTAAGTTGACTCTTAATCTGTGAAGTTTTCTTTTTAAACCTTCTAAAGCAGGATATTATGTAATACAAACTTATATKAGCTTAAAAAGTAGATTAGAACCCCTGATCTTTTATTAAATTCTTATAAAGTTATATAGTTCTATAAAGAGAGAAATCTGGCTTTATTTATATTGTTTAAGAATATATGTTAAGATCAGTTTATAATAAAAGTAAATGTTTCATAATGTATGTGTTTTAGAATCAAGTACTGTTTTAAGTAACATGAAACAAGTTAGAAGTGTTTCAAGTGAGTATTAATATTTATTCATGTTCACTTATGTAATAATCCCGATATTCCTGACAGTACCGAAGGAGTTATTTAATGCCCGTTTTTACCCCCTCAGGGTTCTCTAATCAAAGTAGTGCAGCAAAAAAATAATAAGTAAAATAATAGACAACCACTGACCGATGCCGAATTCGCTACCAGAATTACCAATTGTCACATTAGACAACAAAATCAAAGTCAAAGGGCTTACTTTCACAAATCACAGTAAGCCTGTTGCTCTCACTGAAATTGAACATCCAGTTGAATCCAAAAATGGTACACTAGTTAAACCAACCGAAATTTTAATTAAAACAAAAGCCGTATCAGTTAATCCTATCGATATTTTGTTTTACAAATTCGCCCCAAAATATATCAAGGGAGATTCTGTTAAAGGGATGGGGGGAGACTTTTCAGGAGTTGTTCTACAAGTTGGGGCTCAAGTTCAAGATGCCAAGATTGGCGACGAAGTTTTTGGTACTCAGCTAAAACCATTCTCATTGAGAAATTCGTTCCAAGATTATTTGATTCTTGATCCAACTAAAGCCATTCTATTCAGCAAAATTCCTGAAAAAATGTCATTTGTTCAAGCAGCCGCTTTGCCAATTGCTGCAGGAACAGCCTACCAATTAGTCACCGCACACGGTAATCTGAACTCAGATTCAAACGTTTTGGTCTTAGGGGGTGGGACATCGGTTGGATTATTCGGTTTACAGTTTGCTAAACATTATTATGGTGCTAAGAATGTTGTTGTTACATGCTCTGACGTTTCATCAAAACGTGCTCTAGAATTTGGGGCTGATAAGTACGTTGACTACACCAAAGGCGAAACTAGCGAAGTGAATTCAATTTTAGAAATAGTTAAAGAAATCGGTAAGTTTGACTTAATTTTTGATACTTGTAGGGATTCATCAGTTTTGAAGAACTTGGACTCAATTTTGAAAAGCAAGAAAGAAGGTGGAAAGTTTATCCAAGTTGCAGGTTCATCAACTCTTGACTATGATAATCCAACTATCTCATCAGCGCTTCCAAAATGGAGTTTTTTTAAAACATATTTGAAATCAAAATTAGGCTTGTCTAAATTTGATGTTCTTGTTAAGGGCCTAAGTTCTGGTTCCGATTTCAGCGTTGTACTTGATAAATTATGGAGTGAAAACAAGTTTCAAATCCCAATTGATTCAACATTTGATTTCGAGACCGAATTTTCGAAAGGTTTGGAAAGAGTTTCTAAGGGTAAAGCAAAGGGTAAAGTTGTTCTTGAACTCCGCTGATATTTTTGCCCATTACTGCTTTTCCCTTGCACCTAACTGGACATTTTTCTAGTCTCTTTATGCAGTTCTGCTTATTTGACTCTGTGCTTTTAATATTAATCGGAAAAATACATAATTCGTAGCTATAATATGATACTCAAAAGGTTGCCTAAATGTAAAAAATTGCTTTCTTATCATTATCTGTTAATTTTCCTTGTAGGGTTGAAATGCCAAGGAAACGAACGAAGGTGAAGAGAATGAATATTTTTGGCACATTTCAATTTTTGCGTCATTGACATTTGTTTATCAGGGACAGAAAATGGAGTAATTGAAACTTCGGATTCTTTAACACCGTCGCTTATAGAAGCAATATTCCCCGAAAATGACGAAGATTATAGTAGAAGCTGTTCTTGGCTTAAAACTAGAGAAAAATTGCAAATTGATGATTCAGGGTTTGCCTTACCTTCTAAATCTTGTTTTTACTGGCTTGTTTGTTAGAGGTAAAGGAGCCGTCACCAGTGATCAGTTTGGGTCGCTGAAACTAGTTAGGTTTTTGGCATCTTGATTTAGGCCATTTAATTGCTTGAAACTAACGCTAATTGAGTGGTTCCTTCAACTTTTCTAATGTCTCTAAAGGTATTGAAGCATCCGAATAAATTATGGGTGTAATCGTATTACTTTCATGTACTAAATTATGGGTGTAATCGTATTACTTTCATGTACTAAATTATCTTTTATCATATTAGAGTGTCAGTAAGATTCTTTGGATTCGCTAACTACTTCAGTTTTCCAATTTATAATACCTCTCTTGGTTTAGAAATGTCGTCGATAGTCTCATGCTTCAATTATTACTATAATAATCCCAAACTCTTAAGGTATTTTAAAGTTTATTGGATAATTCTCAAGTTGAATCCATCTTAATCAACGACTTGAGTTCGCAAAACACTGAACAATTCATTGTTAACCACTTTTTCATCTCTATCAAATAGTAGTTCAACTCTTGCCTAGTTTTCAACGAGGTTATTGGTCGAGTTATCTCGTTATTGTTGTAGATTCATTATGCCATTTCGTAACCTTGCCAAGGGGCTATCATTTTGGAAATGAGTTCATTTGTAAGATTACCGATTTTCTTTTTTACGTCGACGTACAACTGTTAGACTATTCTCTTGAGATAGGCTAACCATGTTAATTTGACCATTCTTTTCAGCTTCAATGACAGCATTTAATTCTTCGTTAGAATCAACAAAAACTCGGTTCTTTGAGATCCTTTTGGCTTTACTTGATCTTTCAGTACTACTATCTGTTGGCTTCGAAGGTCAAGCTTTGATAAAACATCAGCTAAGACTCTAACCGTTATATTCATCTAGGCCTTAACTTTGAATTGAGTTGAATTGAACACCGAATATGTAAGATTTTAATATCATTGTTTTAAATTTAAAGACTTAGTGCTTTGAATTAACTTGGATAAATTTTAATAACAATTGACGTTCCATTTAAACGTCTCAGGAATGATTGACGAATAAATTGATTAAAGACCTGGAATATATATCCATAATTTCAACGATATTCAGGCTACTATGAAAAATTTGTTTTGTCATTTGATTCAAAGCAGCCAAAATATCTGAATGACAACAATATTGAAGGGCAAGGTACTCCTCAACCTGTGATCAATATTGGAATCAACTAATGCTTAAGAATGAATGCCAAAGGATTTAACATGACGCATATATAATGTACTGAGAAGTTTGTTTCTGCGGAAGGAAGCTAGTTTGGGGAATCATGTAAGAAGGACCTGAATGCAAGCAAACTGTTTACTTGGGCACTCTTACCATGGGATCGACGTGGAGATCGACTCAACTCGACTTGGCAAGGGACCTGCACCGCCCAGAAAAACATCCAAAGGGACACAAAGATCCTTTTTGGTGGATCGTGCATTAATTGTTTGCTTACTTCTTTCTGGCTGATGAAGTGCTGGAGGCAGTTTCAAGCCAGCAATGAAGAATGTATAACTACATCACACTTCAGCTATGATGGCAGCGACTAAGTGTTGGTGATGGTGAAGCTAGAGGATATTTTTTGCGACTTGCCAGTGTTCATTATTACCTTCGGAATTATATTCAATATACTCTTACATAATTTTTGAGGGGCTTAATGAACAGTAATGATAAACTAAGACGGTCGCGGTTGTTCATTTGAAGGGTCAAATTATATTCATGTTTAAAGGCTTTATCTGTGAAATAGGGGATCATCTGGAGCTTTTTGTCGTCGCCCCAGGGGTGGCTTGTTCAATAGTCTATCAGGTGAGCATGTAGGTAAATAAATAGCTGGGTTTTCTTACTCTTGAACATATAAAGTAAACCAAAACAGAGGAATGAGCCAACTCGATTTCCAGTTTAGTTCTGGTAGACGAATGTGGGAGAATATATACACACCTCTCATTTAGATGTAGCCATTTTTGAAAGCACCGTGAAACAATTTAATTCTTCTCTCCTGCTTACAGTAAATCTATTGCAATGTATTATGGTTGAAATTTCTTCTTGAAAGCAGTTATAGCATTACCTAGTATGTCCACTAAATTAGCCTCCCGGACCGTTTGAGGTCATGTAAGTAACACCTGCTGTTTTGTAGTAAAGCTTTCGTTTAGGCGCTACTGAATATATCACATAGTATTTGAGAATTTAATTGTTTGTTATACTAAATAAAGACTTATCATAATAAACTATAGAGAAAAAAAGGCAGAAATTTGTGAATCTTTTTCTGAGAGAAATCTTACGAACTGTAAAAGCCTAAAATAAACAATTGCAGGTTTGATAAGCTAAACCGATTCAGTGACAGAAACCTCTTCCTTGAACTCTTTATCAGCCTTTTCTCTAGCAGCCAACCCTAAATCAGCAGCGAAAGTGGAATGTGGCTTCCATTTAGAAGAATTCATTGGAGTGGTTTCTTCCAACATTCTGTCGACTTGCTCTAAAGTTAATCCCTTAGTTTCTGGAATTAACAAGTAAGCGTACACGAAACAGCAAGCACATAAGGAACCCCAAATGAAGAACACCTTAGATCCCAAGTTACCCTTATCGGTGTCGACCATGTATGGCGTAATGACAGCAATGATACAGTTCCACAACCAGTTGGAAGCCGTTGATAAACCAACACCTCTGGATCTGATTGGCAATGGGAAGAGCTCGCCAATTAAAACCCAAGCACCTGGCCCCCAAGTAGTAGCGAAGAAGAAAACGTAAATGCAAATGAATGAAATCATAGCAGAGACAGCTTTAGGGTTCTGACCATCAGTCACACCAACAATAGCGACGATAAATTCACAGATAACCATACATAAAGCACCCCAGACCATTAACGGACGACGACCAAATCTTTCAATAGTATAGAAGGAAAGAGGAGTGGTAAGAGTATTAACAATATTAGCAATAATGGAAGTCAAGAATGAGTTTTTAATAGTGCCTAGTTGTTTGAAGAAAGTAGTACCAAAGTAGAAGATGAAGTTAATACCTGTCCATTGCTGCATCATCTGTAAAGAAGTACCCAAGATGGTTCTTCTTAAGTTCGAAGACGGGTTTCTAAGTCCACCAGAGAAACAAGCGGCCCACGATTGGACATAGCTTTCAGTTGGGATTATAGATTGCTCGTATTCATGGTTAGCAATAATCTCAGCTAATTCGTCTTGAATGTAATCACTGTCTTCTGGTTGACCTCTTAATCTGGATAGGACATTGGTAGCCTTTTCAATCTGACCTTTCCTGACGAAGTATCTAGGAGATTCGGGTAAGAAGAATAAACCACCAGCTAATATTATAGCCCATAGCATTTGAAGTGCGATTGGAATTCTGTATGAACCAGAGTTGGTTCTGTCTTTGGTACCGTAGTCGATACAAGAAGCCATTAACAATCCAATAGTGACGCAGAATTGGTAACCAGCAACTATAGCACCTCTAACCTTTCTTGGAGAAATCTCAGACATGTACAAAATAATGATAGCGGAAACAAAACCAACCCCAAACCCAGCAATAACTCTACCGACAGACAATAAGGCGACAGTAGTGGAAGCAGTTTGCAAAATAACACCAACGATGAAAACACCACAACCAGAAATGACAATGGTTCTTCTACCAAACATATCAGCAAGATCACCAGCAATAAGAGCACCAAAGAAAGTACCAGCAGATAGAATAGATGTAATTAAAGATTTTTGCCAAGAAGCTAGAACAAACTCATCAGCAGGAGTGGTCGATGGATCTTTATTGGTAAACTCATGAATGAAATAGTCCATACCCATAACACCGGATATGTAACCAGAATCGTAACCGAAGAAAAGACCACCAACAGCACCAAAGCAGCACATAAGATATGCTTTCACCGTTAATGGGGCTTCGACTCTGTTAAGGTCAGAGGTACCAGCGACTGCAGTAATACCACCACCAGCCATTTTGTATATTATATATTTATATCAGTAAGTTTAGCTTTGGAAAATATTTCTGTTTAACAAGTAGTTAAATATAATAGCCATCCAATGACTGTGAAAAGGAAATCATTCTTATGCTAAGAAAGACAAGCATAACCCAAGATCAAATTGGAGAGAAAGTTCCGTATTTATACCAAAGGGAAAAGTATACTAATTTTCAAGACACATCCAATTATACTAATAAAGTTGTCACTTATGCAACAAGGAATAACTTCTATCGTTAAATATCTTGGGATGCGTATATT
The DNA here is from genome assembly GCA_001600755.1 of Ogataea methanolica. NCBI lineage: Eukaryota > Fungi > Ascomycota > Pichiomycetes > Pichiales > Pichiaceae > Ogataea > Ogataea methanolica. Next base: position 3,650,505 of record BCKW01000001.1, read on the forward strand.
CCAGTATTCATGCACTTGGCATTGCTGAGGAACTACGTACAGAAAGTCAATTTTTCCGGCGGCGTTTTTTCTATTGTTTGAAAAGCTGGGGAACTGTAGAATATCCTGGAGAAGGACTGGAGAAAAAATTGCTTCGTATCAAGTTACAAACTGGGTGGGGAAGACACAAAGTGTGGTCATGGTTTAAGGATGCCTATTTCAGCTATATTCAAGCATCTGATAACTTTAAGCACTTTGATTAACTACACTTCTATTTACATTGTGGATGTCCAGAACGCAGTTTGCGGGACATTTCGCTCTTATTTCTTAACTAAGGTATATATTCACATAGATTTTAAATTCTTTGGATGTCATATGTTGCTGGAGAGACTTCCCTGATTTCATCTCAGCTCAGTGTTGAGTATATACGTAATATGGACAAATGGTTAATGATGGGCTCCTCTCTTAATGTTCTTTCGCCACCCTTTCAGATTTTTCCTTTGGGATATATCCCCTACGTACAATCTCTTTCCGATTTTCCGTCAGCTGTTGCCCAGACCAATATTTCAGGTAATCCTCTGGTTTTTTGCCCTGATTGCATCACCTCCTAGAAAGGAAATTCAAGTACGAGAGGTAGGACAAAAGTGATTTCCCCCACTGCACTTTTAGTGGTCCAAGCGCTTCTTTGTAAATAGCTCTTTCTTCCTGGTAACTTCAGTGTTTAGCGCAGTAAAATTAAACCAATAGGATCTTTAAATTTTTGTTTTGATTATGAAAGTTAAAGAGCTGAACTATGAAACTCATTCGAACTCCTATCATGAAGATGCCTGAGAGAGATTGCACCCACCATTCACAACGGTCTAATAATAAAGAGATAACCTCAAAAGAGATAACCTCAAAAGCGTCATGTTTTTCGTTAGCCACAGTACATAAACATTGATTTATGCATGCTGTTGATAGTGGATTGGTCTTCAGGAATGTGCCTTGCCTAAATGATAATTGGTAGCTACAGGAAGTTTGACCTAGGAAGCTGATGTTTGACTTACTTCCCACTACATATATGAACCGAATACTTTGTAAACCCATTCATTTTTTAAATTTGACCTGTACTTTGCAAGTCAGTGGAACTCCAAAACCACATAATCTTTAGGTTCAACTAAGACGTTACACAGAAAATGTTTAGATGATGCGTTAGAAGAACGTTAAGATCAGCTGAGTCGGATTTCGAATTAGAGAACACCTGTGTTCTGTTATTGGAAGCTATTGATCTACAAATTATATACACATATATGCTTCTTATAATTAATTTGAGATTTATTACCTTTGTGAAAACACCACCCTGGATATCTGCAGTTGAAGGAACCTGAGCAGTTAGCAGGTCAACGATGGATTACCTTCAAAGTCTTAACTATATAAGTCTATCTTTGAGTACTCTGATTTCGCTAGGGCCAGAAGCTTAAGTACCTAACTGCTGTTTCAAATTGTTTATCACTTCAAAGTCCCTTTATTCTTGGCGTAAAATGCACTTCCCTCCAATATTGTTTCTTGAAATAAATGTCCAACTAAACTAAGTTTAAGAAATGTTGAAGTGTCAGGTAATTTCAGGTATATTTGACTTATTTACCAAAAATCCCTATCCTGGAAGTGTTCCCTGGTGAATACTTGTTTGCAGAAAAATCTCTGCATTGTAAAAAGGTTGGTGCACATGTAGGTCCTGCACGGTAGATGGTATCTGATACCTCTTCTACGGCAATCGATATGCGAGACTCCCCGCCCCTTTTACCTTTTTCGATCTTTATTGGAAGATATGCGATTGTTGAAGAAAAGCTTACGGAAATAAGCCTGAACGAAGCTGATGTCTGAAGAGGTGAATGTTGGGTTGAGGATTTTAATGAATAACTTAAGATGGTTGGAGAATGATGCGGTGCCGAGAGGAATACCTTGCGTCAACGGAATATGTAGTTTTTCCGTCTCGAGCGGCTATTGTTACGCAATGAGAATCTTCTTTTCGCCTCTAATAATTTCTAATTTCTCCATTACCCCACAAGGTTCCTAAACAGAATTTGTGGAGAAACGGAAAATGGAGCTGATCATATCTGTTGAATTCCATATTCGATCTATGACTGGAGGAAAAATCACGGAACATCCGGCTCCCTAGGAGTTTCAGGTGTCACCTGTTGCAATTAAATCCTTCCACTATCTCATTCATATCATTGCCTTCCACCTACGTCATTCCCCTTACACTTTCACACGGTGGGAAATCTCTTCTTTCAGTATAAAAGTCTACGTCATTTCTACGAAGGCATAGAACACATTATAATCAACTTTCAGAAGAGAATATGTGTGTATAGGCTCGAACACCCGATATGGGCAGATATAAACACTAGTATCTGGAACAAGAAATATAGTACTCGATCGCTGTGAGATTCTAGTCACTGTGTTTCATTGATAACCCTTACATTGTTGTCCTTGAAGAACTAAACCCCTAGAAATATTTCTTAATCTCTAATTCGTAATGCAGAAGACAGCTTAGTCTTCTCTTACTTTTTCAGGAGATCATTTTTGAAGTTGTATATGAAACTTAAGTTTTATCGTGTGATTCACAGATAGCTATGGTGAAGCTCGATCTTGAGGTAGAGAATATTCCTCACATAGGCCATATAGTGGTTAAATTCTGCAAAAGGCCCAGACTAAGAAATCTGACTAATATCTCGTTTCAGGTGGGCCCGCAAAGAAAGCTTAGTTTACAACCCGCCTCCCAGTTTGTGAATTTATGCGAAGGCAGTGCACAACTGACACATCTGGCCCGGCGTTGGCCCGTATCCGTAGTAAGCTAGTTACACATAAATGGACCCAAAATCCTATATTTAGTTTTACGATTAATATCGCTACCCCCCTAAATTCCAATGCGATGCTGAAGTTTTGCAAAATGAGAACCACCAAGATAGTAAGAAGGCGACAACGACGTTGATCTGTGTTTACTACTTTCTCGATTTCGCTCTTTTCGTAACAATCTGCAAACTTTTACCTGTTTTGTTGCCAAAATTGAATAGCTATTACAGTTTGTTCTAATAATATTAAAAAGGGCTACTAATTTCCTTGAAGTAGGAACCAAGAGCAAACAATACGGCATCAACTGAAAAAGGAATCGTCAGAAGATTAGCACCCCTGTTGACATCCTCTAAATAGCAACTTGTATTTGGAAAAAAAGATTAAGCTCCTTGAAACTCAGAAGCGCTAACTTTACCTAAGACACCACTCTCGACCAATTCTTTCAGTTTGAGAATTCCGAAGGTGCCCTAGATAGTAGAACCACAAGTGTTTTCAGGTCTCTAGCACAAGCTAGTCTGATTATCTGCTTTGCTTCTTCAGGGTCTCTTGCCAGACGATTCGCAGAGCACTTTCACTGAACCAACAAAAAGGGGTCATAAATGATGCTGCTTCTGGAGAGGAGATCTTATATAGAACGCAGTTCTTCAGCGTCTTCGATTTCTAATGTATCGATACAGCCATGGGAGTTTTCTTTGGACGAGGTTAAAACAGCAACGATTTTGAATTCCTTTGACGACTTTTTTGTAGGTGAAAAATGGGCTCTGTATGCCAAATCAATGAGAAACTGCTCTTTTAGACGAGGAACACTGAGCCAGACAAAGAGATGGTTGTAGCAGGAATGGGTAGCGACATTAGATAGAATGAAATTTTAAACAGTGATGCAACCCGCTCCGCTTCTCTTTCTCTTGACTACGAGTTTCGTGTGCGATTGTGATGTGGTGTCAAGAGCAGAAACAACATGTATGTGACAGGAGACGTCTGCAAAAACTACGACAAGTTGTTCCACTGCAGAAGAGATGTTCTAGTCACCCCCTGCACCGCCGAATCTACCAGATGCTGCCAAACCTTGCCAATAGGTAAGGGCAGATAAGCCCAGTGCTGTGCTGAAACTGCTCGACCTCCCAACTGGTACGAGCCAAGAATGTAGCAATTTTAGGATAACCATGATGACGAGGACAACCAATTACATTGACGGTGTGGTTGTTTAGATTATTTTGTTTGTTTAAATTAGTGCTTAAAGTCTTTGGTTCCTCTTTCTTTTGATTGTTGTTTCTGCTGTCTTCTTGTTCTGGCTTGTGTTTGCAGCGAGGTTCGATTTCGGCGCTAATCCTGGCAGATTTAGTTAGGGGTCAGTTGTTGACCGGTCGAAGATGTCCAATTTGACTGTCACGGCTCATCTTCCGCATCGGTTCCTCGTGGAAGAGGGAGGTTCAAAGTTAAAGTGGGACATTACATGGCTGGGAGAGTTTGTTATTCTTCAACCGCTCGTTATCCTCAACGCAGTGAGAGGATCCTATGTTTTTCTTGGCTTGACCAAAATATTTATAAAATAGTATTTAACTTTTTTAAAAAAAATGAATTAACTTCTGTTGTTGTATACGCCCTGTTCCCAGAAACGAAAAAAATCAAAAGAGAAATGCAGCTTTTACCATGCTGTAAGCGCACAAACGGAAACAAAAAGAACACTATATCGATCTTTGCAAAAAAGCATCCTATACAAGAGAGCAGGCTTCAAGTAAGAAACAAAGCACAAATTAATTTTAATGGCTGAACGCCGACTCATTGAGCCTTTGCTTCCAAGATTTGTTTAGCAGCATCAACAGTAGCGGTTTCAAGGCTATTGAATTCCCAACCTAGCAGCTTTCTAGTTTTTGCATTGTTGATACCTGGAAACTGAATGAACTTGTTGGGATCACTGACTGGTAATCTTGGCTTCAACTCAGGGAAATTCTTTCCAACAATATCAACGAGCATTTGATAACTGAAATGAGAATTGATTAAAAGGAGTCTTTCACCTCTGATACTTTTATCTTCAAAGGCTGCAATATGGGCTTTGGCGACATCTCTGACGTCGATAAAAACAGAATTAAACTCGCGAATCTCACTGTCTGGAGTCATATTCAAAACTCGAGCAACAAAATTGGACAAAGGACCCTTAACCTCATAAGCTTGTGGGCCAAGACAGTAAGTCGGTAAAATGGCGTTAGCAACGAAATTTGGCTTTTCAGCTTCAACAAAGTCCCAAACTGCACGCTCTGTAAAAGTTTTGACAGGAGAGTATGTATCACCACCATTTTTGGCTTGTTCCCAAGTAACCGGGTTCCAACTGCTTTCATCAATAGTCAAACCAGGTCTTCCAAAGTCTCCAATTGGAGCCGCAGTAGCACAAGATGAGGTATAAACGAAGTTTGTCACTTGTGGTGCATATTTCTTAATTGCTTTCAAAACGTTTTTGGTACCAGAAACAGCAGGGATTAAAATCCCCTCTTCAACGTCGTCGCTAATAGGAGATGAAGTGGCAGTATGTATGAAAACAGTAGCTTCAGGGTGACTCTGTAGTGCTTTATAGCAGGCATCTTCTTTAGCGATATCAGGGATGACTTCGTACGTAAACCGATTCTCATAGCCCTTCAATAGTGTCTTCAAATGCTCACCTTTTTCTGTGGATCTAACGGAGCCGACAACATTGTAAACCTTTTCAAGTAATAGCTTGATTATGTGTTGGGCCATGTAGCCATTGGCACCGGAGACGAACACTGTAGTTGGCTTGATTGTCATTTTTTATAGTATTTGCTTGCTAATGGATTTATATTTATTGTTTCTGTAATATGGTTAACGACAGTAATATCTATCCCCAATTGAACTAAAGGAGAAACTATTAGCAATTAAGATTATGGGACACATCATCTTCTGTATTTATATTGCTATTTTCATATTGCTATTTTCATGTTGCTTTTTTCACATTGCTATTTTCATTGCTACGCATCACCAGTTACCAACCTATTTGAATTCCGGGAAATTACTAATTCCAGCATTTAGGATTCATAATATATAGAAACACAACGTATTCTAAAAGCTTTAGAAAAGGGCACTGAGAATGGACTTCAGTTACAGAAAGGTCAAAACGGGGAGGTGAACTATTGATTAGTCGGAATTGCTCATATCATACGACGCCCTTATTTGTCATCGTTCGCTTTTCGCGCACAACAAATTGATTCCCTTATTTAATACAATCGACTACTTGGTTTGGGAGTGCGAATCGAATCCTGGTATGTTACCACGATTTCACGTCAGATATTTCGGAGTTCACACATAGCCTTCTATTTCTCCGCTTGAATGTAGAGACTGTCAAAGCATCCTTTTTGGCAGACCCTTGCCGTTCAGAATGAGATCTCTTGCATTTAGCTTTCTCTTTCAGCATAATATACACTAGAAGTCCATATATTTTCCTTGATGAAAAAAGATGACTCTTTCATTTTGATGCTGTTTCCTGGGTAAACCCATCGGTGCCTTTGGCGACCTGGTATGGTTATCGGAAGCTGTTAAATGCCTTCCTATGACGCAGCAATTCATTAATCCAAGGTGTTTATATACATATTAAATTAATGCTCCAGCCATACCAAAGATGGTTAAGTAATAGTAAAGGGGCAACTGTTGTGATAGATCGATCTTGTTAAAAATAGCTGATTCGTGAATTAAAGTGTACTGAGACCAAGAAGCCATACAGTTAACGACGTCGCCAACTTTATATGCTGACTTTTCGTTAACGGCATCAATTTATTTTGAACCGTATTTTAATGACTTGTAAAATAAAATGACTTGTAAAATAAAATGAACAATTGATATAATAGAATAATATATTAATAACGGGTAATATATATATATATATATCAATTAGTTAACTAAAACAGCCCCATTAAGATAAGAGAGGAATATAAGATAGCAACTTAAACAAATAGAGTGTTTCCCTTTTTTACTCTATTTGTCTTACAATAAAGTTTAATATTTGATAATAGTAACATTAAGAGATGGTAGTGTCTTCTCCTAAATCTCACAATAAATTATAATCTAATTATTGAACCAGCTTAAATTAGTTACAACCTCTCCAATAGTATACAGAACAACACTTTCAGGATATTACTCTGTATACCTACATCTCCTGGTTGGCTCTCTATATCATCTGGATCTGTATTGACCACCACTATCCTCACTTGAATAATGTCAACCACAGTTCCTGAAACCACAGGATTACCTCTTTCAAGAGGCACTTCCTCGATGTCTCTCTTGATTACCGTTTTCAAAGAACTGTCTTTAGCAGACAGATTATTACCTTTGGCGATTGTGTTAGCTATATTGCTTGGTGTACTTTTATCGGTGTATGTTCCATCGGCAAGAGAAGCCTTCAACTCACCTCACCACGAACTTGTGGGAGTCTCGGCTCCACTAGCTGTGGGATTGATAATAATGATGGTGCCACCCTTATGTAAAGTCGAATGGGAAAAGTTTCATATTCTGATTAGAAATAGGAGTCTTCGAAACCAGCTACTTTTTTCTTGTGTTCTAAACTGGATAGTATGTCCTTTTTTGATGTTTGGACTAGCATGGTTAGCTTTGTTCAAGCATGAAGAATACAGAATTGGGATAATAATGATAGGCTTAGCTAGATGCATTGCGATGGTTTTAGTTTGGAACGAAATAGCTGGAGGAGACAATACTCTATGTGTGCTTATCGTGTTAGTGAATAGCTGTTTACAGATTGTTCTCTATGCCCCTTACCAACTTTTCTTCTGCTATGTTATAACAGGTGGTTCTCCGACTAGCAATAATATGGTGAACTATTCTTTAGTTTCACAAAGTGTCGGTGTCTTTTTAGGTGTTCCGTTGGGGTTAAGCTTGGTGATTAGATTTGTGTCAATTTGTGTTTTCAATCGGGAAACATTTGATAACAAGATCATGTCTTGGATCAAGCCATGGGCACCTATTGGTTTAATCTACACGATTATTGTCATATTTATTCAGAAGGGGAATGACTTTATCAAGAATATTGGAGTGGCGTTTTTGTGTTTCATTCCGTTAACATTATACTTTTTAATTACTTGGTTTGGAACATTTTTCTTAGTGAGATATCTTTCTTCTAGAGGCTATAGAAGACGTCTATTACGTGAGAGCTTGAATAGAGGTGGAACTTCTAGAGACAGTGACGAAATATGTGGCTGTGAGAAGCAATTGCTAGATTTTAATGTTTCTAGGGTACCAGTGCAGCAAAAGGTTACCTGCAGCGCATCTTACGAAGAGACGATAACACAAACTTTTACAGCTGCATCAAACAATTTTGAGTTGAGCCTAGCAATCGCAATTGCTATCTATGGATCTGGTAGCGAGCAATCTATAGCGGCGACTTTTGGACCACTATTAGAGATTCCGATTCTGTTGGTTTTGACTGTTGTGGCAAGATTCTTCAGATTGAAATTGCTTTGGAGAGACACAGAGTCGAATAATTAGAGTCTGTATTCATTAAAGAGTTTTAGAAATATTATGTATGTAAAGATCATATGTATAAGATACCAAAGTTGTAAGAGAGTTGACTGATACTCCCATTAGGGAGCGTCTAGGGGGACCACAGAATTGTCTAGGGGGACCACAAACTTACATAATACATTATGTAACAACAAAATGACATAATCAATTGTATCACATCATGACGTAATCAGTTTTGTCCGCCACTCCTTTACCCTTTGCCATTCATTAATTACCACAGCAAGCGCGTTACTTACTATCACAACTACATTCCATCCTCGACTACAATAAGAGCTTCTCTTTCTTCTTGTTGTCTAGTTCTTTATTTGAATCTTTATCTGATTCTTTATCTCATTCTTTATCCGATTTTTTATCCAATTTTTAACCTATCATGGAGCCACCAATGGAGAAAGTTTTTGAAACCAGAGAGGAGCTAATTACTTCAATATAGCGGCATTCCCGCTCTCATGGCTACGTTTTTACCACTATATGTATGGTAAAAAGGGTGGTGGCCAAACTTGATTACGTCATGCTGCGGTACAATTTATTATGTCATTTTGTTGTTACATAATGTATTATGTAAGTTTGTGGTCCCCCTAGACAATTCTGTGGTCCCCCTAGACGCTCCCCTCCCGTTAAGGAGGATTATGTAATATACTGGAATGAATGATTGGTGTAAAGGTTTGCGGTTGACTAACCTTTACGCCTAAGTGTCGGATCTAATTTATGTGGGAACTTGTCTGCGTCGAGTGGAGTAAGGAAATAACGCAATCGAAGATTATGTAATAATGTAAGGATAATAGGGAATGGCTCCATCCACCACAAACTTTGGCTCCATCCACCACAAGTTTCGTAATACCCTCATATTACATAGCAAGCGAAACGATACTATGACATAATCAATCTTGCCCACCTCATCTCTGGTCTCAAGGAATTGCTCCATTGGTGGCTCCATGATAGGATACAGATTCATATGAAGAACTGGATTACAAGGTTTCCTATACTAGTGGACGATAGAATGTACTTGTGGTACTAATAAGTTAAGCACCTGTTCCAGTAATTAACGTAAATGGTAATATATGGTGGGCAAGATTGATTATGTCATAGTATCGTTTCGCTTACTATATAGCACAGAAATATTACGTATCTGTGGTGGATGGAGCCAAAGTTTGTGGTGGATGGAGCCATTCCCAGGATAATAGTAAGGATCAATATATATATATGTAAGTAAGGAAAATAAGGAAGTAAGGATTAATTTATATATGTGTATGTAAGGAAGTTGTTAAGTAAGGAATTGTATATATAACTATAAGTTATGTCTATTTTAATTGTAGTAAATATGTTAGCAGTAAATGTGATTTATAAAGGTGAAAATTTTTCCTAACTACATTATTGAGTTAGTCGACATTGTCGAGTTAGTCACGTGTCCTTATACACTTTAGCAGATTCTCACAATTTATATTTCAAATTATTAGATTAGATTTCCACGACCATTTAGGATAAATTTTTGAATATGAAATTCAATTCCCCATGTAATAGAGATCACTCTAGTACTCTGATTACTAAGCTGCTTATCCTTAGTAATTTACCCTGCCTCATATTCATCGTCGAGAGGAGCTTCTCGACATCTTTCCCAACAACCGGAAGGGTTTTTGGTCTATATTAATTATGTATTTCTTATCTTTACGTATGTTAGTTAGAACCTTTTTACCTTCTAGAAGGATGAGTCTATATAATATAGAGATAGACACAGTCACCCTGTCGTGGAATAACATGGTCAAAAACAGAGACTGATCTTATCCTCATATAAAGTTGAATCCAACAGGTACACGTCAGGCATTCACTTTTCTCTTCTCTCTGTTCTTAATCATCCCAGACCAGGTTGTAGAAGCAATTGTCGAATTGGTAGATGATGTATCGTAGTTCAGTTCTCTAGTTCTCAAGCTGCGGCCTATAGAGAGTGCAGCCACATCTCTCTGAGAACCAGAGAACTCAACTACGATACATCGTCTACCAATTTCATATCTGCTTCTCCAGCCTTCAAATTAACCAAGAATGTTCTTACTAAGAATTTTACGAAAGCGCCATCCAACCATGTGAGCCCTTTGAAGACGAAGCTGAGCTATAACATATCGATGAAGAGGTAGCAATTGATTTATTGATAGTGATGCAGAAGAAGTTCGGGAAGGTGCTGAAGATGGTGTGATGACTGATATTGGTGGATTTGCATCTGCTGTTGGTGCAGAGGATTCTATTAGTGGAATTACTCCTGATAACAGTGAATTGTTTGATAGTTCTGCTGAATTTGATGATGGTACTCATATGACTTCTGTTGTTGATTTTGAGTCTGATGTAGAAGCTGAAGTTGTTGCTGGAGAAGCGGTTGAAGGGGTAGTTGAAGATACTTCGATTCCTTTAGATTTAGCCAAAGGCAGAAAAGGTGGTAATGTTGAATTATTGATTTTGCCTTAGAATCTGATGACGAAAGTGGAGTTGCTCGTAGAAGTTCTAAAAGGGTCAGGCTACAGAGATAGTTTTAACCTAGATTATTTAAATGATTTTAGTTATTATATATGATTGTTTTATTTTATGACTATAAATTAGTAATTAGGTATAGAAAGTGAGTAGAGCAAGAGAGGAATAGTATTAAAATAATGAAAAGAGACTGAATGGTGTGTCATGCTACGAGTTATTTAGAAAAGAAGGTATAGAAGATGTTGATATATAAAGTTTTAAGAAGTTCATTGGGTGGATGGAAGTGGAAGTTCTGTGGAAGCAAGAGAAGATTGCATGGATCGAGAAGTTGAAGTGACTGTCAAATCTGAGGTTGAAGATAGTTTTATTCGATTAGGCTTTGTCACAGGTAGAAAAGTTAGAAAAGGAGGCGAAGATATCGAGGCTATCGAAAGTTAGGACTCAGATGAAGAAGATGACTTTTGTGGAGTTGTCATTGAAAGATCCAATGATTAGATGAAATAAGCAGTTCTATTGATTTTGAGGTATTATTCACTTAAATGATCTTAGTCGTTTATTAGTTTGATTGCTTTGGTTTGTAGTTCTGATTTAGTAAATTATTAGGAGTAGGGAGAGCTCAATGCATGTAACGTTAAATGATAGTATAAGAGAAATCAGATTGGATTGAGCAGAATATTACGATCAGCGTTATGTAGAAAAGAAAGTAGTAGAGAAGGATTATATGTAATGTGTAATGTGGTTAGAAGTTTGTTTCAGTAGACGGAATAGTATGTTATGTTGGTTGGAATCGATTGGAACGATAGATTGGAGCGGGAAGTTACGATTGCATGGATCGGTGCTAGTAATAGGAGACTATTGAGCTCGTAATAGAGAGTTTTACTCTGGAAACCGGTTGAAACGGTAAATTAAGGTGGGTGTTGTGTACGAATTACCTCCTAGGCCGCCAGAAATGATAAAGGGACATGATTTGGATCTTAAGCAAGAACTAGAATATGGAAGGAATGGGTATGATTATTGAACGCAAATTAATCATCAAAAGTTATGTATTATGTAAATTAACTTTGATAGGACCTTGGCATATATCTATATTTATGATAGCAGTATTTTATTCACTCTTGAGGTGTCACAGTACGACTAATTAATATGAACCATCTCCCTGTTCGGTGTAAGAAAGAAAGAAGTAAACATCATCGGGCAGGTCAGTTTGTTCGCACACTCCAAAATGGCGTGACACCCGTGAAAATTTTCAACGACGGATTTAAGAACCTTGGCAAATTGGGCCATGCGCAAATTGTTAGTTTGTCTTCTTGGGATCCATTTGTCAAACCTGAACGCAACCTTGCAGCCACAGACACATAACCTAGAACCCAGAAGCCACTAAATTGAATGTCTCTAGCCGATTCTTTCTATTGTTCAATCAAGTCTTCAAAAATTGGCTCGAGACAGGCAATAAATCCATCAAATTCTGAATCCCATTCACTTACTATCTGCGCGGCTAAATAAACCTCTGTCCTAATGTCCGCAAAGAAAAAGGCCGTCAACAATCTGGCGCACCCCCCATTGGCAAAATCCGTTGCACGGAGAAACCTAATTACTGTTGTGTTTGTGCGCCTGTACCTTGACCAGGCACCAAAGAGCTGCATTCATAACAGACATATTTAGAATGTGGACCGCGAGATCTGGAAAGACTCTGTTTAGCTTCGTATTCCTGCGAGCCACATATTACGAAATTTAGGTGCTTTGTATCAACATCTCACTATGCCACTACTATTCACCTTTAAACGTGATTACCATTAATACTGAAATAATGAAAGTTGATCCAGTCTTTTCATTTTATTCGCCGTATCCCCTTATTCCAGCATTTATAACTATGTATCGTATTCTTGTACAGATATGTTGTCAATAAAAGTTTGCTTTTCATGATGCTGAACAGAGTATTGGGAACTGTATAAATACCATCAATGTTTCCGTTATTTATTTAACGTGGAGTTACAATGCACTTAAATCAAATTTTTTTTTCTATACAACCCTTTCAGCAAATATTCATTCAATGTCTAAGGAATCTGCAGAAACTGCTTCTTCTTCGAAAGAGGAAAATACATTCAGTAATGTTATTGATGTTGATTCTCAACACCACAGAATTATTAGCTCCAGAGATGCGGACATCACTTTGAAGTTTTTTGAAGAAAACAACCATCTAGTTCCAGAGATTACTCCTGAACAAGAAAGAAAGCTCAGCAGGAAAGTCATGCTTATCATAGTTGGTCTAACTGCTTTTACTGATTTTATCTTGTACGCAGACAAGTCTGTCGCTTCTTATGCTTCCATTTTTGAATTCTGGGAGGATACTGGACTAACACAAAACAAATACAACAATTCGAACACTTTATTCTACGTCGGCTATATTGTTGGTCAAGCCAATCTATTTTTCGTTCAAAAATTCCCAATTGGAAGAGTTCTTTTCGTTATTACCTTTTTATGGACTATGGTCATCTTCCTACATTGTGCCGTGTTTAATGTCTCGGGTGTTTATGCAGTGAGATTCTTTTTAGGCTTTGTCGAATCTTGTGCGCTACCAATCTTGAATACCACTATGGCCCAATTTTTAACAAAGGATGAGAAAGCTGCAATGGCTCCTATTTTCTATACCACTTGTATGGGTGTTACTATCCCCGTTGGTTTCATTGCTTATGGTGTCTTGAATATTCAGAATCCCTCTATCAGATTATGGAAGATTTTTATGATCATCATTGGAAGCATGTCTTTCTTGCTTACAGCTTTAGTTTTTTTCGTTTATCCAAACAATCCGACCGATGCTGTCTTTTTAAACAGAAATGAAAAAATCTGGGTAATTAGAAGAGTTCAAAATACTACTGGTGCGGGCATCGGAAGTAACGTTTTCAAGAAATATCAACTAGTTGAAGCTCTAAAAGATCCAATTTCATGGCTATTTGGAGGATTTTTCCTGCTGCAGCAATTGGCAAATAACCTGGCATACCAACAGAATTTATTATTTGAAAGCATGGGCAACTTATCAAACTTGGATACAACATTAGTCTCTGTCGCTTCAGGTGGTTACCAAGTTATCTGTTGCATAATTGCAAGCATAGTCTTATTGTACTTCAAGAACATTGGAGGGTTATCAGTTGTCTTTTGGTCATTACCTTCATTGACCGGCTCTATTGCATTAGCAGCGTTACCGTGGGGAAAGAACCTTGAAATGTTAGCGATGCTTTGTTTTGCTTCTCCATTTGGTATCCCATGGATTATCTCATTCAGTATGGCTAGTTCTACGGCTTCCGGTTATACTAAGAAACTGACCAGAAATGCCATCGTCATGATCTGCTACGGAATAGCTAATATCATCTCTCCACAACTATGGCAGGAGAGAAATGCTCCAAGATACCTACCTGCTTGGATTGTCCAAATTGTTTTATCTTTTTCTTTGGCTCCTCTGCTAGTCGCTTTGGCCTCATATATTTTGAGAAAGAGAAACACCGTAAGATTAGCTAAAATTGCTGAAGAAAGTGATGAGCAGAACAAGCAGGGTGTCGTAATTGAAGATGGTGAACAGATTAAAGTCGATTTAGCTCAAATGGACTTGACTGACTTGGAAAATGAGAGATTCATCTATCCATTATAGGTTTGTCMTATATWGAATAAGTTTAATTTTATAAGATCTAATAGAATAATAAAGAATGATATTTAGGAAMATGTAAAATTCTGAACTTGGGTTAAAAKAGTAACGGTRYCTCYCAAGYTGATGMTATCTTTTGAGTCTGCTTTCAGACAGATAAGATCATTTAACTTTGTATATCTACCTTGAAACAACTAATGTAGATATTAGTGTTGAGAATACCCATAGATGGTCAAATATGGATTAGGTTTTGCGTTCAGTCGAATTTCTGTTAACTCCAAAAAGCTAATTTTAGAATCATTTGAGCACTTTCTACAAATAGAGGTAAACCGCGAGAGAAGAACTTCTTCTTTGGTTCTCAAGAAGTCATTTAGTGGCTTAATTATACTCTTGTTTATAGGGCACCTTATCATATTCATTCTTAATACAGGAAAAAGATTCTTATGGGGTTATCTATTCCCTTTCAATTGTATTCCTAAGGTCAAGAGCCTTGAAATGGATGCTGTCTTGTGTATCTCTGGAAAACTTTATAACTTCCGAAAATCTGTTGCTAGTTGATTCATCTTTGCTTGTCATAACTCTATCCATTTTTTAATTCCTTAAAAATTTTGAGGGCAGGCACATAGGTGCCATCATTACGAAAACTCTTATCGTTGTTCTTTTTAAGGTCTGGGGTGGATATGTTAGCCCATGGGCCAAAAGTTGATTAGTCCCTTTTTATCTCCTGTTATCTTTGGAACAAGGTTTGTGAGATTTGGGGTAACAGTCCTAGCACCAGGTGATCTCTTCTTACCTGACTTAGTGAAATATAAAACTTTTGCTTGGGAGAGCTCTGGAAAAATGTTCCAAAAATTCAAAGTACTAATAACAAACTCTTTAGAAGCCGTTTGTACGGACCACAATTATGTATCTACATGTGTTTACTTGACTTTGCTTTGTGTTGCGACTGTAAAGGTGACCGCTTTGGAGGCTATAGACTCACCGCATTTAGAGATTAGCGTATTGAGTTCATGGAGACGTGTGGAATGTTATCCTGTTGCTTCGAAGTACATAGTAATCGATTTTAAATCTGGGACGACGTTGCAGTGCTAAACGAGTTGGAATTAAAGGTATACATTGTAGCTGACACTATGAGACGTAATACAAAACTTCATCTACAAATAGTTGAGAATGAAATTAAGATAGAAATAAAAAAGACTATAAGCAGATTCCTCCTACTAGAAGAAACAAAAAACAGCAATTATATTCTGAACGGACTTGGGACGCTTAATGTACGAATCTGAAGTCTAGCCTTTTGGAGCCATCATCAGTAGAGTTTAAGATATAATCATCTTGTTCTTCTTCAGTCATGGCACTCCAAATTTCTTCTCTTTTCTTATTAATATGAACATAGAAAAACTTTGCAGCTAACAAAATTGGGAACATAGCAATTGCGAAACCAAGTAAAACTGAATTACCAACCAAGTACAACGGTTTATCATCTTCGTTATAAATATTGGAAGAAATAATTGCACCTGCTTGAACAAACATATTATACAAGGATGCTGAAACTGTCCTTGTCTTGATTGACTGCGAGTTTCTTGAGCATAAGGAAATCATCATAACTTGGATATAAGGGTTACCAAGAATCAAGGTAACAACAGCGTAAGTTCCCCATTTGTTGACCATCGCCCCACTCCAGAATCGCAAAACAAACATCAGAGGAGCAATCCATATCGGTTGCCATAAGCCAACTAGGAATCTTTCGTTAATATATTCTGAAAACCAGGTAATGAGTAAAAGGAAAATAATATGAAGGACATAGTTTGGAATAGCTAACAAGTTAATTTGAAAAGTGTCGAATCCAAGCGATTTAAGATTTAATGAAAAATAGGTGCCTATTGTAGTCGATGGAATAAGATGAATAATGCCAATGAAGTAAACTGGCCACAAATAATAGTCTGCAATAGCTTGATACAACATCCTTAAAGTTAAGCCTTGTCTGTTGTGCATGTCACCTTTAGTTGGATCATCTCTCAAGATCTTATTAACAATAATTTTCTCCTGTCTTTCAGTAAACCACCCTTTTTTATTCTATGGTTTCTTTGTTTGAACAACAGATGGAACCATTAAGAAAGCTGCAGTTATGCCGATAAGAAAAGCCAATGCACCTTCAACAATGAAAAGCCATGCCCATCCAGGATATCCACCTATTCCACGCATATGCAAGATACCATATGCCATGATAGAGGTTGCAATTCGAGTTAGCGATAAAGAGGTCCAAAGGAGAGATAACCTAATACTTAGTTCACTCCCGGTGTAAAAGTAAGACATCCATAGAACCAAATCAGCTATAAATCCACCTTCTAATAAACCAATTAACGCTCTTATGATATAGAAGTCGGTACTGTTATGCATTCTAGCTTGACACATCGTGACAACCGACCAGCTAATCATTTGAATTGGGATCCAAACATCTGATCCTAGTTTTTTGCTTATCAATTGAGACGGCAACTCGGCCGCCAAAAAGGTTAAGTAGAAAATAGTATTACCTTTATTGTATTGAGAAGTGTTCATGCCCAAATCTTTGAGTAAATTGCCAGCAACAGCTTGTCCCATGTTATCACGATCAATTTGTAAAGCAGCAAACATAAAGCAACCTAAAAGTGCAACTTTCCATTCAAGTTTCCATAGGACGGCTTTTTCTTCTTCTTTAGTCCATTGGAATTCGGGATCAAATCTTTTCATACATTCATATTCCGTTGATTCGTATAATTCAAAGTAGCGCTTTGCAACTGCAGGGTTTAAAAAAGGATTCTTGAAATCTAAAGCATCTAAAGGTGATAGGGAAGAGGAAGAAAATGGATTCACGGCTTCTGTTTCCTCGTTGACTGCGAGACTCTTCGGATCCTCGACTTTTTTCCTAAAAGTGGGCATGAACTTTCTAATTGTTTATCTTTTGACTACTAATAACAAACAGCCTGAAGCAGAAAATTGAAAGGTGCAAAATGGCTGCAATTAGAATTAAATTAAAGGTGGAATCTAATCCTTTCCTTTTTTACCTTGCAAAAAATTTGATGGAATAGATAACAAATATAGCCAGTTCAGTAAATGCCCGATGACACCGAGGAAGATATTCTGAGACGCAGCTCTCTGCCAAGTCGCGAGCTAATTATAGGTGCATCATTTTTCCTTATTGGGCCTTAATTATACGCACATCATTTTTTCTAACGAGGTGGTATTCGATCACACTCCTTTCGATTTTTTTTCCTTGGGCGTTAATTAATAATCTCTTTAGTTGATGAGGTGGTCAATCAAGTTTTTTGACCAACAATGAAGAATCTGACAACCCTACACTACAGAGACTAAGCCTAGATGATGGCTAATTAAAAGCATCTATTCCTTACGAATTAAATTTTAACATTAGATTTGAATTTATATTCAACACAATTTAGTGTTTTTACAGAGTTTAATAGAAATGCGTGGAGTAGAATTTTACCGATTGTTGGTATTCGCTATTATGATGAGATAGATGGAGTTGAAAATGGAACCGTTGGGCTGGAAACTGGTTGAGAAGGTATTCTGAGGTAGCTGCTATATCTAGAGTAGTAAAATTAGAGAGTGGCTCTACAAAGTTTGGAGATAGACGGTGGATGAGGAAATGAAACAAACTTAGTGTCATAGTCAGGTGACAAAAGCTGGTGTTCGTCCGAAAGTGACTTAGTGCGATAAATCCTGCTTGCGGTTAACATTTGATTTTTTAAGTAGCGGTCAATTGTGACGAGGCAACCAGTCAACTCTGGTGAAAAATCAGATCTACAGGGATAATTCAGACAACGTTTTGATGATGTTGTATATTTTAATATATTTCCAGAAGTGATAGGCTAAAATACACCAATGCCACACCTCAGCGTTTTTATCAATTCAACAGTGCTGATTCAGTTGAAGGACTCCATAGCTGAAGAGAAGATGATGCAGTTGAGTCACAAAATTTGTTGAATCACCGCTCTCAAATAATCATTTGTGAAGTAGGCAGCACCTTGTCATGCTGCCACTGGCTGAGCACTCCACAAAGAATACCGCCGAAGATCCAGCCGAAGATGCTGCATTTGGGTACTCGCAGAGGGATATCGAAGGCGAAGAAGACGCTCGAACTGAAGAGAGAGGAGGAGGAGACCAACTAACCGGGTTCAATTAATATTACGTAACAAATTGAGTAAATTGATTTACTATATAGGGCGACTTCGGAGTTTCCTGATTCAGTAGTGAGTCTACCGAAGGTTAGAAAACAGATGGAGAATCAAAGGCTAGAGCAAAGTTGACAAGATCCATTGTTCAAATTGAGGCATGAGATTAAAATGATACTAAACCGATTTGCTRTATATCTATTTGCTACAAATTAGAATTGTGATTGTTTGGAGTTTGTGCAAATACTTTGCTGACCCCACTGCGGCCGGGTCTTGMTACAAGATCAGATGAAGCGGGTAGTTTCCTAAGAAGGAAAGTATAATCCCGGGTTATCGGACCCCCAGTAATATTCCCCACACATCTCACGCCAAAATACCAACAAMTAATTCGAAAASGTAGCCCACAAACTGTATATAAATACGCATAARTTCGCCTTTTCGATAACACTGTTTTTTGGGTTTCATGATTTCGATTRGATTTAGTATCCATTGATTTGATATCTACTATTTTATGCTGCATCAACATGTCTGCTACTTCAGCCACGGAAACAATTATTGCTGAGTCTACTTCAACATCAGTCTTGAAGTTGAGAAACTTCCCGCGTGCTGATTTATCTAAGGCTGATGCTAAAGATCCTGGCGATATTTCGTCCGTATTCAGTTCTTTAGAAGATGGTGCTATCAATAGTGCCACATTACCAGCACGCTATGCAGATATCAAGAAGCGATTAGTGAATAACCCAGAAAAGCTAAAAGCAAGTTGGTTGAGATTGAAAGCAAAATTAGCGGAAGAAATTGAAAAGATCTCAAAAACAGGWCCTATGATTATTCCATCTGTCGAGTACTCTGACTTGCAGAAATTGCCTGCTGAAGAAAAAGAGGAAATCTTGAAGCGTGGATGCACTGTTGTCAGAAATGTTATTCCAAGAGATGAAGCTAGAGCATATAAGTTTGAACTGGAAGATTACATAAAGGCTAACCCAGATACTATTGGTTTTCCTTCCCATGCCAAAGTGGTTTACGAATTATACTGGTCTAAGCCACAAATCAAAGCCAGAGCTCATCCAAGACTTATGACTACTCTGGATTTCATGAACAAGYTMTGGCACGCGGACGAAGATACTGAAATCTGTTTAGATGAGAATATTTCATACGCTGATAGATTACGTATTAGAAACCCAGGTGACAGTCTGTTCACTTTAGGACCKCATTCTGATGCTGGAAGTATTGAAAGATGGGAAGACGAATGCTATTCTAAGTGTTACCAGGCAATCTGGGAAGGCCACTGGGAAGATTATGACGCTTATGATGCCACTCACAGAGTTGATGCTAAAAGCAGTTTATACAAGAGCCAAGGTAACTGTTCAATGTTTAGAACTTTTCAAGGCTGGATTTCTTTGAGTGATATCAACCCACGTGAAGGTACCATTTTATTTGCACCATTGGTCAAAGARGTTACTGCATACTTTTTATTGAAACCCTTTTTTGATGAAAATGATAATGTTGTTACAGATTCCTCAAAATTYCCAGGTGCAGTTCCAGGTAAAGCACAAGAATATAGTCCTGCTTTACATCCAGAATTGGAATTAGGCAAGTTAATGACCCATGTCCCGCCTRTTCACCCAGGTGATATGGTTTTTTGGCACTGTGATTTAATTCATGCTGTTGACCCAGAATGCGCCGGCGGCATGGATTCATCAGTTATGTACATCCCATCAAGTCCTCTATGTAAGATCAACACCAACTATGCGTTCCTCCAGCGTGAATCATTTTTGCGGAAGTTGGTTGCTCCAGATTTCCCAGGTTTCCCTACCACCGTTGGTGAATCACAACATCTTGGTTGTGCTGAGCCTATGGACGTTAAAAMGTCGGGTGGAAAGAAAGGCCTGCAAGCATTTGCTCTGGAAAAGCTCAATAGTAGGSAGGAATATAGTTTTGGSGCTAAAGAAAGTATCAGAAAATATAATGAGCTTCTGTTTGGAAATGAATGACGACTCTACTCAGGCGAGAATATTTCTGATCCTATCTTCAACTAAGTTTCTAAGGTATTTTTCTTTTGTAATACTATTTATTTGCTTTTTTTACTTTGCCTTTAAYGTATTCCCCAGCTGTKTTACTTACAATTTTACTCATTGAATCACAGAGTACCATTGAAGATGTGAACTATAAAAGTGTACCATGCTTTTAAACTAATATAATTCGTGTGTACTAGTGTTAGTTGTATTCTGTAGTGGTGAGACTATATTCCCAGTATACGGTGGAAA